>VZRR01000833.1:374575-464557 GCA_013398015.1 Oreocharis arfaki | reverse complement strand
TTTTTTTTTTTTTTTTTTTAAGCATATGAGTTTAAACATTATCATCATACTTTTCTAGCTAAAACAATACACTAGAACTGGATAATATTCAAGAGGAGCTGTGTATCATGGGGCAAATTATATTGCCAGTATTTTGAATCAGATTGCCAGTAGTTTCAAACATTGTTTTCTAAAATTTAGCAGATAGGAATCATACAGAAATAAATGATGGTTTTAAAAACTGCAAAATATATCATAATTCAGGGAAAAATGCTTCAGAGGTAATATTTCTGTGTAAGGAAGCAAGAAATCTTCCTTGTTTACTCTGTTAAATTTAAGAAAACCACTGATAAACTACCATTGTAAAATTATTCCTAACATGAAAAGTTACCTAAAAGGATCACAAATACTTCTCTGAGACCTTTATGTCCAGTGTGCTGTTTGCTTTGTAAACTTTGGTAAAAAAATCCCTTCAGGAAAATTGAAAATTTGTGCACTCTGGTGCTGTGGCAGTTCTATGTTGCTGCTGTGATTTTAGTAGGGTGCTGAGTCAGAATACTCACCTTGTCACCTCTGTTCTTCTCTTTCTCCTCTTGTGTCACCAGAAATACACTGAACAGCATCTGCTGTGGAGCATCTGCTGTGCAGCTGTTTCGAGTGTAGGTAGAATTAAGACATGTATTTTGGCATGAGCCCCTGCTTGAAAACTGAGGTCTGATACTTAACTGCAAAGGTCTTGCAGTTCATGTTCTGTGCACACTTCCATGCTATTTTTTGAAATTAATGTCTCCCTAAGCATATTTTCAATGGTTCTTTTTTCATCATTTCACTTTTATTGATTGGAAATATTCTGGCCTTGGCTCTAAGAGCAAACTGACCATGGGCCCTGTCAATTTTGTTGTGGCCTCTTGGATAATGGTAAGAGAAAAGAATATGAGGATAAATGAAAGTGAAGTTCCAAATTACTGGAACATTTAAAGGTCTTTGAAAAGTTCACATACAAGCACAGTTAATGCTGTCATGCACCGAAGTGCCGAAAGACCTAGCAGTGAAGAATATTAATCTACTTTAATAAAATCAAAGGGTTCATTTTTTTTTTTGTAAAGAAATAATTTGAATAAAATTTGACCCTTTCTACAATAGTCTGTGGGTCAAATTGAACCTACTATTAAAATTCTCTAATATCTTTCTTGTATTACCATTTCAAAACTCAATTTAAATATTCACAGAGCTCCTTTTTTAATAAACTTAACAAAATTCAGGTAATTTCCTTCAACTTTCTTGATTGAAGGGAGGCAGTAGGTACAGATAGAAAAAGATGTACAGCTACAAGCAAAACCTGAAATCAATTATATATAAGAAATAACATAACACATGGAAAGAAATTAATCAAAAGGAAAAAATTCTGCTGTATGATTTTCTTGGTCTGCTACCTGCAGGCAAGGAACGTAAATGAAAAAAGAAAAAAAATCAGCATTCTTCTTCCAGATAAGGGGAAAATTAATAAAAATGTTTCTTTCCTACCAGATTCCCTGATGCAACTTATGTTAAAAGTGAGTGGCTGCAGGAAGAACTTACATGTTTAAAAATAACTTTTTTTTTCCTATGGAAATATACTTTTGTATCTTTTTCTCGCTGTTAAGCTCAATTACATCAGGTTGGTATAGATTTATAGTGGCCAAAGAGCAATTCTTTTCCTTTCTCTGTATTAAGTTCGTCATTGAATCATGGTCATAAAGTTTCTCCCAGTTTGAAAGGGAGGAATAGATCATTCTGCTTGGATGCCCCAATGAAGATGTAAGGAATTGCTTAAAAATTGGAGCAATCTTCCCATCTGGACAACTTTTGAAGTTTAGCCAGTTTGCTAAACAGACTGAGGAGGTTCAATGTGCACAGGCAGCGCTACATCTCTTAAGTATAGCGCAAAATATATTAGGAATGTCAGAAATAACTTAGTTAAGGTAAATAACCAGTAAACTCAATGGACTGAAGAGGACAGAGAAGTCTCTTAAGGAAGTCCTGTATGGAAAACTGCCCAAGAGGAAGAGAACTCTGAATTATCACATGGTGTCTTCACTCCCATTGCCATATTTAAAATGAAATAAATTGAGCCTTCTTTTGTAGTTTTAGTATTCCTGACAGAATTTTTAGAAAAAAAGTTCCCTACAACGTGAATTAATATGAAATGTTTGCCTGCTGCTTTTCTTATGTAATTGTTTCTACATAGAAGGAAGTGTTCATGTTCAGACATGAGACAAATGGATTGATTTTTCTGAAGCTTTTCCTTCTATAATCAGAGACCATCACATACCTAGGTCTTACCATAAGCTGAGGATAATCTGTATGTGGCAGCATGTTTTCCTAGGAAATACGGAATGGATCCCACAGAACATGCAAAATGTCTTATGCTGATCCAGTGAATTTCAGGCTCCTGATTTATTTGAGCTGTTATTATTTAATGCTGCTACTACTAATTATACTCATTAACCTCTCCCCAGCCACTCACTGTCAAGTATTGTAGGCTTTCTGAAGCATTTTTAATTTGTTAAGAGCACTGATTTATGTTGCTGCTCTGGGAATGTAGGAGAATATTGGTAGGTGAGGAGGAAGCTAACCACTTCACATTTTCATGAGATAATTATTTCAATGATACTTTTCTACTATAGGATGCATGCATTTGAAGTGCAAAACACTGGACAGGAAAGCATATAAGCATGTGCTTAATTTGAGCTTGCATTTAAGTGGTTTCATTAGGGCAAAGTCTGATGAATTTGACTATGAGAAATTATTACAGAACTTACCCAGTTTAATGTTATTGAATTTCAATTATTTCATTACAGTTATAGTGCCATAAAACTGGAGTCAAGCATTGATGTATCAGGACTAATGTGCTCAAGGGGTTCGATGCTCAAATTTGTGTTAAGAGGAGTGTTTATTGTAGCAAAAGTGTCTTTTGTTAAGTGAGTGTAAATCCTTTTCTGATGGTTCATTCTCACACTCTTATGTGCTATTAAAATTCTTACCGTGCTGGTTATGTTTTGTTTTGTTAAATGTGGCCTGTTCTTTTAAGTGCTGAGGTAGCATCTGTTACTCACTGTGTAAAGAATGCCACTTAGCTAGCTATCCTTGTGTGCTTGCATCTGTATGTTTGCATTTACATTACAGTATATGATATTTTAGGAATATTTATTTATTTAGCATTTAATAATAGTGCTAAAAATATGTCCTTGAGTGTCTGTAAATCTGGTACAAATTAAGGAGCACAGCTCAGATTTCCCCACACTGTGCTGGCAAGTGGCCTCAATCAGAAGTAATTTTCTCCATGAAGGCACATGCAGCTCACTCATCAGTCTCTGCTCAGTAGATGCTGTTATTTGTATGGAATTATATGTGGTGGTTTCTCAAAGTGGACTACTGTGTCCGCTAAGCCACACAGATTTCTGCCGCATTGACTACTTCGCTGCTGTCACTGGTTGTACTGTTTTCTACTGTGTCTTGTTTATCTATGATATTTGCAAAAAGAGTTGAGATTTGTATTCATAACAATAAATATTAATGAATTGTAAGTACCAGGTGAGTAAGTAAACTACTCAACCCCTCTAAATCTTCTGCTGTGTACAACACAATTATTTGCTTGTTTTATAAAGGAAAAAGTTTTTTTCAGGACTTCATGCAAAATACTCCCATTTAAGATTAGAAATTGAGGTTTTACCTAGTGCAGTTGGGAATTCTTAACTCTTTATCATGTATCTAGCTAATCTGAAGCGTTTCAGAATCACCTCTCCTTATATTGCATAATGTTCTTTTACAAACTACTAATCGGAAAATAATTGCTGAAATGAGAAGACAAACATCTAGACTATCTCTAGAATTAACTATTTATTTAAACTGCTTAAGTTTGAAATTTTACTGCTTTAATTATTGAAGAGTCTAATCATATCTCAGAGGTGTTTATTGTCAGATCACTGTGACATGCAGACGAGTTTCAGTAGTAGCAATTTTTTGATTTTCATTGCTCTGTCATTATGGCTGTTGGTTGTAAAGTCACACTTAATCAGCAGTTATCAAAAAGGATTTTTCAGCAGAACAGGATGGGACCTTAACCCTGGTCCAGTTGAAATAAAAGTAGACATAGTACATGTTGTGCCACAAGTACTTAATAACATGGTTAGTTTAAGTAATGGGAGTAATACTGTTAAATTAAATCAACAATTTAAAAGAAATGCAGAAGGTAAAGCGTGGTACTATAGTAACTGATTAACCTGTATTTAGACTGTTGAAGGTAATATATCAACATAATAACAACTGGGGGAAAAAAGCACTATCACAGAAAACAGTTGAAAGAAACTCTGTTGTTTTTAAATGCATTTGTTTTTGTCTATATGACTCAGTATTTTAAAGTATTTTAAATCAGGGAAGAAGTTGCAGTAGCTTTTGTGCAGGTTTTTCCCTAGATAAAGGAGCTACCTATAAGTCTTTGAACCAGATAAATTCTTAGTTCTCTAGTTTTACTGGTACCAGCTAGAGGTTTTTGGTAGCACATGACCAAATCAGACAAACATAAGCCTGCATAGTTCATTTTTGCATTTTTGCATTTGTCAAGAATATGTAGTTCCATATACTCCTTATTTTGAGATTTTGAAAATGTATTTCTATTTATTGTCTGTTTATGTGCAGGTAATTAGATGAAGTAGTCAAGAATAGAGAATTTACTCTATTTATATTTCCTAGTAATGGCTTTGGATTTCAGTGTTTTCTTTAACCCGCTGTATGTTTGAGTGATAATTAAAAATGGCCACAGAAATTATCAATTTTGAGTTCCCATGAAGCTAGCAACTGAGAAATACTTAATTTGGATCTTATTCTTGGGAGTTGGTCTTACTCATGTTGAGCAATGCCTTACTCTTTAGTTAAAGTTATCAGTTATAAAGTACCTGCTCTGGGCATGAGCTTAATGTATTTTGAAATTTTAAGAATGGAAGACAGCTCAACATGCATAAGACAGAATTTGTCCCTGAGGTCAGGTTGTAGATGGGTGAATTTAGACAAGGCAGCAGCTGCCTGAAACCTGGAAAAATATTTATGCGTGGATCCTCCAATTTCAACAACAGTCATTGCTGGTGTTTGGGGCGCAGGCTCTGATGCCAGCCCCTGTCAGGTAAAGCTCTGCTGTCTGCCCGTACGTGCCTGGATAAACTTCTCTGGGTTTTGTACGTGGGTGGCACGTGCAAGGCAAAGCCCGGTGTAGATGCACGCACCCCTCTGATGTCCTTGGGATGTGACAACAGTTACGTTTATGTTTGCAAATGCATGTAACTTTAGGAAATGTTACATACCTGTTCGAACATGTGTCTATGGTAGCATTAGTCAGTATATTTTTTAGTCTAAGATTGAATTAAAAAATAAAGTCCTGGCCCACAAAATGACGAGGGTTTGAATAAGCGCTGTGGAGCTGGTGTGTACATTATATTTCTTCTCCTTTCTTGGAAAGAGAGTCACTGGAAATTATAAGGTGTGTTTCCATGACTGCTGCAAATGAAAGCACAGCAACTGCATTTCTGTTCTTTTCCTAATTAACATACAGTGATGACTAGCTTGCTGATTACGTGTTGGTGACCTGATCGAACAAACTGGTTTAACATCTAGAAACAGACCTAAATGTCATGTATACGTGCCAATTGGATTACTTGCAAGTAAATTGCTTTTGCTGTATTTTGTAAGATGCATTGTAAATGTAAAAAATAAAGAGCAGGAAATTGACTTTCACTGAAAATGTTGGCTGAAGTTTAAATTTTTTCGTCAGATTTAAAATACTTGGGAAATTTATTAGGCTTATAGCTGCTCTTGAAATGATGCAAAATATGGTATTAATACATTTTTATATGTGGCAAAAACTTTCATTTCCCTAAAATAGCATATTTTTTCTTAGTTAATTTATCCAGGTGTTACTAGGAGTACACACCAGTAAATGGCTCTACAGGCAATGACACAATTAGTAATAAAATGAAATTTGAGCACTATTTCTGATAATCTGTGCAGAACCCCTTGTGCTTTCATTTCATGAACCTGGACACATGTAAGGTGCCTGGAGTGCCCATGTTCAGCTGCAGCGCACTGCTCCAGTGTGTGCTTGTGCTTTGTTCTCTGTTCTGTACTGTGCCATAGCCACTCTTCATTCCCTGTGCATATGCAGTTGCTGGATTTTTTCCCAGCATGGCTGGAAGGTGCAATTAACAGTAATGGATACTTTGATAGTGAGAATCTTTATTTCTTCAGCCATAATAATAGCCCCTTATTTTAGGAGCTATATTGTTGAATGACAGCTACTGTTGGTGAGCATGCGTCTACAAAAGTGGGTTCATTTGGTCAGATTCTCAGCTGGCATGGAGAGTCACATTTCCATGAAAGATAGTAAGCTATATTAATTTATGGAATCCCAGCTGGGAATCTCAATCAATTTCAATAAAAACTAACCATCATATTCCTCTGAAGCAAGAATTACACAACCTAGCCTAAAGTGAATTTTGCTGTTTTAATAAATGTAGGTAGTCACTGGTTCGTAATAAATTACATAAAATTAGAGTGTAGTCAATATTTGATTTCTTTAAAAATTTATTCCTTCCTTTTCATTGAACACAACAGAATCATTTATGTATTGTATCTCAGCATGATAGATTATATAGGAATAGTGTATTTAATACCATAAAACTATCATATAAATACAAATCACATTTTTTTTCATTAGCTAGCTCGCTTTCATTTTGAAGAAGAAATACTCAGTCAATTATAAATGAGGCTGTGCTTTCATTGGAGAGTGAAATACCTAATTTTTTTCCGGCCTCAACCATGTATAATGAAATCTCTCTTTTGAAATCCAGTCTTTTTTGAAACATACTGACGTTTAATAAAATCTTCATTAAATTATGTTCAGTTTTTTCAAATCTCTATTTAAATCTAGGGTAAAATTCTACATCCTGCACAAGAGATGTCTTTAGCAAATAGTTACTATTAACCAATGATTTTGAAGTGTGTGTATATAAGAGAAATTTTAATTTTTGAGTATATTCTAATTGGTAACCTTGGTGTTACGTGTGATAATCTGGTGCTGTCTCTTCGAGAGGATCTCTAACAATAGCATCTCTAGGTAACTAGAAGAAAAGATCTCAGACTACCATTTCAAATTCATACTCATGCCCTGTTTCTGTAACTAGTTTATTTTTTAGTAGCCCTGGGCTGGTAGTTTACCAGGATATTTGTTTGGCCTCTGTGAAATGAACAAATAGTCTCTTTAGTCCTGTCCATTGACTGGGAATCTGTTAAAGAATCTGGCATGAATGATCATGGATATCATCAGGGGCTGGTTGAAGCAAACTAGAATAAGCTGAAGTTTGTGCTGTCAAAATCTTTGTAGTATTTCACTGTTGTCAGTATTTTTGATTTGATTAACAAAGCTTGTAAAGGAACATTTTAAGTACTGTAATTCAGCATCAAAAACAATCACTAACAAACAAGGCTCTTCACTGTTTATGTTATTTTACAAATACAGCTTTGATTTTCCGCTGTTAAAACTGTCTGTGTTTAAAGTAGAGCCCAATGAATAATGAAAAACCCCCATGTGCGAGTATTATTAGTACGTATTATTAATGAAACTTTGCATATTCTGATCTGAAGTCATCAGGAAAAGTCACTTTCAATTTCAATTTCCATAAAATGTTATTTGTCCAATTCTAATAAATGCTGAACACAGCTGTGAAAGGAAAAACTAAAGAACGCCAGTTATAAGTTCACCAAAGTTTTATTTCAAATTGTCCTATTAGATGGTTTTGCCACAGTGTTCCTGATTCTTTTTTAAGGGCCCCTTGAAGATGCTACTGAGGATGAAGAAGAAGAGTGCCTGTCTGAGGAAAATGATACTATCTCAAAAGAAGACTTTCCATTGGAGGAAAGCTTTTCTGCAGAGTTTGAGCCTGAAAATCTGAGCTGTGAAGAAGTGGAATACTTTTGTAATAAAGGTAATCATTGTAGCCAATCTCTTGAGAGAATACTGGCTGAACTGTGTCCAACTGGTCAAAGAGATTTTTTGGTTTAAAATGTATGAAAAGCCCTATTATTACTACCTTAAAAAGAGGAAAAGGAGTCACTTGTGAAGTTAAGTCTGGTAAGGGATAAATATTTAAGTATGCTGAAAGACACTTTTCAGAGACATGAATCATCTTGCCTTAATGTTTTCCTCCAAGTGTTGTTTTCTACATATTTAACTGTAGAGAACGGGCCCCAGAAGTCAATTATTATCAGATCCAAAGCTAGCAATGCAGCATGTCTGTTCATTGCTTCTCTGCCTAGGAAGCATTGCTAGGAAAACAAGTTGTGTCTGTAGATTCTAGGATTAAAATAGAGCTTATTATAGAATTTATTATGCATGGTAGAAAACTAGTGATTTGTGAAAGGATAACTTTTGAAGTTGCAGATACCTTTTTGGTGCATTTGTAACTTGCAAATTATTGAAGATTGGGGTATTTTAGCATAAGACACACCAATTCATTCTTACCATTTCAGTCTGCACTCTTACCATTTGTGCTGCTTCCCAATCAGCTGACAGAAAAACACACTATTGTTATTTAGAACATTGAATTAACCTTCCTCCTGCCAGATATCCGCTTGATTGCTTTATTGTTTGTCTTCTGCAGGTAAGGATGCGTATCAAATAGCTGAAGTTGTTGTGGTGGTATTCTTCTGGTAGTGCACAAATCCCTCGGGCATTTGGATATTGATGGTTTCTCTGTTTTTCTGTTCTTTCCCAGATACTGACATACAAATAAGTTATCATATTTTCTTATGATAACTTGATATGTTGCTGGTTTTGTATTATTTTCATCTGTCTTGGACAAAGTCAAATAAATCCATTTGACGAGTCAAGTGTTCTGACTGCAGAATATTAGTCCTTCCTAGAGAGTCTTCAGTCATCAGTGGCAAAGGCATTACAATATATTTTCTACATGTCCTCTATGTAGCTTACATACTTTTTACAAAATAATTTACTTTTGCATTACAGGTTCTTGATACTTAGTAAGTCACCCTAAGAGATCAAAACAGTCTAATTGATAGTTTGGAGTTCAGTTGCTACAAATCTTGCTGTGAGGAGAGGCCACATTATGAACAGATTCTTTACAAACAGAAAGAATTGAGTACTATTATAACTGCCATGTGAACAAATACTCAATTACTTTGCGTTCACATGCCTTTCAGACACCGTTTTCCTTAGCTGGAAAAACGTACTCCTCCTGTTATTGGTAGTACTAAATAAATATTTAAACCCCTATGTGCATAATTGTTACACTGGAGTCTCTTGAATTCCTCCTGTCAGCAGTAGAATATTATTTGCCACTCTTAGTTCATATCATATCAGTTTGATCTAGTTACCTCTCTGTATTTCTTACTGCATTTCCAGGGCCTACCAGTGGAAAATACTATGGTTTTGGGTGAAATCAAGAAAAAAAAAAGATTTTTTTTAAAAATAGCATTCAGTGTTGAAAATTCACATTGGATTTCAATTTATCTTGGATCTTCCCTTTAAATAAAAATCTTTCAGGGAAAGCACTGAATCCAAGCCATTATATTAAAGAAGATTAGGCATCAAATGGGAATACATTTAAATCTGCATCTTGATTGTCTTGATTATATGTTTTATTAAGGACATCTGCTGATTCTTCAGGCTAAATACCTTCTGACTTCTCAGCAGTTTGTAAGTATGTTGTAGTTATGAAAGAATCTTTAGTCTCTTCAGTGGAACTGCTGCGGAAGAAAAGTTGAAAAGATTTATAAGGATCAAGGGGCACATAAAATTTCTAATCTACCTCCAGCTGAGGCAGTGTGACAAAAAGTCCCACTTTGAAGCAAATTGGGAATATCCCTGGAAAAGGATGTAATGGGAGACTAGAAAAGTGCTGGGTTTTTATTAATGTCTCAACTTCTGTTCAATGTCCTACTTCTTCAGGGTCACATCTTAAGTGTCATTAGCATGGAGCCGCCTGTGTTTTTCTGAAGATAAACCCTAAGAAGACAAAACTGATCTGGAAAGCAAATACATTTCTTCTGTGTCCTTTTCTTAGTGAAAGGGTTTGTGACTCTATTATATAGTAAATACTAAAAATGAGACTAGTTCTCATTGTTTTTTTTCATGAATCTGTTAAAAATTTATACCCTTTTGTTTTTCTTTGTAGTGCTTCAGTATTGAAACTAAAAGATGGTATGAATAATAAGCTTTTTTTCCCCTAGAAATATTTTTTAACATAATGAATGAAAATTCATTAAGAAAGTGAAAAAGCTTGAAAATGAGATGTGTACCAAATAGGTTAGAGAACAAATGAATGCAGTCTAATTTCTGTTCTGGAGGCCTGACATTTGATTTGTCTTCTGCTCTTTGATAGTATTGGCAGTCTGTAAATGACAAGTATTTTCAAATAAGGAAAAAATCAGTGTAGTTCTGTGTTTTCTTATGCAACCGGTTTCCTTTTCTCAGAAATGTATCAGAACTGGCATGGGAATCCATTATGCTATCTCTGAACTCTGCCCTTGCTAGCATGGACCATTAAAGGTTCTAGAAAGTAAAGGTGTTTTTCTTGGATATAAATTTTATCTGTCCTGTCTCCCTATTTCCCTCCCCTGGGGTTTCTTCCCAGCTGACCCAGAACAAGCGGACAAATGAGTAGCGGGGCTTCCTGCAGGAATCAAGAGGCATGGGGAACAAGTGGCACAGCTGTTGGGGAGCAGGTGTTTGGGAGGCTTCATCCATGGTATGTTGTTTATACTTACCCAGCTCTGTAGATTCAAGTACCACCTGAAACCAGGGGCTTTTTACTATCCAAACTAGGTACCAAAGGCAAAAATTTACTGAAGTCACAATTCATTCTGAGAAATGAGAATAGAGGACTTACAGGTTCACAACTTGGTATCTTTGGCTTTTTGACTGAAGAGATTTTCCTGTCAAACTGTGCCTGATCATATTATAAGCAGAGAGCAGTCCCTAACTGTCTAAATTGCAAACAGGAACCCTTATAAAGCCATACGTGTCATTCCCACCTTGTTAATTTGGGTTTGTGAGAGAGATTCAGCAGATTAGTTGCCGGAATTAGAAGGTGAAGGCGAAAGCCTGTGCAAAGTGTGAAGCAAATTAATCACATTGATTGAGCTACATGTCATTTTACAACTTCTCAGTTTTCAAAATTTTGACTTTCTGCTGTTACTTTTCCCTTCTCCTCTTGCTGGTTAATGGCTTTTATGACAAGGAGTCTGAAAAACTCCTCCCACAATTTTTCAATACCACAAAATTAACTTTACTGCATGTGAATGTTTATTTTTATGTGATCTTCATTTACACTCAAATGTGAAGAAGTGAACAACGGTTTAAGCATGTAAATATTCAAAGCTGAAATGGAAGTTACCAACCTGCTATTTGTCAGGGATTGCTCTAAGCTTTCAATTCTGTTTTTTTTTAACCTTTTGGATGAAGAGCTTCATAATAGATGGCAGTTAAGTTTGATTTGTTTGCAGTTTTGACAGTGGGATTAGGAGAAAGGGAATATTTTGGAAACAGGACAGTGGTGTTCTGCTACAAAGCTGCACTGATCTCTATGTTTGAAGTAGAAACAAACGACTTTGTAGAAGGTAGCCTTGGTGATAGTGCATTACATTTTGTCAGTTTGAAAACAGCCTTTGAAAATTGCTGTTTATGTTTAGTTACTACAAATTGATGTACTGCCAATAAAGAGGGTGTCTGATGATGCTGTCCACACAAAGCCTATATTAGTCTGGAATCTCCCTTGATGAATATATTTTTATTAATGTCCAGATAATGGGTATCTGGAATCAGAGTCTGTATTAGATTAATTCAGATTAAATTCAGATATAGAAAATGTATTACTTAAATGTCAGTATTTCAACAATCTAAATAAGGAGGAAGTAGCCTGTCTCTCATGCAGAGCAGAGATATGCTAGATTTGGAAGCTAGAAGATAGGACATAAAGATTAAATTTTGTCTACTGTAAGTTGGAATAAGAAAATAAGGTGATGGTAACATAGATGTGAAGAAGTGAGCTGGAGGCATGATAGGGCTAGTAATTGCAGAAGGGCAGATAGAAGGAGGATAGAACAATACAAAGGCCAAGTTGAAGGTGATGGGATGAAAATCAAGGTTCTAAATCAAGTTCATTTGTGAGGTGAAGTAGTGTATGGTTTGTTTTCAAGTCTCTGATTGCTGTCATCCTACCTAGATACCCTCAGGAAAAAGAAAGAAAATGTTCTTGTCTGTTACTTAGAAAGTTTGCTATGCTCGTATGGTGGCGTCTTTTACTCTCTGTAAACAGGAAGGAGAATAGGAGCCTTGGTGACTTCATAGTGGTGGAAACTGGCTAAACAAATTACAGTTCCTTCCTAGCAGAAGTGTTCAGTGACGGTTTAACTTTCAAAGGAAAATTATCTTGAGCAATACGAGAGATCTCTTGAGATTAGTAGATAGTTAAGTAGCTGTGTTCACAGAAGGAGAGAGGCAGGAGAAGAACATGGAAGAGGTGTATAATCAAAGGAGAAAATGTTGGACTGTTACCAGAAGAAGGAAGCAAATGAAGAAATGTCCATATCTGATAATTAGTGAAAGAAGGCAGGTTCATTTCTTGCTGCTTGCCAAGATAGTTGTGTCAAATTCTCCTGTTCATTGCTGGTAGTATGGCTATTGCTCTGGTTCCTCATGTTGTAGGCTTTCCATGGTTACTTCATCACATGGCAGCATTGGCACCAGCCCTCAGTGGAAGGAGATTCAGTGGCCTTAAAACTCCTGGTGGCAGATGGGAAAGCAAATGGCTTCTGCTTTCCAGTGTTAACTCAGCTTCAGTTGGTGACATAGGGTGATAGGGAGGATGCATGAGGTGGGATAGAGAGTGATTGTTTCAGGATGCAACCCTTTTAGGATCTGTAGCACACACTGCTATGTATGTCTGTAGCGATGTATGTAGCTGGTTGAGTGGTTTGAGTTCCTGATACATTGGTTATCTTTATTTGTGGAGGAAGAGGGAAGTGAGGGGAATCCAGTGCAGTCTGAAACTCATATACAGTTCTAAGTCAGCAAGAAGGGAATTCAGGGAATATATATGGCCGCATACTGACTGTATACCTGGTTCTCTGTTCTCATGTTCTGCAGGAAGGGTTGAGTTCTGAACCTGAACTAAGTTTTCTGCTTATGTATATATGCTCATGCTCATGTATGTTGTTACTAGCTTGCCAGACCAGCTTGGGACTGGAATTTTTTTTGTTCAACCATGTGACCTGATTGTGCAGCCAGGCTTGAGATTCAGAGAAACAGCTGCAATATGATTCCTCATATGAGAGAGCATATTCAAAGCTAAGTTTGTCTGTGTATTCATCTACCCCTTCATACTTCATGTGCGAAGCTATCACGCTACCATCTGTAATACCAGCCAAACTCCTAACGCCCTGAAAATGATTTCTGTGCATCCCTTTTTCCCCTGAAATATGGCATTATGTCTGTGTGTATGCCTATGTGCATCCATGTAAATATTCCTTGCTTCTTTCATGTTACACATGTAGTGACTAACAATATGCTTGCTATTTTCTGCTTCTGGATCAAACAGTAGATTTATGCTTTCTTTTCTTTATTTTTTCCCCATTTTCTTTAACCAGAAACCTTTTAATCAATGTATTTTTTCCTTTTCAGTAATGGATTTCATGACAAATTTCTACACTTTTGCTATAGCAAGGATCAGCAAAAGGCAGCTATACCATAATCACTTTGAGCTCAATAAGGCGATCTTTACAGGCAACTTTGTTCTTATTTCTTAACGGGATTAAGAAGCTCAGCTCTTTAAATTCTTGCATATAACACTGACATTTCGGGGGTGTGTTTGGACCAAGGAGTTCAAAGAGAAGGAATAAAAAAGAAAAGCCAATATGACTTTGTTTTTTACCTTGCTGCAGGAGCTGTTTGTGCAAATCGCCTATAAGCTTATTGACCTGAATCTTTGACTCCTTGTTTTCTCTGGATTTGGCTGGAGTGTAGACACTGATAGAGCACTGATAGAGGTGATTGCACAGCCCTCGGCTTTGCTTGGCACCAGACACCCCCCCTCCCTGTGCCTGACATTATCTTTCCCTGGCAATACTTCTGTTCTGCTGGAGCTCATATTCCTTTAATTTTTTTTATATTTATTTTAATTCATTACACATTCAATTTAGGTAGGCTTTCCGACTAAATGAAGGATGCATTCGTTCTTTTTGGTAGTCAGAGACAGAAGAGGGCATGTATCTACTTTCATCTCCTAGGATGACTAGAATATGCATAAGAACTCAGAGCACTGCTCCTTTCAGAAACGCAATGGTTACCTCTTACTGACTTGCCTGCATGTTTGTGACGCTGTTGGATTCTCATGTTCCCCAGAGTAAGGGTTCCCTTATGTTTATCTGTATCACATTCACCTGAAACAACTTTAGAAGACCAGGCTGGGGGACCTTATTAGTCTCTACATGCACCTGACAGGAGGTTGTAGCAGGTGGGAGTCAGTCTCTTCTGCCATGCCTGCAGTGAGAGGATGAGAGAAGATGGCCTTCAGCTGAGGCAGGGGAGATTCAGATTAGATATTAGAAAAGCTTTTGTCACCGCTAGGCATTAGGGTGGTGAGGCACTGCAGTAGGTTGCCCAGGGAGAGGGTGTAGTCAGCATCCCTGGAGGTGTCTGGCTCTGGCTCTGGCTCTGGGTGATGTGGTTTGGTGGTTTAGGGGTTACAGTGGTAGTGCTGGGTGGGCAGCTGGACTGGATGATCTTAAAGGCTCCTTCCAACTCTGATGATTCTATGATTCTAATCTTCTGTACTTTTTGTCAGTTGCTGAATATGGACAAAGAAAGGAAGGGATTTCTCTGATAATAGCCTTTGAGCAGTGCTGAGTCAGATTGGATCCTAACAGGATGAAAGATCTTTCTCATCTGAACATCAGCATTTGGCTTGTGCTTTACCTCTTACGGTTTCTCATTCTTTCCTGCTACTGGAGCTCAGAGGACCACCTGTTTTCTTGCTGGAAGGGAAAAGAGATATAGGAAAAGGGTGGAGTGATCTTTTCTTTTCTTCACCATTCACTAGAGAGCATGTAAAGTCTTTCAAAATAAAAAGTACAAGATTTTCTGTTCTGTACTTCTCTTTATTTACTGCTAACCCATGTTTAAGCCTGTCATGCTGTTTTCTCAGTCCAGATGAAACCTATGTGGATATTGACATCAACTCGAGTTGGATAAAAATTTGACCTAAGTTAAACGAGCAAACTCTTCTTCTAATCCAGACATTAAATAATTAGTCATCAAGCAGAAAATTGTATCTCAAAAAGAAACTAGAAAGCTATGTTTCAAGAAATAAATACATAGATCCAAATAGAAAACATTATTTTAACTGCTCAGAATTAAATGTGAGAGAAACACTTAAACAGCTTATTCAACTTTAAGCAGTTTATCAAAGCAACTCCAGCCTTTTCAGTCAGCACATTTTGGTTTTCTTAAGAACAATGAAATTCTCAATTCTATCACTGCTAGGGATAGAATTCACGAAGGGATTATTTGGTTACAACAAGTAGTGTAATGTCCTCTTTCTAGAAATTCACAAAACTTGAACTTGGATTGACTTAAATTTGAGCTCAAATTTGACAGAATATGAATTGCAAATTAATAAGGGTAATCTTCTTTAAAACAGGAACTGCACAAATGACAATTTCACACATGTTCTTAGTTCATGTGTGCTGTACATCTGTTTCTAATTTTATTGATAATGAAGGTCCATTTTGTCTCTTTTTTGTCTGATTTGGTGTCATTGACACAAAAATTCTGAATATTTTTGAAGAGTTCTAAGACATGGCTGAAAAAATTCTTGTCAACCCAGGCCCGAAAAGCAGACTTCCTCACAGGTTGTGTACTATATGGGTATATTTGCAGTAATTTAAGTCTGAAAGGATCAGTAAAAATAAATTAAGCAAATGCCACATTTATGACATAATTGGATAAATATTGATAAGACAAATATTATTGCTGGATAGATTCTTCTGCTGGATAGAGAAAAAGAAGCATGTATTTATGACTGCTAATTCTTTTTCTTGGGTTTGACTCACAGGAGCCTAGACTGGTTCTGAAATCCTATGTAATACAACATGTATGTGGAAACATACCTGTAATGATAGGGAATTGGCTGCTTTTGATATTGAAGCATCTGAAGTGTTGATTATTTCGAATAAAAACATCCAGTTGTTTTCAAAAAGGTAAATTAAAATTTCACTGTGTAGGAACAGGTACCTGTTGCTACTCGTTATGTAGTCATATGTGGAAATCACATAAAAACTGGATTCATATACAATAAGTATTTCAGCTGTGAAGTATAAAACGAGGTGTTCTTGGCTGGATGAAGAATTCTTACAGGAGATGGAATATTTCTGCAGCAGGGATGGAACAGAATTGTTATATAATTAAATTGAAATATGAACTTGCAGAAGAGCCTTCAAACTTAGAATTTGAAACTTGTTAGAATTTCTCTGAAGTAATCTCTCTGTTCTGCTGCAGGCTGGTTTAGAATCTCATGGATTGTTGATTTCCATTGAAATAATTTTTGAAAATTACATTAAACAACAGTCTTTATTTGTGGCATGTAAATATCTTTTAAAATGTGCTTCTTCTGCTTTTCTAATCAAGGGCTTAGAGCTATGTAGTTTGAACCCCAGGCTAGTACTTGGATATATCTAATAGAGTTGTTGTATTTGAAGTTTTAATGGGGAAAGTTTGAAAAGATGCAAGACTTTTTTTGCTTTTTTTAAAAATCAATAGAAGTTCTTGAGTTGCCGGTATATAATGCTCATTTGTAGCACTGGTGTTTAGAGTTGCTCCCTAAAATTTAGGATATATATATATATATATATATATATATGCACACATACATATATTTAAAACCCATTAATAAAAAGAAAGCCAGGAATACAGTTTAGAGAACACTTTCACTGTTCTGCAGGATATACATTTGAATGAGTGATCCTTGTCTTGAAAGGACTTCAAAAGCAAACAGTGCCGATAATGAGAACATATCAAACACGTAGAGAAAGAGGAAGGCCAGACTTGGTCTAGATCAATGTGCTGCACAGCAGTGTCTTATCCCAGAAGGAAAGTGCTGTAGCTGAAATGGTTAGAAATAATTGACACTGCTTTTCAGCATGATCACTGTGCTGAAATGTGATGTGTCAGGATGTCATTTTATTAAACAAAGTGGTGATTTTAATAGGAACCAAAATAATTTCATACCACTTTTTTTGAGAACTAACAGCTTGCACATATGTAGGCACTCACCAACACTTGAATATTCACAGACCGATCCTAAAAGTTAGGGAAAGAGACAAAGCCTTGTTTCTGAGACTTGCTAGATAAGTAATTCTAAGAGCACTTAGGGCAAATGGAAACCTACATTTATTTCCAATGAGGTTTATCCCAGGAGAAATTATGATTTTTAATCAGCATGACGGAAAACAATAATTGCTTGCAAAGAAGCAAACTATTGAGATGATTAATATAATCTGAAATAAAATGCAGTAGATTAACTTGTTTGAGTGCTGGTTTCCTTCAGGTACATTACCAAATCAATCATCTGTGGTCCAGATTTTTCTCATACTTTCTGTATTTGTAGAGTAGGGTGTCTCAGTTGATTTTTATGGCTTTCACTGAATTTATTTCTGATATATATCAGATGACTTGATAACAGTCTGGTAGTGATAACACCAGATCTCTTCCTCTGTCTCTCTGTCTCTCTGCCCTTGCAAGGTTTGTTGAGTAAACCCATTTGCATGGTACTGTACCCACTGTAGTTGTTTATCTTGTCCTCACATCATTTGGCAAATATGACGGAGCGTGGAAACATCCCTCCCAAATTATTTAGCATCTTTATTCTCACAGTTCTATTACCATTCCGTAAGCTTACATAATTTTTTTGCATTATTTTTATACCCAGAATATTTTATATCTGCTGAAACCTGTATTGCCATTACAATTATAGTTAAATATACACACAGAATACTTTAAAAAGAGATAATCCACAAGAAGGTTAGTTAAGGCCTGTTAGATATCATTGGTCTTCTTAAGAATAGTGTGTGCTGCTAGAAAGTAAGTTACATTGAGTGGATTAAGTATTTGTATTTTAAGTTGTATATGGTTTATTTCAAAGTTACTGAGTATGGCTTCTGAAGAGAGGTTCCTGGCAACAATCCTCAGCTTACAGTGTGTTTCTTAGGATTCAAGAGCAGGATTATCAGTATGTGTAAGCTCTGTTACTGGTTGCAGGCATTGAGATAAAGCGAATAACAAAGGACAGTTTTTGATTGCTGATCTATAGTTTCTGAAGCTCTGGCATCTAGTTCATATGTGTAGTCTCAGAATCCTTCTTTGGCTGGGTCTAGAATTACTGCTGCTGTAGACTGTGGCAGAAAGGAGAGGCCCCCCTTCCCCCTTCACAGCCAGTTGCCCTGGTCTGTCACCATACATGAAGTTACGTCCTTGCCAAATGAAAGTCCACAGTGAGTGACTCCCCAAGTCTTTGCATTGCATCTATTTTCTCTTTTGGCAGTACAGAGTGCTGCAGGCTTTGCAGCAATTTATTTTTGAACTGATTTATAATAATTGAGAAGTGATGTTTCACTCTGAACAGCTGTATGAGGATGTTAACAATTTAAGTTTACATTTATGCTGCCAGGAAGAGGGAAAACAAACTGAATTTCAAACTTTTAATGTTCTCTCACTCTAATAGAAACTGTTGTGTGCTTTTTGTGACTGGTACAGTGCTTCACCCGAAGCTATTTTGTCTGATGATAAAACCATGAGTGTATGAAGCTTGCACGTTTTTCATCTCTTTTATGACCTTATCTTTTGTGAGCGGCTTCTGTGAAGGTATCCTAACTATAGGAAGCACCTGGTAAACATACATGATATCTATGCCGTGATAAGCAGTTGTCAACAAGAAAGTAGATCTGTCGGTTCTGAACTGTCCATTGTTAAAAATACTTTGTTGATTTAGCTGATTGCAAAATACATTACAGAGTGCCTAACAGCTGCTATAACATTCCTAGTCAAGAAAGTTCAATAGTTATATTGTACGATACTTTCTGTAAGAGCCTGATACTGATAGGAACAACATGGATTAAAACAGCAGAGTTGAGAAGAACTGCTAACCCATGTGCTTCTTTAAAATACCGCAACTACTTGTGGTACAAGCTGATTAAGTACAAATTGGGAAGTCTTTAATTTGTTAAAAAGATTAAAGTGAAATTACTTGTTAATATTCAAGTCTCTCCTTTCCTACTTGACAGTGTTGTCAGAGAAGTCGGAGTTCTCTCTCTCATGTTTCTGGTAATATGTTTCTTTAACAGTCTTCAGGTTTCCTGACCAACTTTACCACCTTGAGTTACAGTGAATTGTCTATTGGATAAACATTAGGCTATTTAAACTACATTAAAAAAGCTTCAGCTGTTTTTGAAGACAACAGAAATAGTCAGTGCTGGTAAGAAATTATAAGGTCAAGATGAAAATTCTATCCACATTACGTATTGAAGTTCTTTGAATAAGACTTTCTTTTTTCCTCTTAGTTAAGCAGTATTTTGTGTATTCAGCATTTCAGCGTAAGTCAGAGATTTGTTTCACCCAACTTTAGCTGACTAAAGATAGGTTCCTAGTCTAAGATGTGTGTTTAAGAGGATGATTCATTTCAGCTCTCCCAGACACCAAGAACGGGTCTCGTATCTCAGGCATCCTAGAATAGGATGAATCACTCATGAGATTTCTTTCTTCCCTGCTTATAGGAGTGTCTGCGTAAGTTGTCTGGACTAGCTTAACTTTCAGGCATCTAAGGTTAGAGGTGATGAGTTCTGCCAAAAGTGTGACTTTAATACCAAGTGTAGAGAAGTAGTGGAAATTCTAGATTTACTTGACTCATGACTGAACATAGTTTATGGTATTATATGTGCTTACTTATAAGAGTATTTTTTCATGCAATGATCATTTAAAGGACAGAATTCACTTACCAGGCTTAGTTGCTAAGAAGCAAGTGCTTAAACCTGCTTAAACAGAAGCAGGGTTTGGTTCATTTTAGAGTACTTATCATTGCTTTTATACCAATCTTTGGTGTTGATGGGAAGAAGTTATTTATCCTTTAACTTAAATACAAAATGTAAGTGAGCAGCAAAGGAAAGAAAAAGAGTGAGAAAACCCAAAATAATGGGATTAGAAAGGAATCAACAAGTTTGTAGCAGATGGGTAGTATATATTAGGAAAAAGCACTTGATTGGACTTGGAAGAAAGAAATAATTAGTGTCCTGGATCCAAGTAAATGGCTACACCTGTAAATTGAAGAAAAATTTAATCAGTTCTAAAATAAATATTAAAAAATAGTCTTATTGAGACTGAAAAGTAGTCAGTGACTGAACAGAAAGAGCAAACAATGGAAAGAAAATAAATTCTGAAAGGAAATAAACTCCTTTGTGCTAAACAAATGTTAGCTGCTAAAATAGCTTTAAGTATGGGGAAAGGAAAGAAAAAAGCTTGAGAGATGTGCTTCATCAGCTCTTCTGCTAAGCCTTCTTTTTGCTTTTTAAAGTTGCGGTGTCTCCAGCACCAAATGGATTGTCTTGGTTGCCCATTGCAATCTGACCTTGATGCTCAGCTGAGCCTGGGATAGACTTCACTCCCTGGTAGACTTGGAAATTGACAGTAATGTACCATTTGTTGGTTTCATGAGCAGATTGGAGTAGTGTGGGGGAACAGGAGAAAGCAGTGTGGTTGATATTTCAGGTGTATAATGCATGCACTTGGGAATGAGAGAAAGTATCAATGAAAATAATTTGGAATACTTCTAGATGAAAAGCTCAGTTTTCCTTAATGTAAATTCTGCATTTTATCTACTCTATTTGCACAAGACATGCATGAGTTCATGAAAACTTGACAGTGAAACCCATGTAACACTGTACTTCATGAAACACTGAAAAAGCAAGTTAATGGAAAGTGAAGTCATCTGCTAGCATACATTTTCAGATCTTTCCTCATATCCCAAGCACTTAATTACTCTGTATCACGTAGTCATGTAACTTTGTCCTCCTTTAATTCTAGTAGTTTCATTTGTTTGATATTCTGGTTTGTTGCACTGGTTGGAAGAGTGCTGAGATTTGCAGGCTAACACTAGTTTGGCATATATTATAACCTGGAAAAACGTAATATTTTGGAGGTTAAATTATCCAATTATCTGTTCTTCTTTTCTGTCTAAAAGAATTACTATTTCTAAATTTTGCTATTGCTGTTCTGATTTAGTACATGCAGCTCTGTTATATACAGTGGAAGAAAAACATTTGCATTCTATACGAAAAACATTCTGAGAACTTTCTATACATATACTGGTTATACATCTTGAGTTAGAAAACAAGAATTGCCCTTGCTGTGAAATGCTTTCCAACATTTTTGAGAAAGCTGGAGTTGATCTTGCCAGGCCTGAACTTAGGAAAAATTTCCTTTGTGTCTCTCCAATGAAAGACAATTTTTTGCTGCTTTAGGTTGCTATGAATGTAGAAAAATTAAGGTAAAATTATCCAATAGGTTCTTCAGTCCACCCAAAGAAAGAAGAGGTGTGATTACTACAAAGCAACTCTACAAATGCTAATTCAAAATAGGCTAGTTGCTTAAAAACTAATAATTGCGGAAACTGCTTAGCAGAAACTTGGTAGCTTTTTCAGCACATGAGTATTTAGGGCTTTCTTCTGAAAGGTAACTTCAGATTGAACTGAAGCATATGAACTCCCAATGCCTGGCTACAGTTATACAGTCAACACAAAAGTTATGCTAGATATTTTTGTCATATTCAAGTTTTATTTTACACACTAAAAGAGCCTATGAATATTCTGGACTATGTTTTTAGAACCACGAGTACACTGAAGTATAGTTTTGTAATCAAACTCTGGAGTGATTATAGTATTTTGTGTTTGTGTGAGTAGTAGTTTATCAGGCTCTTATACTTCATATTTGAAAAACTGTGTTTTATGAATGCAAGGAAGAATGTGTTATTACAAGACATTACATGTGCTTGTGAAGTTAATACTTTATAGTGTTTGTATATAATCATGTACTTGAAAACTCCGGGTCACAATCTTATCTGGTATAAATATAGCTCCAGTGATAATGTATGGGGGTCTGGCATAGTTTGTCGTAATCACATTTCTTTACCTATGTTGCTAATTAAAGCTTTTGTTATCATGAGTGGGGAAAAAATTCCGAGTTACTGCTTAATTGCTGTGCTTTTTGCTCCTTCTTGGTCTCCTGTTGTTAAGTCAACAAAGGGTCTGATTTTTCAGTTTGTAAAATACACAGTATTTGTTTTTCTAGTGCTGTCACTTTTTTGTGGGAGATCATTTATTAACAAGTTTCCTTCAAGTTTGATTAAAAAAAAATAAACCATAATCAGTCGTATTTGAAGTAGTTAATTGTGTCGATGTGATTTTTTTTTTCTGTTCTTCTTGGTGTCTTCCTATGCATGAGTTCCTTGGATAGGTTAGTATTAAAAGAAAAAATCTACAAATGAGTAAAATAGCAACCTGGAAAAGCCTTTAGATGTCACTTAATGTATTACTGTGGCCAGAGTGTTTTGTGTTAATACCTGAACCCCTCATCTTCAATGTAGTTTTCATAGTGGTTATTTCAAAGTATTTTTGCAGGGAGCTTGCCTAGTGTATTTGTCTACCTGAAATAACTGCACTTTCAACACGCAGTTCTTCAAATAAAAATTAAATGGTCACCTCTAAAAATTTAACCTTATCATAGTTTTCTGTGTGTCCTGTATATGACCTTCTAGTGGGTAGTAACAGAGCTCAGACAGACATTTTCAGGTACTTCTGGATGGTGAAAATTTGAAAATTCATCAGAAATGTAGCATTTCTTTAAATAAAGCTTGGTAGAGAGAAAATTACTTTAGGGACCTGCTGGTATATTACGACTTTATGGGCAAATTCCGTAAAAGCTGAAACACCATGGATTAGCTTTCCACTAGTTGTATGAAAAAGCAAAATATTTAGTGGACCGTATTTTTGTTTTGAGTGTCATTTATCTGCAGTGCATGAGAAACATTTAGGTGTCAATTCAACAAAACCCATGACTGAAAGCATATGTTCCTGGGGGGGGCACAAGCTGATTTCTTTCTCTCCTTTGTGCTTACAGACTCGGTGACTTTATGTGCTTTGGTTTACAGAATTTAGGTGCAAGTTGTGATTCTGTTTTTTAAGCATATGGAGTAAACACTGTTTTCCGAGACTTTCTCTCCATGGAAATGGAAGTACTGGATACTCAGGGCTTCTTTGAGTCTGCGGGAACTCAGGAACGTTTACATGTCTTAATTTTTTTTTTTTAAATTTTCTCTCTGTTTATAAACATGCATATGTTTTCACTTAGCCATGTAAGCAGTTTCTTGGATGTTATAGGAGCTCTGCTTAAAAGTCACTATTGAAATATGTCAATACTTTTATCTTTTTGGATGTTTTTTTAGGCAATGAAGGCGGCATCCAGGAGGCAGCAGAATCTGATGGTGATGCAAGGTCAGAGAAACCAGGGCAGCTTGCTGTGGAGACTGAAGATTGGGATGGGCCAGGTAGGGAAAAACAACTGAAAGCCATGAGTAATTTCTTGAACTAGACTCTAGTATTTGTTAATTCCATTATTTTAGTAGATTTTTATGCTTTGCATTTATTTTTGATGGTTTATCTCTGTTACAATCATTTGGGTTCCAGGATATGGACAGGTAAGTACTAAGATGAAATTCTTGAGTAGAACAACAAACAGCTTTGGTTATACCGTTCTGTAAATTGTTCAGCATAAAATGCCTTATGTACTTGCGTGATGTAAAGGAAAATGTTCTTGCTGCTTAGAATTTTAGGATTAAAATGTATCAGTAAATTCTTTCTTCCATGGTGGAATTAGGGGAGAAGCACTTCTGTTCTGTTTTCTGAGATCAGAAGACCACCCAGATGCTTTGGTCTCTTTTCAAGCTTTGTGCTAACATTTAGCATCATGTTTAGCTCAACAAATAGGTATGATGTCTACTGGCATTTTCAAGGACCTTTTTTACCTGTTTGAGCCTGGTATAAATCGTTTAGTATACCTGGTCATTGGTTTCAGTGGAAAGAGAAACTCAGACTGCAGTCAATGAAGTGTTAGAACTTTGCATTAAAACAGTAATTCAAGGTAACATTTTCTACTATGTAAGTGAAGATGGTGCAAGCATAACATTGCTAAGATGTAATGGTAATATGGCAATACTTTCAAGTATCTGTTCAATATAAATATGTAAAACCTCTGCACTGTAGAAGTACCTAAGGCAAAGAGGTAAATTGTATTTCTCAATTAGGCAATTCTGCAGTTGAATTCAGTGTTTTCGTGGGCATGGACTTGGGAATAGGCCTTAAAAATCCATTATATTGACCATAATTTAATAAAACTGTTGCAAAATGTGCATCTGAGGCCAAACATGCTCTAGCAATAGCTGTATCTCTTATGGAAATTTTCCCTCAAAAGGATGAGCACATCAGAAGAGAGTTCCAGAACCGTGCTATCAATAATTTATAATGCAACAATAATATTTCATTAGAAAAATTCCTATATTTCAATCACATTTTCTTCCTTGCTTGATTTTGCAAATTACTGTATGCTCTTCATGAAGAGAAGAACAAAACTAATGGCAGTTTTCTGAAATCAGTAGCTGGAAAATACAATGCAAACAAAAATGAAGACATAGTATATCAAATTATTATGATATCATTTAAAATGTTTTTCATGATAATACACAACTTGATGTTCTATAGAAAGCAGTATGGTATTATATGAAAACAAGGTTTAATATTACACTACTGTACATTTAGAATAATGTGAAATATATGTGGATGTAGCAGAATGGCCTTGTCTAGCGGCACAGCAGATTTAAAGGGTGTCAGTACTTACGATATGACTTGGTTTTAATTTCATTATAAATAAAGTCTATCTGAAATTTGTAATTTTTTGTTGCATTTTTTAGTGTATTTCAGCATAGCTGAGTATGCATTTTGTGTGCTGCTACTGCTTTTTATATGCGCTATCTTATTCAGAAGTTTCTGAGATCTTTTATGGCACTGTGGAGTAAAAGGAGATATTTTCATTTTGTTGGGAAAAATTCAGTTAAACAGTAGGATGTGTGTACTTCTTATAATATTTATTGATAGTTTTGACATGGGATGAGATGGAAATCAAAGCTGAATGTGGGAAAATTTCTTCTGACTTCTGAAAACTGATGACCACCACTATCAGTATCTCTGTTTTATTTAAATATTGATTCTATACAAGGGTATAATACATATGAAAAAAGGAATGGATATATACCACATCCCATAATTGAGATGGAAAAAGAAGCAATCAATAGAAGACCATTTTCAGCCATGCAATACAAAGATAACGTCTTTCAGTTTTTTGGAAAAAAACACAAAGCATGAAATGTTCTGCTCATTTAGGAACACATTTTAACGCAGCACAAACAGAGCCATTGAAAACTTTGTTTCAATAAATTTACCAACTGTCAGTAGAGGCACAACCTTGAAGGGCAGATGATGATACATTCTTTGTTATCTGAGCTGTCTCTGGTCTTCGTACCTTCTCTGGTAAGGAAAGTTCCATCTCTGAGAGGTGGAGCCTTTCAGAATCCAACAACTGTGTTCTGCATGATACAAGTCGCTGTCAACTGATAATGTGAGCTGTGACAACTCAGGAATTTATATAAATAGTAGAGCTGTTTTGTTATTTTAATATTTTATGTCTTTTTTTAGCACTAAGGGAACATACTGTGACTTTCAGAGCCAGTACTTGCCAGGAACTGAAAAATTAAGCTTCTGGCATTAATTAGAGTTTTATTTTGTTTGAAAATTTGCATTGTCAAATGGTTCACATGCATTCTTAAGTCTTTGTAATTAGAATATTTTATAAACAAAAATCTGAAGTTAAATGTGCTGTAGATTCGAAGAGTTTCTGCTGAAGCAATATTTCAGATCACAGATTCTTGTGACCTTCACTGACCATAAGGGAATTTCAGAGATACTGCTTACTCTGTGTAGCCACTTTGAGGGTTACCTGAATGTTTTTCAACTACCCTCAGTTTTCACTGTTCTTATCTTCAATTTTTAAAAATTCCTATTCAGTGAAATGACTCTGAAATAATGGAAACTGAGGTCAGTAGACTGTATATAAGCACACAGTGAAGGACCTGATCCTTTTTGTTATAGCCAACAGCAAAAGTCCAAGGAGTAGAAAGAGTCTGAACAGCAAGACTGGTTTAAATGCATTTTATGTAAAAAGGCTTAGTTTTTAAATGGGGAAGCAGAGGTCATTTTATGGACTTACATATGCTGTTTGCCTCGGTGCATGGAGATCCATTGTTTTATAGCCTTTGTATTATTTTTAGGATGTCAGTGCATGTGAGGGCAGTGCTTTAACACATAACCAACAGAAAGATCTCCTGCGTGGCTTCTACAGATCACCCAGGACATTAGAGAATATGATCATGTGGGTTTCTACTGGATGTATGTTTCATGCTTCCATAGCAGAACTTCCTTAAAATCTCTGAAAATTTAGGTACCAGGCACTACAAGTAAAATATTGTTAAGTCAAATATAAGGAAAATATATATCGTATGGCATCTTGAGAGATAAATTGTTTACAGATTTGGAAATGAATGCTTGTTTATCATTATCCAGTGGTCATGCTTGCAGTGGTGGATACAAGTTCAGTCCACCAAACTTGTCATAATAAGAGACAGCAAATGCGAACTCTGTCAAAAAGGAGAAAAGGTTTCAATTAAGAAGTGTGAATTATAGCTTGGAAATGTTTAAGAACAACTTTTTAGACTTATCCAAAGCTACAATAAAAGCAAAGGAAATGTTGATATTACCTAGAAAAGAATTTAAAAAAAAAAACCAAAGAAAAACTCAAGTGGATGTAGCCAGATGCTAGGAACTATACCAGGCTAAAAGGAAGAAAAAAGAAAATAAAAAAACCACCCTAAAAATCTATCAGTAGCTTCATTAATAACAGTAAGATGACATTTTAAAATGTGGTAAGAAAAAAAATAATTAGAAAATTGGTATTGATCTATTACAAGTCATGACTCAATAGTTAGAGGGGACAGGTAAAAGGGTAATGTAATAATTTCTAGTCTGCTTAAAACATTTGTGCCGGAAAGCCTATTTGACTGTAGCTGATGGCTATACTTCTGCACTAGCTAATTTAAGCAGTCTGATGGTTTGAATTTAAGTTTTTTAGGAGCTAGATGACCCAGCTCTAGGGATCAACTTCAGTTCTGAAAAAGTTTTGACATGATTTCTCAAATGTGTTGGAAACCAGTAAAGGTTGGTGTGGGTAAAGACAGATCTGTCCACATGGCAGTGGTCCCACTGGAAATAAGGGGATAAGTGATGTAAGATGCTTTTATTAAGAGGGGGTTAGTAAGAATGTCAAGCTGTATAGGCTTATAGAAAAAAATATGTCTTGTAAAACAAACATAATATGTAATGTGACCTAAAGTATATTTAGTTATTTGCAATATGTTTAAGATTCAAAAAAAAAGCTGAATAATGGATAGATATTGCTATTGGTAGACCTGAATGTCTTGCCATGTTAGCTGCTGCAAAATTTCGGTTTCAGTGTAATTAAATGTAAAGTTGTGGGCTTATGAGAAGGTAATAAATATTTTGATAGAATTGTTAAAGTTGTAGAAGACCTGTAGGGGCATCAGAAAGCAGGGTCTCTGAAAAAGTCTTGAGATTTAGTGAACTGGGGTTGAGCCCAAAAGAGAGAGCTGTGGCTAAAAGGTATGTTTTCGTTCCTATATTACTTCGCTTGCTTGGTCAGCAGTCTTGTTTGATGCTGAAACAGGGTTCTGTGACCCGCGGTCACACTTCAAGAATGATGTTAAAATTTTTAGCAGGTTTAGAGAAGAGCCACTAGAATGTTGAAAAGACTGGTATTATGGAAGAGTCTAGGTCCTTTCCCTATTTATTTTATCAAAGATATATTGAAGTTATATTAAAGGGCAATCTGATTACAAGCTACTTTAAATTCAGAGTGAAAATCTGATAACAATGGGCACCTCTTTCTAGCAAAGTATCAGAAGATTAAATGGATGTTGAAGCTCCGCAGTTTCAGACACAAAGAATGGATTTTAATGCTTAAAAAGTCATTATTGAAACATTTTATGAAAAGTCACTTATCTGTCATTAGAAATATTTGCATTCAGGATGAGATACTTTCCTAAAGAACATGATCAAGTTCTGTGGCAAACACTGGTCTTCTGAAATGAGATCGATTTCGCTAGGGCAGAAATTTGACTGACTGACCATGATAGTTCCTTGTAACTTAAATGAAATTAATAAATAAATTTACTATCTATTGCTTTTATAAATACTGTACTATTTAGGTGCATTTATAATGAATAAGTACAAGCAGTCCTCCATATAAGCAATTCTCAATTTTTATTACTTCAGTAACTGTTTATTAAAGCTATGTTAAGAAGGATAACTTCTCTCTCTGTGCTTTTCTCTATTCTGTAGTTCTCAGTTACTCTGTAGTAATAAAACCATAGAGTTGAAGAGGTCATATACCTATTCTGTAATATGCAAGGGAGAGTTTTTTCCCTGTAGACAGATGGAACACAATTTTCTAGTACTGACTAAGCCAAGAAGTTTTTCCAAATCCGCTGCACCATCCTGTGCACCCGATTCTTTTGACTTTTTTCCCGCAGTTCCAAAAAACAAGGAATGTTTCAGCCACTGGCGAAGTTGTATCTGGCCTTTAAGACAGGGAAATACTGTCTGTTACCAGTTGAGGAACTAAATATAGGGCATTTACAAAGGTGAAATTAATGCCACTCAGAAAAGTCTTGGTCCTAAGGAAGAATTGATATCTTTCTACTTAATTCATGTGCACTACACTAGATTGTCCTTATTCCTTATGTGAGCTTTTACTTCTATAGTTGTAAAGGTGCATGGCTTTCTTATGGAATGTGCTGATTTTGTCAATTGGCTAGCCTGACAGTCGGTCTCAGAAGTTCTTTTGAATTGTATGTTAAATCTTCTTAGAAAGTGAGAAAATGTGATTTGTCCTCATGTCCAAAATGGGAAAAAAAAACCCCAAACCAAAAAACCCTCACCTCTCAGGGTAAAATCAGAGCTAAAAATCTTATTGTCAGTTCTTGGTAATTTTTTAATGTATTGTTTGCCTTCATCTCCACATAAGAGAAAGTTTTCCATATGTAAAACTCTGCCTCCAATATATCAACAGGACTTCTGCTTTGGCAGTACTAAATCAGATGGAGTTTGCTTCTCCTGTTACTCATCTCAGAAGACTCATCATCACTCATACACATGTATCAGAGAACTGTTGAAAAAGTACTAAGGATAGTTAAATACGGCATGATATAGTTTCTTTTAATTACTCTTACAGGTTGGTACTTTTCTTAAAATGTATCAGAAATCTAAAGAAAAATAGTATACTAGAAATCAAACAGCACTTTAAGATGATGTTACATTGAGCTGTGCTGCTGTTAATATTTAATAAAAGATAGAAGCAGGTTTTCATGTGAATTCTGGTGTATTGCTTTAGTGAGCTGTAGATCAGAAAAGTTGTAGTGAACGTTGGACATGCCAGGTTCACATTTTTACCTGCTATAAAAGGTAGTTTGAAAAGCTCTTCTATATACATTTCCTGTAACTATTCATAAGAATCAGTCCAAATATGTATTGATTGTTGGGTTTACTCTGCATTATTTAGTAATACTATAAAAAGTTTGGGTTACAAAGCAAAGCTGTATAAGATAGAATGGAATGGTTGGTAGACCACTGCAAGATGGAAACAGACATTAATGAATGCCTTCCCTGCCCCCACCCCTCCTTTTTTTACTACTTTTAATTTTTTTTTTCCTCTCTTTTTTAACCAGTCCTAAGAAGGACTTGGAGATTACTGTCCTGATTTTGTTTCCTTTTTGATTGGGGAAATGTGGTAGATATAAGATCTTGGAAATGCTATTTGATGTAAATTAACAAAAATCCATGAAACATAGTTAACCATAGATATAGTCTGACAGTAAGAAGAATATTGTGAAGAAGCAGAGGAAATCATAGAACGACTGTGTGTTACTCTGACAGTGAATCGGTATTATCTCTGCTATCAGATAATGCAGTTATCATTAATTTTCACATTTGCATTTCAATCTTTGGAAGGAAATGACTCTTGCCGGATGAAGATAAGAGCTCTGTACCACTATAATGAACCATCATTTTATCCTGATGCTTTGTATCCATATGAAAATGAGGCTGGGTGGTGTGGTATGTGAGGAGGGGGTGTGTGTGGGGGGGTCACAGAAACATTATAACAAAGTGTCAAAAATCACTACAGACTTTTGGAACCCGTAATGAAACAAGAGGCAGTCTAAATAAATCTTCTGTAGTGAAGTGGATATTGGATTAAAAGGAGAGAGCTGGGCTCCCAGGCTCCAGGGATTGGGAGGGAACCTTGTTGAAGCAGGGAAGGATTTCTGTGGAAATTGATCTGGTTTCCATCAACAATTTGGAACTAGGAGGAGGCCATTTGGACACAGAATAACAAAAGTAAGGGTCTAAGAGTCATTGAGCTAACCTTTGCACTGCAGGTCTTGTTTTGACATTTGAGTTCTGTTAAGGGAGGTGTAAATGCTCATGGACTGCTGTCTTTGTGGTTTGGATTATGGCACTGGAGCTGTTTTAAGTGGTTACCACACCTGGTAATGCATTAAATGCAGGATTTTAAGTAATTATCAGTCTTGTATATAGAATTTATCCAAGTCTTCAAGGACTGTAGTGTCTCCAGTTCTTTTTCATGCATAGCCCCGATTTGTGTTGCTTACCTGAATCTCAGTCTGCAGACTTCTGCATCATTCCAATTTGGCTTCAATTGACTAATACCATTGTTACTGAAATACACTTGCACTATATTCAACTTGTTTAACCTTTATGATATAGTTAGATCCTGTAACTTGCACACTTCACCATACATAATTTAGACTCACTGCCAAATGTCTTCTAAAAACAGGAACTCCTGAGCTTTGCCCTGCTGCCCCATTTTTTGTAACAAAAGCTGAGTTTCTTAGAACATGAAATGATTGTAAGAACTGGTCTTTAAATATATGATATTTAAAAAGTAATTTTTAGTGTGTAACTCTGCACCATTTATAGGAGCACCTGGATGTCAATCTTGCTGTGACCAGCCGGGATTGATGAATTATTCTGTTGGCTGTAGCAGCTGCTTCCTCTTGCCAACCTTTCTCAGGGTCTCACCTCTCTCTTTTCTCAAGTGGAGAGTCTTCACTTCATACGGAGAAGATGCAGATCTAAGAAGCAGAAGGAAAAATATGCTACTCCTGTGTTAATATATTCAGTAGTGACAGAGTAGTAAATAAGTGTTAAAATGGTCCCTGTCATGATTTTGGTTGAGGCCAGCAGACACTCTTCCCAAGTAGATCCCAAGGTACAGAAGCTGCAGCATTGCAGGGAACATTCCAGAGGTAGTTTGTGTGCTGTCACTGATTAAAGGCTAAGGAGGACTCCCAGCACACAAATGTGGCTGTACTTGGTCTCTGTGTCCAGAGCTGTTCTTTGCCACATGTAACAGACCTTTTATTTACGTCTAACAGCCATACTTAGTACAGAAGTTGGCTTCAAGGCAGTTGATCCTGTTGGTGGGCTGCTCCATGTACAGGCCTGAAGGATGAGAATGTGAGAGTGACTGGGTGAATTCTCATTGAAGTAGCAGCCAAACCTTTGCTGTCATCTTTCCCATGAGCAGTTTTGACTAGGAAAGAGGCTGGTGTATGACCTACACTGAGCATGTGTAATAGATAGGGAGAAATGTCACTTATGGTCACACCTGACAAAATCAAATTCCCTCTAGCTAGAAATAGTGGTCACCAAGGCTTTAAGAGAAAATTGAGATGTAAAATAATTACTCTAAAATCATGTGAATAGGCAGTAAAAATTTTTGAAAACTTTGATATATTTCCTGTTGTGGTGTCATTTGCTATGGTGACTTCTGTATCACCCCTTTCATGATGCAAGGTGCAAATGTTGCAGGATTCTGCAATCCATGGAGACATGGATTGTCTCATATGACTTGCAGCCTGAAATACCAAAAAGCGGTGACTTCATCACTGAATACTGGAGCACTTGTCAAGCATTCCAGCTGTTTTGTCAGTTGGAATGCCATTTCCATATAATTATATTAGTAACATAATATTATAAATACTACAATATATTCTTATATATTAATATTATTAATATATAGTTGTGTTATTGTTAGCATATATATATTAATTTAAATTTAATTTCAAAATCAGTTGCTATAGAAATGAGCCTAGTTTAGAAGTACCATCTTACAGGCTGAGGTAAAAAGAATTTACTAGAGACAGCAGTGAGATAAAAAATGAACAGTTCCAGCAACAATCCTAATAACAGCAGTATATGTAAGAGAGCGTGTTTTACATGGAAAGTGCTCATTGATGCGGCACAACCCCAAGACAAAGAACGAAATAGCCAGCACACCCTCCATGTGCCACCTTTTCTTCCCAACCACAAGCCATGCCCCTCCTTCTTGGAAGTGAGGATCCCTTAGTTCCACCTCGCAGTGATGATGTGCGTGGTATAGAATAACAACATGGACATGCACACATGGCTCCAGACTGTGCAAAATTAACCCTGTCCTTGGCCGAAACTAGGAAAACTAGGTAGGCTTGAAAATGATCTGGTATCTTCCTGAATTCTTTTGTACTTCTATACATCCAGCATGAGGCAAGAACATTGGCCTGACTTGTAAAAGTCATTGAACTCCTAATGAAAGGTGATACATATTTGAAGTGTATTCTGTTTTGATTGGCATTTATGTTTCAAGCACAAAAGACTCCTTGTTCTCTGAAAAAAGTTGATAGCTGGGAAAGGCATGTGCAAGGGAAGAATCAATCAGATTCACTAGGTACTTCGCTTCGGACATGATAAGCTGCATAGTGGATATTATGTAAAGTACAAATCCCTGTAGGTCACACAGTGAAGGACTCCTAGTCTGTGAAATTCTGCAGAGAATCAATGAACATCTGCATTACAGTACATTGTTTCTTGTAGTTTCATGCACCAAGGGACTTGCAGAGGCTGACAGAAAGCTGTACACTTTTCGGCTGTCTCCACTGTAGTTTGGCCATAAAGGCGATATTGCACCCTGGTAGTTGCAGAGGACTGGGAAACAGTGTCTGCTTTTGGAAGCATATAGCGTGAGAATCAAAAGGGACATGTAATTGCTCCACAAATATTTTGTTCTTTGTTTTGTTTTTCCTGTTAACTCAGCTAAGATTATTGCATTTGGAATACTGCATGGCAACACTGGCTTGAACAATTGAAGAATGGATGTTAATATATTGAACTGTATGCGCAACACAACATTATTTAATGCATTTAAGGTGTAGTCCAGGAGTTGGATGCAAATACCTACTGAAAGATGCAGGTGACTTTATTTCTTAAATTGGCAGGTTTCAGTGATGAATTCTGTGTTCAGCAGATCATTGAAGAAAATATTTTGATTTTCAAAGTACAGTGTCCTTTTAAACTTTAAAAAGCTTTTTTATTTACTCTCATTAGATATCATAAGATAAAAGTTGGAATAATATAAATAAAACAACAGAAACCATTATCACCAGGAACCATTGTACCTCCTTTCAAAAGAACTAACTTTTGCCGAGAGTAAAAAGTTTAATGTGACTTGATACTGTATTTATTCACAAAATGACACAGTTCAGGATGGTTCAGAGTGAGAAAAGGAAACTGGATGTTGTGGTCATGGAACTGGAACTAAGGGCAAAGTCCTCTCTCGGTTCTGACCTTGACTTTCTGTATTTAGCTCAGTGAGACCAGCTTAGCACACATTTGGGTTTAGGTTTAATTGCCATATTTCATTTTTAGGATTCTTTACCATTGCATTCTCAAAAGGAGGATATGAATTGAGTAGTAGATCTTATTTTGTCTCCTTGATTTAGGCTTCAGACAATGATACGTGAAAATGGTCTTTGTAAAGTGAAGTAGTGGTCATCATACAGAAATGCTGCAATAAACTCTTTTGTGCAATCACTCAGCACTTATTCATCACCATGGTAAAAGTAAGAATGGTTGTCTTATATAGCATCAGACCACATTTTGATCTAATTACAGAATGTGTAGTTCTTTAAACATGTTCTAATGGAATCTGTGAGAAACTCCAGAAGCAAATATTCAGAAGTATGGTCCAGGGTTAAAACTAGTAAGATATTCAGGTAGGCAGAAGTGATAATAATTAAAGCCTGTATTTGGAAAGCTGTAACTCTTGTATTTTCCTGCAGTCAGCTGATTACCTTAGACATTCTGAAATAGCTGTGTAGAGGACATTTTGTTCCTACCCCTTCCCCCTGACAAAGATTTCAGAGCTTTCTGAATGTGCTCTTTAATTTTCAGGGTGGATTCCAAAAACTATTTTTAATCTATAGCATATTATATCATATTCATGGGGAAGATGCTTGCATATGCCTGTTTTGGTAGTGTGGGCAAGCCAATCCAGTGTATACACTGCATCTTTTATGACATGTTACAGAAAAAGTGAATCAAATTGTCCCATCATAGCTTACTCTTTCCCTTTGGTCCCCTTCATGTATCAGGACTTTTAAGTAATGTATTCAAGGTGAAAAACTCGAACAGCCATATCTGACTTCATAACATATTTTTGGGGATTAGAGGTAGAAAATCTTCACAGTATTTTCCATAACTTTGTTTTAAGTAAATATTGCAGGATTACACATTGCCTTATTTATTTTATAAAACAATATTGTCTGATATATTTCAAAGATTGGGGATAAACTGTGAAAATCCTATTTTACTGAGAGAAAAGACTCGGGATGGGCTTGTTCAGGTCTGTGCTGCTCTGATTTTATGGCAGTATAATTGCGTTGATTTAAAAGATGCTTTATCAGCATAAACACACAACGATGGACTATTTTGGATAATTTAGAAAGATAATGTAATGTATACACTCGAGACATACTGTTCCAGAGTGTCTTGTGTATGCATTTTGGGCTGGGTGGTTCTTAAAGAAGACTGAATTTCAAATTACATCATTGTATGAAAAAAACCCTTCATTAAGTTATCTGAACTTTGATACTTATAGTGTGGTGCCAAAATTACTAATCAGTTCATAAATCTTTGCTTGCATATATAAATAGATACTATTTTTCATGAAAAAAACGAGACTATCTGGAAAGCACTCGTGATACACATCCAGTCAGAGTTTTCTTAGTTTGACCACAGTCCAATTTTCAGGGCTTGTGTAATGCAACATTGTAAATGCTTCATATAATTTGTTTCCATCTGATAAAGTATGTATAATATTAAAATTTATTTACTTAATACTTTTACTGTAGTGATTTCTACTTTATTATTTTTATTGACTTATTCTCAGGAAAATAAAAACCTTTTACCCCAATTACAGAACTGCTCAGCATTTGATACTATTTTTCAAAGTGTTGTGTTGGATATCAACTTTTCATGGAACTTTCCTTTAGGAGGTGCTCTCTAAATATGTGACTATTTCTAGCAGCCAAAAAAGAAAAAAACCTGCAATGAAACAGCAGATATTTTGGTGTGTTGCGTTCCGATAAGAGCTATCATTTAGTTTAATTACTATATCCGTAACACTTTAGCCATCAAATTTTGAGCGTCTTCCAAGGAAATTATTTCTCTCATCTTGTCCTGCTAATCATTATTTTAATAGTTGCAACTTACTTAGGTTTTTTTTCTATGTTGTCACGCCACAATGTGTGAGTCATCGAAGAATGGTGTGATAAGGGAGTTGACAGGGATATAGGGCTTAAAATGGTATAAATGTGCCAGGAGACATCTTCAGGGGACCCTGAAGAAGTGTCCTTGCATATTGCTATGGTGTCTTTAAATATGTGACCTGCAGAGCAGTGGGCACTCGCGGGTGTTGGAGTCTGTTCTACATGATGCACAAAGTAAGCTTCAGGTTTCTTTTATGCTTTCCTGTAGGAGTGCATCTGATTACAGCAAAGTCAATCTCCTCAGATTCTGCCTCTCGTCAATATATCCTGCAATGGCATACATGTATTGACAAGCATGATGTAATAGATTAGTTGCTCAACTGATTCATTGGTCTCACATTGTTCTGCATTCTGATTACTGGGCAGCTCAGTCAAGAAATTAAATACTCCAATAGTACTAAGAAACTGATCTTTCCTGTTAAAAAGCCTCTTGCCATCTGCTTGCTATTAAATTTTTCTCATGAAAGAGACAAAAAATGGCTTGAATTTTTTAGAAAGCATGTCTTTAGTTTCACCATTTCTCAGCTTCTAGGATCATTGCCCTATAAAAATGCTATGTGTGTTTCCCAAAGCTTGGAGATATCGTGATGCTTATCTAAAGAGAAAAAATGATATATTTTTAAAAGAAAAATGCTGACCTAGTTAGTGAGGCTGAAACCATTCATTAATTAGAAGTCATAATTGCAATTACATGGTAAAATTAATTTATCACAAAAATAATCCTATCAGTTTTCCTTTTTGGAAAAATGGAACCAAATGATTTTAGCAGCCCATATTGCTTAAGGCTGATACTACAATGATACTGGTTTAGAGTGAATAAAGTAATCAAATTCTATTTTCAAGATCTGAAATTCTGCGACTGTGTCATAGATAGTTTATGTATTATATGAGATTCACTTGAGTTGTAATTTTGTAATTACATATAATATATAAAGCATATATGCACAGATAAAAGCATAAAAGGAATATAGTGTATTGAAATTTAAAGAGTGAATTGAAGATAACACAGCACATAATATATAGAAAAATTCATGTAATATGGCAAGTATACTACAGTGTGTGAAAGTGAGCGTGCCTTTTCTACTCTCAGGCTATTTAGACTTCCTTGATATTCAAATGTTAATGTACATTAAATGGAATTTAAGGAGGTCCACCTCAGTGGACCTCAGGCGGCCCTAGCAAGTAGTGATCCTTGGGGATACCGCTTTACGTATGTATTTGCAAAGATGTTATAGCCATGAAATATAGTCCTTTGATGACATCATAACTGTGAAATACGACATTATTTTGCTCACCAGCAGTCAGAGCTCTGCTTTATCTATATTAAGCAGTCTGTACGCATAAATAAAGAATACCAAGCACTGAAGCTGACTGCTGTAACCCAGCATGGCCATCTTCAGCTGAAGTACTCATCACTCTCTGTGATGCCCTATGGATGTCAGGGGACTATTTGCAGAGTAACTTGCTGTCAAATATCACTAAATTTAACAGTGTCTTCTCTCCAGAAATGAAGTAATAAGTGTTGTGGATTCTGTTAGACAGCTATATGTCCAAATTCAGCAATTACTTACGCTTAAATTTTAACAGAGGGCAGAAATTTATTACTTTATGTCAAGCTAGTCAAACTTGGTCTTTAAATTTAAGGATCTCAAATATATAATTAAAATTTCTAGTCCTGTTGAAGTAAATAGAAAATTACACACTGATGACAATGAAGTTAATTCCTAGTCTGTTAATGGCTAGTTAATGTATGAATAAATATATCATTTGCACGAGACTCACAAATGTGCTTTTCAGGAGAAAGATTGTTAGGCACAGTCACCAGGGGAGTGGTCATCTGCCTGCACTTTGTCATTAAAGGGAGAGAAGAACAAGTACACTTTTGGGCACTTGAAAATATTTTAGGTCTCCATGAAAAAGACTTTGTAGAAGCAAGAAATCCGTACATAAATTTATCTGTCCAGACTAACCTGGCATTTGAAGATAGAATCAGTAAGCCTTACCTTATTCTTTTTCTCTACAGGTAGTAAGGAAAAAAAGCTACTTTCAGAAAAACGGTTTTGGTCTTCTAGACTCCCGTCTTGCAAATTATTTTAGAACTTTTATTTTAATGTGTGTGAGCATTCCATTAAAAAGCAGAACTACCCACATGCATTAAGTTAAGCTCAAACATGTTCGTAGGACTGTGGCCTTAGCTCAGAAGCTCTTCCAGGAAGGAGCTGCCTTTATCACGGTACTTTCTACGTACTCAGCGAACTGCTAGCCTGCGTAAATTAATAAGGATGCAAATCAAAGCAATACTAAAGGTCCCTTTCTACTCCTCTGGAAATGTAAAAGGCCGTAAAGGTAGACTAAATTACCTCAGCAATACCAAGAATTCTGAATGCAGTGAAATTCAAATTGTAGGTGCTTTAGTTTTTGTTAATTACAGAACATTCTTTCATGGATTTGCTTGATTTTCTAACTTACTGTTTTGAAACATTTTTTTATTAAAATATTTAAGATGTTTTGACTTGTATAGGCTTCTTAAAATAAGTATTTTTCTTTTCCTTTGAGAAATAGGAGGTAAATCTTGAGGCTGCTGTTCATTTCATAGCCACTTCATTTTCAGTGATGGGATAGTAAGATCTAACATAACGTGTTAATTTTTTTAATGGAAAATTCATTTGGATTCTGCAATCCTTTCTTATTTATTTTAAATTTTAAAAACCACATCATATTTTATGGCTCTGATTACAGCTGGGGATATAGTCTTGTGGTGTCATAATGCACAAGTGTCCTGATCTTGTTTAATTTTCTAGTGGCATGATTTTACTATATTGGTGTATGTTTTGCTGTAACTGTATAGCAATATACCAATATAAAGAATTGAGAGAAGAAGTTACTTAAATATTGTGCAGGGATAGAAAAGGATTGTGATACATAATGTCCAAAATGTTCCTAAGGACAAATCTTCTTTTAAAGGAACTAGTTTTGGGGGGGCGGGGGGCATTGTCTTTTACAGTTTGTTTTTTTTAATGAAAAATACCATAAGTATGACTGAAGGGGTATCCTGAAATACCCTGTGTGAAGCATCAGTGGCTCTTACTTTCTCCTTCTGAAAATCAGTTGAATCTATTGCATATTGTTTTAATTATTTAAATTATTAACTTTAATTATTTAATTATTAAAAGCTATCTCCAAGCAGTATTTTAGAATTATGAGTGTTGTTTGATGATTTTTTCAAGCATCAGCTGATAAACTAAAACTTACCTTGGCACTTCAGGGTAATAAAAGAAAATATACCCTTTTAAAGCTGTTACTTTCTCAATGCCAGTTACTTAACTGTGGTGCATCCTATTTGTATTTTTATCAACTTTTTTTTCTTCATTGTTTCTTTTATGCAGACACTTCCTACTCTTTAACTTTTGCCTTTCTTATGCAATATTTGTAGTAATAAAACAAGTCCACGTATATTGGTTTTTTTATCTGCCTTACGGCTGTGCATTGTGAGAAAGAAGGCATGAGATTATTTAACGGAATACATTTACTTCATGTGAAAACTGTAGCACCTAAGCTTGCATGTGCTTCTCTCTGGTGATTGTGGCCCAGTGATACCTGTTGTATTTGTCATCCCCACCTCTCTGCCTGCACCTGTGTTCCCCTTCCTTCATCCCCACAGACGGTCACAGCACAGGAGCTACCGAGGTGATGGTCCTGCAGTGCTTAGGGGAGCAAAAGTCTTTACATTCTGGCTGCTTAAAAACAATTCAAGAAAAATGTGTGCAACAAAGAGGCAGTTTCCTCAATGTACTCATACATGTGCTGAAGAAATGTCATTTTCCTTTTCAAGTTTTTTTTCCTTTATAAAAAGGAAAGGATTTTGTTGTTCATGTTTTCTTTTGATAATTTGTAATTTCTGATCATCTCCTTTTTATATTTTTGGTCTGATTTTGTTCATGTTCTTCATTTTCACTCTGGTCTGTATTCATTTTCTTTCTATCATTTATTTCCTTTGATTCTATTAAAATCCTTTCCCCATGTGGTGTGTCTTTATTGCGTTACAATAATAACGTATTTTTGTTTTCTCTTCAAGCACTCCAGATTTATTTACCTGGCTTTCTAAGTTTAGGTATGGTGTTTCCTGCAGTATTTATCAAAGACGGTACACGAGAAATGAGCACACCATTGCTGCTCTTGGCTCTGCTGTATTTTCAAAGAGCATCTGCTTGTGTTCATTTGATTATTCTTTCTTTTCCTCAGCTATGTATATAACACACAAATATGTATCATCAGTTCAGTGAAAACACCGCAGAGAAAATGAATTTTATGAAATTGGGAGGAAGTTTGCAGCAAACAGTGGATTATATTGGTGTTATATAGCTATCTCATCAAAAGGTAGCAAATGCACAAGACCTTTTGCGCTTTTCAATTTGAAAGAAAATTATTTCATTAGAAAAAAAAGAACCATCACTCTGGATGTTGGAGAATGCCAGAGCCTGATGAAACCAGCTGAAGAGACAAACTGAGTGTACGGATGCAGATTAGCCTTCTGAAGATGAGGGTGTAAAAGGGATTTAATGGTAGGATGGATTATAGAAATCCTTGTAACAATGTTAAATAATTATAGTTCCAGCCGAGATCAAAGCAGTGCTGATTGAACCCCCTCAAGCTGTTAACACGGAGTATCTTGAAGGAAAAAAAAAAAGAAGGAAAAAACCCTCTGAGATTGGTCAGCCTGCGCTGACAGTGTCCTCTGATCTGGGGAAGTTCTGGCTGTGTTGAAGGTACAACTTGTGAGGGAGGGAAAATGGAGAGAAGGATTTATCTGTCTGAGTAGCCTATTTGAGTGGGGGGGTTTGGTTTTTTTTTTAAGGGAGAAGGAAGGGGTTATTGCAATCAATGCTGCTGGAGTTCACACACTTACTGAAATTGCAGTAAACTTTACAGTTGGCTTCTTTCCATATTGGAAAAAGGATTAAATTTCTTTAGCAGAACTCTGGTCTGTAACAGAAAATTATTAGAGGTTTTTTTTCCTCCCCCCACACACCTTCCCCCCACGTTTAGACTATGGTTCCTATATACATACCTGCCCAGCAACAGCTATTAGTAGTGATAACTGGAAGAATGCCTTTGTAGTAGTGATATTTGGCTGCAGGCAGGGAGTACAGTTGCTATGCCCATTCAACAGCATTAAACATTTATTCTCATTGCCTTGCCTTCCTGGCATTCATGCCTGGAGGATTATGCTTATGCCTCTATTAATAAAGAAAGGGAAGTCAAAGTTAAATACTTACGGTTTGGTGGCATAGTAATATGGCATAGCCATAGCTTTTCCTTTTATGCAGCTGTGCATCACATCTAGCTGGTTGCAAAAGAAAATGTATGACTTTAACGAGGTTGAGGTGTATTTCCAGTGATGGTGTGTTGACTATGTTCAGGTCTAAGTAGAAAGCTAGAGGGTACATTAGCTGAGTAATAAAAAAGAAGGGTGGAGATGTCTCCTTATGGACTAGAACTAAACCATGGAATCATAGAATGGTTTGGGTTGGAAGGGCTTTTTTCTTTCCTCACTAGATCAGGTTGCTCAAAGCCACATCCAGCCTGGCCTTGAACAGTCCCAGAGATGAGGCATCCAGTATTAGTTTGTTCCCTAGCTCTGTGCTGGGACTGCAGGTGAGTGAGAATGACCGTGACTGAATGGACCTAAAGCATTAACAGCTGTTGGATATCTCTCTCCCTCCGTCTCTCCCCCCAACATATTCTTTCCCCCTCCTCACTCCCCTGTGACTGTATTTTTGAACAAATACAAGTACTTTGTTTCCTGGGTATTCCCAGTCTACTAAATGCCAATCAGAGAGTGTGCTGATGAACTGCTCTGTATTTCGGAGAATAATGATGCATGTCAAAACCCCAAACCTGTTCTCAAATCCCTGTGTAAGAAGCTGCAGTTATATTTCCAAATGTTGTAGGTAAAAGCTTGTATCAAAAACTATTACTTTTCTAAATTCAAAGATAGCATTGGTATTGGTTTACGAACTGTTGTATGAGACCTATCTAGGGACTTTTTTAACCTGTTAACTTAGGTAAGCTGCTTCTTACTTAAATTCCGAGTAAAAGTTTATGTTGAGGGGGCCTTGAATAATCTGTGCGCCTTAGGTCAGGGGTTAAGACTTTTTTGGCACCATCTTCAAGGAGTTTTATGGCCTTTTCTTTAAAAGTGTGACAGTCTTTGCAGGCATCTTGAAGTATCCGTAGATGTCCAATTTAAAGGTGTGGGTTCTGTGTCTGTTTTCCTGGAAAAATCCTATGGAAAACATGGAAATCTGTGTTCTGATGATCTTCTGGGGCATTTTCCCAGAGTGCGGGGTTTAATCATGTAGAAAATATTGAGCTTTCCTGTTGAAAGTGTGATCTAAGTCAAGATAGAAACAATTTTGCAGTAATTGCTGAGAAATCTTGGCCAAGATCTGCAAAGTTGTTTAGGTGTCTAACTATTTGATATGTTGTAGTTTGTAAAGTTAAACGTATCTGTGGGAGAAGGGCTTAGTTTTTAATCAAACTGGTAGTTACACTGCTGGATAGAAACAGATAATTCCAAGAAGTGAGCTTTGAGGAGGTAGAATGCTAGTTCAAAACTACCTTGCATCAGTTAAACAAGGGTTTTAAGTGTGAGTTTACCTGAGATTGTGGAGTCTTGAAGTCCTGGACAGGGATCTCTCAATTCTATTTTATAAAGGGACAATTTGAAGGAAGGATGCTGTTTGGACATATAGGTCTGTTATTTTTGTGGTATTATTTTGGGTGTAGTGAAAACTGATGTGATAAATGCTTTGGAGAAGAAATCACCATGTCAGCCTGTGCTAACAGCTGAACTGTCAGGATGAGTTTTTTATATTGGAAATAGGAAAGTATAGTTTATTTTTGAGACCAAACATAAGTTTTTTGAATTGGCAGCAAACCTGGTTAAGACTGTGTATGTAGTGTGGTTTAATTTTGAGACCAGTTACGTGCAGTGTTACTAAGAAGAGGGAGAAGGAAGAGCTTCTGAAACAGTGCTTTTAGGGACAATGGTTGAAGGCAGGAGGGGAAGATAAAGGAAGCCATTAGCAATGTTTCTTAAGCTGAGGAAGAGTTTCACGGTCTCTATTTAGAGAATGTGCAGAATCCTTTCTGTCCTTTTTTTTTTCCTTTTTTTCCCCCCTCCACTGTCTAGGGTTCTGCTGCTGCTATCAAAAATGAATAATGAAATTGGGAATCAATGTGAAGTCTTAAGTTCTCTCGTCATTAGTTTCTTCTGCATGACACAGTCATTCTGTATGATTCTTTCTTTCTTGTATCAGGTTACCAAACAAAGAATTAAAAAAAATCTTTTTCCTCTGCCTCACCGTTAGCCTTCCCTATTGCTTTCTACCCCTTCCTGAAATTGCGGAGGAAGAGTTAATAATGGAACTAGCTCTAGTGCGTGTTACATACCTATTCTCACTTCTTCTTCACACTTTAAAACCCTTCACAGAGGATTTTAGAATGGGAAAATGCTAAATCAGCTCTTTCCCTGTCCTTGGCTTCTGAGCTTTTTGTGTCATTGTGCTATGGAAAAAAGGATCAGACTCCAAACCTTTAAGCAGTAGCTGTATTTGGAAATAATCTAAAGTAAAGTGATGTCTTTGTGCAATAAGGAACACCATTGTTCCTCTTTGTGTTCTGAAATGACAAATTATTGCCCCTTGACAGTAAATTTGAAATCAGATAACTGAAATTCGCTGGATGATTTTTATCTCCAGAGTCCATGTAAATTTGTTGTATACTGTGTGTTCTGCATAGTGTTTGTAGGAGCATGGTACAGCTCGGAGTTACATCCAGCCACATGTGGATAATTCGAAGATCTGGCATTTTACATTACCAGAGGGGAAAAATGCCTGATTAGACTTAAAAATTTCCTGTTTATTTCCAATTGACATTATTGTTTTAAAGCTAAATTGTTCTCCATTTTAACATAACTTTCTACATTTTTATTTAGATTGTGCTTACAGTACGAATGGTTCTAGATCTAAGTTAAAATACATATGATGGAGAGGGCAGCCTTCCCCCTCCTTTGTGTCCTCCCCCTCCAGCCACTATTTGTACTTCCAGGTATGAAAATACAGTATAAAGATTCCAGTTGCTGCTCAACATCTGTGAAGACACTGAAAAAGAAGCTGTTGGTGTTGATGTCCCTTTCTTCATTTTTTCCCTCTTTATTTATCTTTTATTAAGGAACAAAGGGGAGGAACCAAAACATTTTTAGGCCTTAATTAAATAAGTGTATTCGAGATAGTTATGGCTGGTGTGTCTCATCCATTGAACACAGAGATAAATACATGTAATACTTTTTGTATTTGATGCTTTTCGAGTATGAAGATTATCATACACATTAAAAAAAGCAGAGAGGAAGGCAGTTGCTCATAAATTCCAGATTTTTGGATGTTTTAGTTTGTTTCTGAAATTTTGCTAGGAAGAAATCCGTTCTATGAAGAATTAATTTCCTTTAAATTGATACTATAGGTCTTTGATAACATCTGAAATCTTTATTTGAATATCTTTCATTGTGTAGTGTCCTGCCCTATATGGTACTTTATATGCAGCTATAAACTAGAATCTCTCATTCAGATTTAAAGATTTCCTGTTATATTATAAATTATAATCAAAATTGCACAAAATTGATTGGAGTGCAAGCCAAAACGTACTTTCCAGTCTCAAAAACACAATTTAAAGCTATTGTTTGAAGATGGAGTTTCAGCCACTGTCCCTCCTTTGAAGACACTTTTTTTCTTTTAACTAATATTTGTTTACATTTCTAAGACAGGCACCAATTTAAACCTTTCTGAGCACAAGTACTAGAATTTACTTTCACAAATTCCCCTGAAGAGTTTACTGTGTGCTAATTGTAGTAATTTCAGATGCTCAGGTCACATGTACATGTAGATGTTTGCACATTGAAAAGACAGAGCATGCATCCATTTTTTATGTTTTCTGTATGTACCGGAAGTGGACAAATTGAAAAACAGAACCTTGTGATTTTTTATACTTGTTTGTAATAATTTCTGAACAACACTAGATATCTATTTTGTGTATATATCATCAAATATATTCACAACCAACCACTTGATCTTTTTGTCATATGATTTTTAAGAATTCTTTTTAGGTCACCTGTTAGATTTATGAATTCTCAGTAAGTGAACTAGGACCAGATGCTCAGGCAAGAACAAAGGCGTATCTGAAGACTTAGTCCTCAAGCCTGATGCAGTTTTCAGAGGCGATAGTATGGTATACTGACAACCATGAATTCCTACTGTACTTAGCACAAATACAGTTCATTTCAGCTTCATAATGCTGTACTTTATTAATACTCAATTTATATAGACTCAGTTTTAATACCAAAACAAATCAGCACGCCTCGTTTTTTTTCTGTACTGAATTCCCATGTTTGAAAAGCAGAATGTAGAGGATGGCTGTGGTTTATTTCTTATAATGATGAGTTTAATTTCAAAGTCATGCCTAGCTATATCTCAGATATTTCTTTTCAGTGAGGTGGGACACTGCCTTCTCCTCACCCCAGTCTTCACCTTGAGTTTAATGATGCTTTTACGTCAAGTTAGGTGGTCTTCTGAAATTTTAATTTATAATTTAATTTATCTAACTCGGGCAATAACATGGCTTGCTCACTCACTTTGAGCTTCACTTAAATAACTAGTCCTCAGATACTTGTTCAAACACTGAGCTAGGGAGGAATTGATTTGGGCTCATTTACAGCCATTCATAAAGCAGCAGGACATCTCACTGCCACCTGCAAATGAGAGTCATGGTGCTGTTGGCTCAACACCAAATTTAGGTCCTGACTTAGGATTTCGGTTACACTAAAGTAGTATGTATTTCTAAACACATGATGACTTGGACATAGATAACTAGAGGTGGTAGTATAGACAAATCCTATGGGTGCCCCTTTTTTCCCAACAGACTCTTCACTGTAGCCGTCTTTGTAAGTGGAAGGGGAAGGTTAATGGGGAAGTAGTTGTGGTGTAGGTTCTTCAGGAGGAAGCTGTCATCCTATTGCCACTAGAAATAGCATCTTCCAAGCACTGAAAAGAGGATTTGGGTGCTATGTAAAACAGCAAATGCTCCTCTGGTTCCAGAGCAAGGTCTAAGGGATGACTGGAAACAACCTTCTGGTCTCCTGAAGCTGGTGGAAAATAAGGCTCTTTATGGTGGATGTCTCTCAGCCTTTCTTGTTCTTCTGAACCTACTTTGCCACTGCTGCATCTTGCAAAAGAGGCTCCCATCTAGAATGTGGTGGAATGTAATTTACAGAGAGCAAAGTATCTAATTAGAGAGGAGTCCCTTGAGATATAATGGGAAGGATTTGTCCCTACTGGCACATGCAGTATTCAGACCTGTGTGAAATAATTATAGTGTGCAACTTACATGGCAGTATACTTTCTGTGTTTCTTCTTTGGACACATCATCTAAATCATCACTAGACCACCTCAGCAGCTGTAACTACCTAGTTTTTCACTTTTCCTTGCTCAGTGGCTTGCTTTGGCTCAGGAGGGACTAACTAGGGGCTGACAGTGTTGTGGGGACATACATTTCCTTTCATGATTCAGAGGTCTGCAGCAACTCAGTCAAAAATAAAAGAATCCTATAAGCAAATAAAATGTGAATTGAATACAAGGTTCCTGATTTATCTAAAAGCATTCGCTAAAAGTACTTCATTTCTTTTACTGCTGCAATAAAATAATTTTACAGTTAGTAGCATATAACTTACAGGAGTGACAAATTTGGTGCTTAAAAAATATTTAGGTTAAAAAAACCTGTCACTTCCAGTAAGTCATTTTTAGAGTGTAATCACTTTAATTCTCCTCTCTAATTTTATCACCAGGAGACAAGCTCCAAGCCCCCTAACCTCCTGTAAAAATCTTTGTGCTGCTGCTTGTGGTGGCTCCCAGTCAGAGTGACAGAATGGGGATCGAGGCTGGCATGGCTGATCTAGGAATGAAGGAAACATGTCTTAGTATCTAGCAGTCTAAGTGGTAGATAAACATCGTTAATGTCAGGTCACTTGAAGTCTAAGTTTAACATAAAACAGTAACTTGTCAGAAAATACAGCATGAAACTTATGACATGTCCTACTTGGGCTGGGAAAACTGTAAGCATGTGGTGACAGTAATATTGCACTGGCACAGCTATTGATTTAAAGAGTTGTTTACAGCCCTGCAGAAGACAGGCTATTTGAGCTATACTCAGGGTATCTGTTCTCTTAGGGTGGTCTGGCGTAGTTATAACACAGTGGTGCGTGGTTTGCATGGTCGTGTCACGGATTAGCATCACTGAGGCAATAGCACCCTGTGAAGAGGGGAGGACAAAGTCTTAGTTCCAGGGTAATCAAGCATTGCTTGAGTCCAAATCCAACATGTCCTGTCTCTCTGCTTTCCCTACTGTGATTTTGAGGAGAAGCTACCAAAACTGAGAAGCTTATTAGTCCACCATTCATGTGTGTCTTTGAGTTGGATTAATTTCTTGGGTTGATAGTTTTGATGTTTCATTGGAAACTTCATCAGAAAACTCGGGATATGCTGGAAAAAATATATAAGAAATAAAAAGAACAGAATAAGATAAAAAGTGTATACTGGATAGAATCATGGAATGGTTAGGGTTGGAAGGGACCTTAAAGATCATCTACTTCCAACCCCCCTTCCCTGGTCAAGGACACCTTCCAGCAGACAAGGTTTCTCAAAACCTCATCCTGTCTGGCCTTGAACACTTCCAGGAATGTGTCATTCACAGCTTCTTTGGGCAGTACCACACCACCCTTATGTAACAACATGGCTCTTGGTTCATATTTCAAGAAAATAAATTGTTCTTTTTATTAAACACTCTTTTCTCCCTTCTTCCATTTTATTAGTCCTGGGTTTTGTAGTTCTGAGATTAGGACACCCACTTAGAAAGCTAGGGAGCTGAGTTCATATCTGTTCTTCCAGGATTGATTGCGTTTAGAATGAACTGATTCTTTGCTCAAAAATATGCTAAATTCTGGAGGAGCACACAGAAATCCACATCTCTCTTTCCTTAGGTGATGACCATTGCAAAGGTGCTATGTACATCATATATTCTTGGTTAACAAGTTTTTATTATTAACACAAAGGGTGGGTAGAGAATTTCCCCCTCCTTTTAAGTATTTTTGGAGGCAAAAGAAATGGATTGGAGTCTTCTAAGGGTGAAACAAAATGGGAGTCACATATCCTGATTCCTAGATCAGAGTTCCTATGAAATTATGGTCACTATCACAAGTTTTGTTGTGAAAGTAAATGTTCCAGCTGTGCTCTGTGCTGTACTCTGCACTTTTCAGGTGTGTTCGGTTTGCTCTGAGGGTGGAGAACCTCTTACTTTGTCTCTTTGCATTTTGATGGATTTAGAGAGATATTCACCTATCGCCTGAGAATGCAACTGCATTTGAGTTTAGACACCTATGGAATCAGAATAAAGAGACTTACAGATACATGTAATGATAAGCAGCTGCTGAAGTAAGATTTTTCTACATCCTTTTCTTCAGTGTTGTTACGTATATTCCACTGAACCTCAATTAAGAACTAAATTACTAAGTCTTGACCCTGTCTTTAGTTCTGATTTGTATTTAAAATATGTTTTACAGATCAGAAAGAGAAAGCATGAATAACGGATGTGAGTTACAAATAAGAGTGAGGCTGTGCTTTTTATTTAGATTACTATGCAAAACATTTTCCTTTCACTGATAATGTTTTTTAAATGTAATTAGACTTTTTCATCCAGAAAAGCCCTCCTTCAGGAAGACATTAATTATTAATGTATCAATTATTAATAGTTATTAATTAATAACTATGAATAATAATATTACTGTTTAGAATCATTCAGTAATTTAGATTGGAAGGTACCTCCAGAGGTCATCTAGTCTAACCCCAGCTCAAAACTGGTCTGACTTATATTAGGTTGCTCAGGGCCTTACCTGGTCAGGGTTTAAAGATTGTAAAAAATGGAGAATCTACAGATTTTCTCAGCAGCGCTCAATGTTTGATTTCCTTGCTTAGCTGTTCTAATATTTGCCTACCATATGTTGTGGAAATTTTCTCTTGTTGCAATGCTCGTTTGTTTCTTCTTGCCTTGTCCCTGGTGATCTTCAATAGGAGAGCGGCTTTGTGTTGTTTTTACCCTCCAATTATATGTTTGCGTACAGCAGTTAAAGCCCTGTAGCCTTCCTGTCCTAACACTGATCTTCCCAGCTCTTCCAGCACCTCTTGCTGCAGTCCCCCCAGCAGTTCTGTGTCCTCTGCCAGACTTACTCCAGTATGTGTGTATGTCCTGTGCAAGAGCACACTGAGGATACAAGCCTAAATAGTCTACTCACAGATTCTTTTCATCAAAGCTATTTTCCAGCTGGGCAGTGACAAGCTTGTACTGTTGCATGGGGCTCAACCTGTGCCAGGAGCAGGACTCGGCATTTGCCTCTGTTGAACTTCATTTGGTTTCTGTCAGCCCATTTCTCCAGGTTATGGTCTCTTAGCAGCAGCTGTGGCCTCCAGTGGTTCTCAGCTGCTCCCACCGATTTGGTATCATTTGCAAACCTGAAGGGCATTCATTCCTAATGTCCAGACCATTAATAATGATGTTAGAAAGCACTGGCCCTAGATAGCCTCTTGAGAGATGCTGCTAGTAACTGGACTTCATACTGCTGTGAATTTGTTTCAGTAGTTCAGCCAGCTTTGTAGTCTATCCATAAATTCATATTTCAGCAATATGTTTATGAGAATACTCTGTGGAAAACCTTTTTAAAGTCCAGCAATACCCACTGCTGTCCCCTCTCACCTGCTGAGCCAGTCGTCTCATCGTAGGAATCAGTGAGGTAGGCCAGGTATGGTTTGTGTTTAGAAAATCCGTGCCAGGTGTTCCAAACCACCTTCTGGCATTGTATGTGCTTGGTCATGGCAGTGAGGAGAATTTGCTTCGTACTATTGCTGGGGATGTAGTTTGGATTAAAAACTCTTTAGTACCCTCCTCGTTATCTTAATGCTTGGTCTAACATTTGCCTGTTTCTAGTCATAGGGGAACTTCCTTCTTCACAGGTGCTACAGCATTTCAAAGCTATGGGGAATGGAATCATAGTGACAGTGGTCAGCTGTCTCATCATCCTTGGACGGAGCCCATCTGGTCCCACGGACATGTATGTGTATGTTTGATTTGTTTAAGTGCTCTCCTACTAAATCTTTCAGTCCTGCAGCCTACAGCATTGTAGACTTTTACTGCTAAGCTTGGGAACTGAGGAAGCCTGATGGCACACCTTTGAATTAAAAACTGAACCAAAGAAGGCATTTAGGGCCTCAGCTTTTTTTTATTATGTTCATAGTCACCATTGCCTCTGACTGAGTATCAAGACCACATTTTGTGGTTTGGTTTTTTCATTTTAATTTTGCTGCCTATGTTCCTGCTGAAGTATATTTTGCTGCCCTTCAAATTTCTTCTTATTTTTAACTCTAGGTAAGAACAGCATTACAAGAAATGCATAGATAGTCCTTTTAATTTTATCTTATCTAAATATAGTAATCTCTAAGTTAGTTTAAGGTAGTCTTTAGTCAATGAAGTGAGATAAGCACCTTTACTCCTTCCATTTTAAGATAGTTATCTACAAGAAAGGGGATAATTTTACCTCGTGGAACATGTCTCCGTTTACAGCAGACAGAACCAGGATGTATAGCTTATACTTGACATCAAGATTTTAGGCAGCTCAAGTCAATATTAAACTGTTAAGAGCAATTTAAACAGCTAATTTTTGAATTCTGCTCATAATTCAAATAAAATGCATGCTCACATTCTGTCCTGAATTGGCTTGCTTCCTCAGTAGCATCAGAGGGTAGGGTTTCTGTAGGGTTTTCTATTTTATATTTCTTGGTAATATTTATGTTTTTATTTTGTTTAATTTACAAGATCATGAAATAAGATTAGTTAAATACAAGAAAAGATAATTGAGGCCAAATTCTACTCCTCAGACTTCAAAACTGCCTAATGTATTCAAATGTATATTTAACATTTTTGGTTTTTATAAAATATATTTGAATGCACACTGAATGGCCAACTCTCATATCAGGAAACATTTTCAACAAAATCATGCTTGTTCTGAGAGTAGAGAGAAACACTGCCAAAGTGTTTTTGAACAGCTTATAGGAAGGTTATTTTTAGAGAATTTACAGAGCAGAAAGACGATAAAATGTCATAAGACTTCTTTCAGTGCAGAAAAAACCAGTTCTGAGTATCTGTAGGGTTAAGGTGTCTTAAATCTTACCTTCTGCTTTTGTACAGAGCTTCTTCATGACCAAGTAAGTCACATAGGGGGAAAGGGTTCTCTAAATTTGAAAAGCAGAGCTCTTTCTACCTAACTTAAAATGTCTATAGCTTGATTTCTTTTTTTCTCTTCATACACTGAGCAATGCAATTACAGTTTCAGTCTTTGAGGATGGTAGGTTATCAAAACTCTGAAAATCACATACATATCATAGTGTATCTAAAGGAAAATAAAACAGTAGATACATTTTTCTTATTTTTTTCAGATTACATCTCACTCTCTTTGTGAATGCATGACTCCCTAGGGCTTTTGAGGCAATGCAATTAATGTATGTAATGATATTATTGTTTATTACAAAAACAGTCATTCACTGTGAGCCTCACTAGAAGTACAGAGTCATCAGGAACATGGGGCATGGCTATTTCCACATCTTTTATGTCCTGGGAGCCCCATTCAGTTAAAATAACCAGGGAACAGATCCTGAGATGAAAACAATGAATTGGTTTGGTGCTGAACCTTTGATGATATTGTCTCCATAGGGCTTAAAAATGTGAAGGAGAACATATTTCCAAAAGCCATGACAAGTGGCCGAGGCAGAGGCTCTAGGGAATGACATCCAGTGAATTGTTTCTATCATGACATTAATTTAATGTACAATGCAGTCCACTTTTCTATATATTGGATGCTATGTGATTATATTAGTCTCATTTTCTCCTGGAGCTTCTTTTATTAAGTTGTATAAATCATGTGAGCACAGTAACCATGAGTCACTTACAATTCTGCTTGTTCACGAAATTTGTTGCCCGTAAGCACGGGCTGTATGATCACTTACTATAGGGGTCATCCTGGGCTGGAAAAATGTAGTAGAGGAATTTTTTTGCTTTTTCTGTGGTTTGCCTTAAATAGGAAAGACACTTTATTCATTAGGCTGATGCAAACAGCAAACTAATGTTTCATGGTCTGTTAAAAGCTCAAGTTTGACAGTCTTAAATGAGATTGCTCTATTCTTCAATCTCTCTGATGCGTTTGCAGAGAAAAATAAGGAAAACTTGAAAGTATTGTGTTAGTGTTTGATATTTTTTCCATCATCTCCCTTCTCTGAAGGGTATTGTTTCTACTTGACTATTCTGCTTTAATAACAGCTACATGTGCAGCTCTTTGTGTGTCTTCAAGCAGCCAAACCACTCATTTGCTATACCTAGACTATTTGAAACCAATTCTACCAAGTAGAACATGGAGGCAAGTTCAGTTCCCTCTCTGTCTGCTCCAGCCCCCTGACAATTTTGAGAGTCTTTTCTTGACTGCTTCAGTTTGTCAACATCTTACAGAGGAATTCCCAAGACTGGAATATAGTATTCCAGATGTGGTTTGACAAATGGAGGAGGATAATCACTTCCCTTGGTCTTGTGGCTGTGCTCCTGTTAATACAGCCCAGGAAGCTGTTGACCTTCTTTGGTGTCAGGGCATACTGTTGGCTCATGTTCAGCTTTCTGTCAACAAACACCCCCAGGTGTTCCCAGCAGAGCTGTTACCCAGCCAGGCAGTGCCTGTAATTGTAAGAGTTCCTTCCTTCTCATACCCAGGACATTGTATTTGTCCTTGTCAAGTTTCATGAGGTTCCTGTAAGCTTGTTCATCCCTATTGTCTAGGCAGCTCTGAATGACGGACAGGCCTGCCTTTGCATGGATTCCATCCCAGTTTCACATCATCTGCAAATCTGATGACATTGCATGCCAACCTTTCATCCAGGTCATTGATGAGGACATTAAACGACACGGTTTCTAACATACTCCCCTTCTTATCAAACTCGAGGATTAGGATGACCTAGTAACCAGTACCAGCTGAGCCCAAATGTCACAGAACCATGTTGTCACAGAATGACTAAAGTTCTTGAGGTCACCTACTCCAACCCTCCTGCTCAAGCAGGAGTACCTAGAACTGATTGCCCACAATTATGTCCAGACTGATTTTTGAACATCTCCAAGGACAGAGACTGCACAACCTCTCTGGACAATATCTCAGTCATGTCACAGTGAAACAGTGTTTCCTGACGTTCAGAGGGAACTTCCTATGCTTCACTTTGGGCCCATTTTTTCTAGTCCTGTCACTGGGCACCACTGAAAAGAGCCTGGCTCCATCTTACTCACATCGTTCCTTCAAGTACTGGTATGCATGGATGAGATTTCCCTGGGTTTTCTCTTCTCTACATTAAAAAGTCCCAACTCTCTCAGCCTGTTGTCATTTGAGAGATGTGCTAGTCCTTTAATCATCTTTGTAGCCCTTTGATGGACTATCTTCAGTATGTCCATATCTGTCTTGTATTGGGAAGCCCAGAACTGGATACAGTACTCCTGGTGTAGCCTTACCAGTGACGAGTAGAGAAAATTAACTTTTGACTTTAGATTTTCTATAAAGAATCTGTTGTAATTTTGATAGTTTGATTTGATCCAGCCTATTTGAGACTAAATTTGCCTACTTGGAGTTTTCAGTTACCTTATGACACTTTTTCTGTATGACTGGTTGCTTTATCAAGAAGTCCATGATGTATTTATTCTCCTCTTTCATGTATGTGAATGTCCAAGTCAAACCATAGCATTCTTTTTGATAAGCTTAGGAGACTTAATTTCTTGGCTCTTATACCATATGGCATCTTTTCTGGTCTTAATTATTTTAAGGTATTTCCAATACGTCTCCTCAAAGTTTTCAGCTGTATTTCTGGGAACTAGCGCAAGAGAACTGGCCACAGAATTACAGTAGACCTATTCCAGGGTGTCTTACCTTTCTACTGCAGCACAATGTATCTTTCCATTGCTACTCTTCAGTAGCACTCACTACTGTGCTTTTCCACTTTTGGCTACAGTGCTCAGCTCGGAAATCTTGTTCAGCTGATAACAGGCCTGAATCCCCAAACATTTTTTTGTAGCCAGTGCTTCTCAGAAGTGAGTTCCCTTCCCTATGGGTATGTCCTGCATTGTTTGTTCCCATGGGCACTTTGTTTTTCTCTATTACACACATGCATCCAGATTTGCCAGCTCATTATGCTGTCCTGTACCAGCCTTCTTCATTATGTAGTACTCTCCAATTGTTTTCTTTTCCTCAGCCTTTATCATTAAATGACTTGATTCTTTGTTCTAAGTCATTCATAATTATGTTAAGTACTGAAGAGTCAAGAACCAGTGCTTTCCAGGCTTCACTGGAAATACATCTACTCAGTGACTAGCAATGTTCATGTTTGTCATTCGTCCAGTTTCTACTAAGCTTTTTTTTTCGACTCCTGTTATCTTACCCCTAATTAAAATGCAATGTTGTATTAAATCAAATTCCTTACAGAAGAATAAATGTAGTACTAGTGGCATAGATTTAACAGATAGTTAATAGAAAACACTAAGTTAGTATTTTAAGATGTTTTCCCTAAGCATATGTTGATTGGCAGTAATTTAATTACTTTTATTTAATTCCTTATTAATTAAGCTGTATATCATCTGTTCAAACTGCTTTGCCATGTATCAATATCAGACTGACAGGTCTGTTATCCAGGTCATTTTCTTTTTGATTTTAAAGTATTGGCACAACATTAGCCCTCTTTAGAACAGTTGTAAGAATGAGTCCTATAGTGACAAGGAAATAATTTCTTTTAAAAATAAATCTTTAAAAAACAGCATATGGGATTAATACAAGAAGATATCGTACAAGAAAGAAAAATGTGAAGAGGAATATTATAAACTGTTAGCATTCATGAACATGGTAATATGCATCAGAATTTTTGAGGAAATAATTGAACAGATGAATAAAGTAATTAATTTGATTAACCTGACCTACAATTCAGCTTGTATTCCAGGGAAAGGGGGCAAACAAAATATTTGGAATGAAAAGTTCAGAAACTAGTAAGGCTGCATAGGGAGTGCCTCACTGATTTAGTGAGCAATTACTCAGAAAGTAGCTCTTTTCAAGTCAGAGAAATTCATATGTCCTCATGGTTCACAGTCTATTCTCTAGATGAACCTAGTATCATAAATTATAAACACACATCTCTAGTAAAGACACCCTAGGTAATATATATTGGATATTTAAATACTGAATTACATGTTAGTAAAGAAGAAATCTGTTATCTGTATTTAATAAAACATCTGATCCTCATGAAACCATACTCTCTGGCTGATTCATTCAAACTGCCAGAAATGTGGGCACAAGCACTTGGAGTGAATCTGGCACAAAAATCATAAACAAAAGGTTTTCCTGTAATAATAAAGTATTGAATTTTAAGGACACCATCTGGCAGTGATGTAAAGAGATCTGTTCTTGGTAGGGATTTATTTATTTGTCTTTACTTCTTAACTTCATTAATTATTTGATTAAAATTATTGAAATAAGTTGGGAAAACTGAGTTGGGAAAGAGTTTTTGAAACTTTTAAGGAAAAAAAATGTGTGCTTCTTTTGATTGCCCAGAATTTAATCAGGAATTAAAATCTTGGTCTTCCATTGCGATGAGAGAGTGCCAGTTACATTCTAGGTTTCACATGTCTCAATAGGAGAAGAAATACTGGGAAAAAAAATTGAAAAAAATCTGTGAAAAAGAATGATAGAAAACTGTAGAAGATGCAGAATGATGAAGACTGTAGAAGACAAATTTTTAGAAAATGTTAAGAAGTTCAGTACATTAAATTTGCAGAAGAAATATCTTATGGTTCTGTTGGGCAGTCATGAACTAATTAGAATTGTATCTGTGGCAGTGCCAGTAATTGTTGAATTGGGAAAGGTGATAAGCACACAGCATGCGGACAGCGGTGTTTCCCCTATTATACCTGCCTGTCCTCTGATATTGTGCAGTCTTCATCTTCCTTTATCAGTAGTTGTATCTTTACACTTACATTTGACAAACTTGATGAACTTTGCTTGTATGAATTTCTGTTATTTCTAAAGCTTTGGCCTTCACACTCTTGCCCTGCTGTTGGGTAGAAAAATAACCCTTTTTTGATATTTTTTATCTGCTGTTTGAGTGTTTTGTTTGGTGCTCTCTGGTTCCTTAAGGGGAGGAATGTTTATTACTACACTTGCTGATCATGCTTTTGCGTATTTCTGTCTTATCATAACTATTTACTTCTTTTGCAACCCTGCAGAAGGCTTACAGTTTTTAGGAAGAACTATGAGAAATAAAAAGGTAAAATACTTTATTTACTTTGAAAGTAAGGTAAATTAAAAGGCAACAAAATGAAATATAAATTTGGTAGCTATAGAGCTGAACAATGTTGTATTTTTTAGTATACATTTTTAATACAAAGTTGTAGAAAAAAGACCTGTTTAATTTATACCTAGAAAGGTCCAGGACAGCAGGCATGGTCTGCAGTTAAGCAAGTTGCAGTGTGTGCCTGTACAGTCTGCAGAGTGATACGAACAGTGATATTTATTGTAACTTAGAGTTTGAATGCGGTGACACCGTAACTTGAAGATGTGTGGAAAACAGTCAAGTTGCAAGATATCGTTATCAGAGAAACTGAAAAGACTGATCTGGTTATGGGTCCTATGGTGGACATTGTAGTATTTTCACTGGCAGCTTTTTGGATTGGGCCGAGTGCCTCCTGCTATAGGTGTTGTGCAGGGTGGGGGCCTCAGCACTTCCAGCTGCTTCACTCTTTCCTAGATAATGCCCCTCAGATATTTTACATTCCTTGAAAGCTGAAGGGTGGTTGCTGTTGTCATGGATTTATACTTAAGAATAAACTTTTCTTCAGATATTCTAACATATTTGGGTTTTGATCAAGTATTTTTAATATGGTTTCATTTAAAATGCTTGTACCTTTTCAGCAATCAAATATTTCCAAGTTGTTGCTTTTTGTTTATTTTTTCCATTTGGATAGTTTTTCAGTAGATATAGTTCTCTGATGCTAATTAATAGGATACTTCATAAAGTAAAGACCCTTTTCTAGTTATCCTAAGAACAGCTGAATGAGGAAATACAGTAGTGGCTCCTGTGGTTCCTTTGTGGCTCTTCAAAAGCAAAACCTCCATCTTGTTTGCCCTACCAGTACTTTGCAGATCCTAAGTTGCAAAAGTGGGCATACAGGAGCTTAAATAACCCCCAAGCTGAACTACAGACTGGAAAACCCGTGTCTCCCAAAGGCACAGGTAGGCTGGGAGGGGCCTTGCTGAGCCTCTTGCTTAGAAATCCTGTGAGTTTTGTGTGTCTCCAATATGCTTACCTTACAAAAATATATTCATTTCAAAGCAAATAATTGAGGAATCTCTGCTTGGAGCATAGGTGAGAATGGGTGGCTTTGGAGGGAGAAGCAGGAAGAATAGATTCCTTCTCTCACTAGCAGTCATGCTTTTCCAGGGTGTCTTACCTACTCAGCTGAACTCTCACTACTTGTCCTGAGAATTGGGTGTTATCTGGGATTCCTGAGAGGAATGCAGTACCTTTTTTGGTCCCTTTAGACCCACAGCAGTCATTAAAGGTTACAGCTGGAGCACACGACCCTTTCCTGAGGGAGTTTTCTCCTTCCTTTTTCCCATCATCCATCTAAGGACAATGTGAGGATCCTTGAAAAGCAATTCTTGCAGAAATCGTAATACTTGTGCTGCTTTTTGTAGAAAGAAATAAGTGGGAATCTTTGCTTGCTGTTTTATTTGATTATAGTAAAGGTGCAGCAGTATTTGCTTTGTGTTATCCTGTGCAAGTGTTTATTAATCTAAATAATGGAACTTCAGTTATCAGAAAATTCTTGTGCCTGCTTAAAGCACTGAAGAAAGTATGAAGTCAGTAGATGCTAATTTTGGGGGAAAAGTCTGGAAAGATTTCTGTCTTACCTTAGGTCAAAAACTGTCACTTTTACTATTAGCTTATTTCCAGAATAGAAAGTATTTACAGAACCATTATATATACGATTGAATTGATATGCAAGTGTGAATTCAGTTTTGTAAAGAAAAGGGATGGTCCTGGTCCTTAAAATCAGTTTTTGCATAAGAATCACTGTTAAGTAGCATTAAGATCTGCCTTAAGTTGGATGGTAAGGATAAGTAAATAGAGGAAAACCAATGAAATAAACAGTATCGATAAAATAAACACTGGACTTAATTGTTACTCTTGTGCCAGTCATAACATGAAGCTAACCAGATGAACATGTTAACAAATTGCAGTTAGTACAATTGTTTAGGTGAAGTTCTGGAAAGGGATAGTCCCTTGGCACTTTGTTAATGTGGTGCTTTTCCAGTAGAAGTTTCTTCTAATTTCTGTTCCTTAAAAATTGTTTCATTCACTTTCCACATACTAATTCTTGTCATACTGAGTATATTGTTTGTATTTTTCATACTTTTTGCTTAATGGTCTTTGTCATTTGTTGTTTTGATGTTTGTGTTTATGCTTTTGTTATGGCTTGTTATTTTTTCTGTATTTCCTTTTTCTGAGGTGGCTTTGCTTCTATTTTGAGTTTGGAAAAATGGCTGCTTGACCAAGTAACTATTTCTTCATGCTTAAATTGCATCATATCTTTTTTCTTGCCCACAGAAGATCTTGCACTTAACCTGGCATTTTCTCACTTCTCGGTCAAAAACTGCATGATTTCGTAGTGAGAAGAGTACATTAAAACACACAATAATAATAGTAATAATAATAAATGTTAATCAAAAAACTGCATGTGTCTTTCTGATTGTGCCAGTGTTGTGGTATTCAATTATGCAATTTTCATTGGCATATTAATCATCTTTTCAACAAACAAGCCAGCGTTAATTAAAGCAAACCATGGATAAAGACATGTTGCCGGATCATCATTCCGTTTATCACAGCGCACAGGCTGGCCGTTAAGTAAATTCTGGACTGTGAGATGAATTTCAATGTTGGCTTCATCTTTTTTGTTGGAGTTTGAATGCAACTCATCTAACAACAACAACAAACTTCAGGCTTCACAAGAGAAAGATGAATTTATTTGTAATTAATGGCGAAAGAAGAAAGATAAAGTAGTTGTATGCTTCTAATGGGAATTAGAGTATTTCAAACTAAACCATTTTTGAAATTTTTTTCTGTCTTCGGCTGCTCCCCTTCTTACCCTACTCAAAGCATCAGAGCCCTGAGAGCAAGGAATAAGTGAACCTTCACCTACCTTTAAAAATACAGGTTTCATTTTAACTTTGGAGCAGTCAGTAAACTGATTTGCATTAAATATGGAACCTGTGCAACGAGACAATATGAGACAATATTTTTTACTGAAACATGCTTGAAAGAGGTGGGAGGGAAATACACTTGTGTCTTGGAAATGAAAATAGCCAACAATTCTTTGATGAGCAATGGTTGCATGACGATTTTTTCAGACACCTCCCATAGAAAAGGCTTCACTGCTGCAAGTGTGTACAGTCAAGATCACTTGAATGTATTTGTAAGTCTGTTAAAACAAGTATTTGTGGGTTTTTCAAGTGTTTATAAGACCATGAGCTTAGGGAGGAAAGCACTGGATGCTGCTATATGAATAGATACTGCTTAGCATAATAATACTGGTTATTGTGCTTTTTAAGAGTTCTTATAGAGACTGTTGAGAGAGCCCCTGAACGTTTAAGGGTTTCATTCTTCATTTTACTTAGTTTGTGTATTGTTTTATTTGAACAGAAATAGAGTTTAATGCTTCTGCTGTGAAAAGTACATGCTTCATCCAACAAAGGCCTAGCACTGGCACAGAGGGGCTTGTTGTTTCTGCTTCTGTCTTGAGCTCAAGGCTGATGGGCTGTCTTCAGCACTAGTTATCATAAGTATTTTAGTCTTAATTCCTTCAAACATGGTTTTACAAAGCTGTAGAATCAGTTTTATTTTAACAGAAAAGTTTTTTTTAGTATGCCTGTTATGAAAAATTTTTGGAAACACTAGTGGGATAGATGATCATGTCTTAGATCAGCTTAAGAGGATCTTGGACAATAGCAGTTAAAAGTGTGCCTTCCTGAATGTTCATAATAATCTGCCATTTTAGCTGCCTCAGTCTTCCTTTGTCTTTCTGTTAATCAATTCTCTCAGCTGCTTTACAATAGACTGTCTATACTTGCAATGTAATCAGAATACACATGCTTCCTACGAAACAGAGAAATTGATAACAGGAAGAGTTGTTACTTAGCTAAAAAATAGTGGTTTTAATGTAATTAGGTGTGGCTAAGCTAGGGGGGAAAAAAAAGAAAAAAGACATTAGTAAAACTTATTTAATCCTCATAGCTCTGTGATGCCCCATTTAGATTATTTATGCAACTTAGAATGCTTCATGTTCATGCTACTTTAAATACCTCTATGCTGCACAAAGAATATGCAAAGTAGATCTACATTCAGAATGGTAAAAACCAGTTAGGACTTTGGCACAAGACCTAAAGAAAGACAACCTCTGGTAAGAAAATCTGCCTTCCCTTAAGTTGCTGCATGTCTTGCTGAGTTAAAGATTTGAGCTTACATAGTCTATCAAACTTGATCATCCTCCACATGCTTAGTTTGCTAGTAAGAGTTTATGATCTTCAAAGATCTCTTATTTGGACAAGCTTAAGTGAAATCAGATCTGCAGTACAGGAGCAGAGTTCAATACACCATGACTACTTTACAGCTCTCCTTTATATCAAATCCTGTTTTAAATTGTAACCTAAGCCTGTTAAAAATATAACACTATGTGTCAGATGAGTATGTTGTAAGGTATTGTAAAGATATTCGATGTGTAATGTTTTCAGTTGTCTTCCACTGTGTTGTTTTTGATTGGAAGCATGAGAGTCTGTCTAAATCTGCTTTATGGTATAAATCAATTAAATTTTTTTCATGACTTCTGATAGTTCAGTTCTCATTATAAAGTGTCTGAATGTTTTCTGTAGCTCTAATAAGATATTTTTAAGGAATAGCTGAAGTTTCACATGGTTAAAATGGATTTTGGTTACACTGGCTAAATCATTAAATTGTTTCATAAATGGTTAGAGGTAAGTAATTGAAAATTAATTCTACTTGAAGTATGGTAATGGGGTATAAGTGTATATGGCATCTCATGGACTCTGGAGTGTGAACTGGAGTCATGCTCTTCACTCATTTTGACTATGAACTGTTTACTGATCCAGCTATAAATATGTACCTGCCTGTTGAAAGGGGGAGTCTCTGTGCTTAGATGTGGTCCTGGCTGCAGCACAGCACTCACTTGTATTGTACTGATTACAGAAAATTCAGTGTAGGTGGCATTTTGATATCTGAGGTAACCAACGTAGATCTTCATCTGTTTCTAGTATACTAGTATGCCAGACCATCAGAGAAAGTTTATGTTTGTGTTGCAGATCCCCATGGCTTTGAGGATCTCTCATCAGAAGTCTTGTGCTAGGTAATACACTTATAAAATGAAAAGTAGAGCAGCATTTTGTGTTTTCAGAATCCATGGATCTGGGAAGTTCATTTTCGCATATCAGATCAGAAACCTTCCACATCACTTTTGAGTATCTTGAGAATGGAAAATTACGGTGGTGGTCAGAGGAATAGTCTAATTCATGGTAAAACCAGGAAAACTGTATAATGCTCTTTTCAGTTTATTGGTAGAGGACACTAGGCTAAAGTGCCATTTTGCACTTATTCCTAAGCAGCTTTGTATTATGTTTTATTATTTACCACACTGTTAGCACTGACTAGTAAAGATCAAAACTACTGATGAATCTAGAACTGCTGCAGTTCCTTTGTTTTTTTAACAAGAATCTGAAATCAGTCAGCACTGTAATATAAAGAAATCAGCACTCTAATTAGTACTAAAGAAGTGGTTTTCATATAGTTGTCACTTATCATTTGGAGTCATTAGTATCCTTATCATTTTTTATAATAATATCCTGTTCTAGGTCATACATAGTACTAAGAATCTGGTTTACATGTATAGTTCAGAAGGACTGTCATGTTTGAAAATGCTTTTGGAAATGCCAGCAGTTACAGCTTTTAAAGAAACTTACATAAAATTGTGTTACATAATATAATACATTATCAAATAAAAAGTAACCCTTCTTCTATCAATCAAGTATTTGCAGTTTTCTATCCATCAAATATTTGCAGTACGTGAAATGGTTTTGAACATTTCTGATACAACAAGGTAACAAAAATTTGTCCTAAGAATGTTATGAGTCTGCTACAAAAATAGGAGTAGTACAAATATCATGTAAACATGACACCTTCTCACAGTATTAATAAATAGGGGACTAAAACATGCTCATTTTTGGCATAATTTAAGTTAGTTTATTACTTGACAATGGCAAACAGTGAGTGCTTGTTAGACATCAGTCAGTCACAGATGGGTAAATGTATCAGTTCTCTGCACAGAAGAGAATTACTATATCATTTCACTGAGAATAATTTTAGGCTACAAATAAATATTCTGTTTCTCCTTTGCCCCAAATCTTTGTATGTTTGTGTAAACATTAAAATTAGTGTAAATAAATGTGTGCAAAATACCTCTAGATCACATTTGGGTTTCACAGTGCCTTCACATGTCATTGGTGTGTGCCTGCAGAAAGAGCAGCAGCTGCAAATCAGGTGTGTTCATTTCGCAGAGAGAGCTTGTGCTCTTCTACCTTTTGGATTATTCACTCGAACAAAATGCAGGCAGAATAAGACACTCATTTATAATTTTTCATCATGGTTTCTTCATGTGTTAGCATAAGATACTGCACTGATGCAGTTTTGCAGTGTATATTTAAAATGTAAGTAAGAATGAGTGAAACAAGAGCTGACATTTTTCACATATAAACAGAAATTCATCTGTCTCATTGAGAAGGAGGGGTTGTGCGTGAAAGTGCTGGGGCCAGTTGAAATTAGTCTTGACAGTTAGTGAGTAAAAAAAATTTTTTTCCCTTGTTCAGACAGTCTTTTCAAAGGATGAAAGGTGCCTACTGTGGGAATGTTTCCATGCATAATTTCATCCACCTGTCCTGTTTGTAACACAGTTTTTGAGATCCTTGGGTGATAATATGGCATGGTTTTCATTTTCATAGCAGTGAGTGATGCCTGGCAAATGCAAAGGCAGTGAAATAGTCTTCATAAAGAAAATAAAACCCCAGTCCTCAAAACCTTCTAGAGTGTGCAGCATACAAGGCCAGTAAAGGGATGTCACTGCATCAAAGGAGTCTGGGTGTAGGCAGCTTTGGAAGGGCAGGACCCACCTCAGTTCAGTTGGGTTGAATATTCTGTGGAGCTGGAGACAGTCTTAAAAATATCCCAAAAAAGCTGGAAGAATGTAAGGGGTTCGGTGTGGTGCGAAGGGCTGGTTGGAGAAGGTGCTCTGGGCTGAGGTGCATTGCCTTCTGCCCTCCTTTTTCATACATTTAGGAAGATTTCCTGAAGCACCATCGATTTAGGGTCTGACAGTTAAAGCCTGAAGGACAATTTCATACTTGCTGCTATCCTGCCCTACATTCTTTCTGGATTAGTTCAGTAAAATCATACTCTGCTTTCTGGGTCGTTTCTGCCTTTGAATATCAGTAACAAATATTCACGTCTATTTTAAAGTATTCTTGTTTGGGAAATAAGGGTGCCCATACACCTTTTCTGTAGAGCTTTGAGGGTAAAAGTGCTATCTTGATCTAGTACTAGTTTGTGGTACTGTAATGGTGGGAATTTTTTCTTCATTCTAAGAGCTGGAGTAAATTAAAAAGCATAGTATATGTTTTTGCCCTCACACATAGTACATACATTGGCACTGGAATTAGAGAGCGTGTAGGTCTTTATTCTTGTGTAAGAAAAGGTGATAGAAAATGTCTCTAAGGAGTGAATAATATTTTTTTTCTTTTTAATAGTGCTTTTTTTGGTATCCAGACTACCTTATTTTTGTCCAAAAAACCCCAATTTTATTTTTCTGGTATTCACAAGAACTAAAAGGTGGAAATAATAAAGCAGGCACTAATTTTAAGTTGATTTTTTACTTTGCTTCTTTTGAGGTATTGTACACATTCAGCTACGAGTATGTGATAGCTTGCATCTACCTGCTTTCTTCTTAATAAATAGCCATGCTTGATTACTGCTGGGTTGTGTAGCAAACCCTTCCTTTGGTCTGTTGAAGGGCCAGGAGGTGTCTTCACACCCAGAGCAGTCATTGCATCTGTAGGGTAGCACACCGCAGCATAACTAAGGGCACATCCAGCACGGTGTCATTAAGCAGCGTGTTCTTGTCTCAGTTGCAAGTGGGTGGGCTTGAAGTGTATGGAAAGGGGGAGACTGCCAGGACTGCCTTCCCTGTGCAAGCCTGTGGCAGCCGCCCTCAGCGCCGTGCTGGAGCGCTCCCGGGCCTGCTGTGCTCTGAGGGGAGGGCGCCGCGGGCGGAGGCCCGGCCGGGCTGGCCGGTGCCGTCCTGGGGCAGCACAGCCTCCGCGGGAGCCGGGCACCCGCGGGAGCGCTGGTTTGGCTTCTGCGGTACGGGGGCCGCGGAGGAGAAGCAGAAGTGGATGATGGCGCTGCAGGAGAGACACGTCTTCCTAGGAAGGAAGGCAGGAAGGCAGGCCTGCAATTTGTAGAAGCTGATAAGAGGAGGGAGGCTGGTTTGCCACCGCAGGAGCACCAGTTTACCCATGAGCTGTGCAGACCTCTGAGCTCAGCCGTCACGTCCAGCAGGGAGACATCTCACTGCATGCCGCACGAAATCCCGTCGGATAACACAAGAGGCCTTTTTAGGTGCTGCTGAAGCACCAGTCTGACCAGTAACACACAGTTCACTGAATCCCTAATTCCAGTTGGGAAGTTATCTGCTGTCTCTAGCAGTGAAATCCTGACTGATAAGCGAAGAGGCTCATCTGCTGGTAGCAGAGCCTCCAGTTTATCAGTGTCTGACCAGCTCATAAATCAGACTGGTGTCTGTTTTTATTTTGTTTTATCAAAATTTATTTCTATCATTGTAACAGTTAATACTTTAATAAGAGAACTTAGCTGGGAACATTAGGAAGTTAGTTAGAGACATTTTGCAGGCGCTTTTTCCCTTGTCAGTGACAAGGTAAGGTAATCCTATACACAGGCTGCTATTGTGAGATGAGAAACTGGCCTCCTTCACTGCCAGAGACCAGATGCACCTCTCTCTATCCTAATCTGTAAACGACTTAAAGGAGCCTTATCTCGGGGCTCTTCTGCTTCATTTCATGCTTGATTTACTTTAATTTGTCTGATAGGGCACAAGGATTTGGAGACGGCCCATCTTTCTGCAGAAAATGTTCAGATTTTTTTTTCCTTGGCATTGTTGTGTTGGGGGTTTTGACTTTTTTTATGTGGAGGAAATCTTGCTCCAGTGCAGCAAGCTGCTTGAGTGTGTTTAGATTTAAGCTACCCCAGCAGAAAAGAGTTTGTGAAGTGGTATGATTGTGTGATGGGCCACATTTACATTGAAATCACATTATACGATATATCTGGACTCCTGAAGGGAGCAGTGCAGTGGAGCGCTTGTGCCCACAAGATACTTTGAAAGGGCTATATATAGTGGCAACAATTGATACGAGATTTTACAGGAGACTTTATAAATATGTAAATGGGTGTTATCTGATTGGGTTCTTTGGCTACACATCTGTACCTCAAAGGAAGTGGAGCTGTGAGAACTACCAGGAAAACAGTAGTTTGCATTCTAAGTAAGGCTGAGAAATAGAAATGTCTCACAGGTTGACAGCGGGTCAGGGTGGAGGTGCTTTGCATACTTTGGAGGTAAGCCTCTTTGATGTGAAAGCGATCTCTTACTTCCACCAGAAAGGTAGAATTACCATGAACAATTTTCATTTGTTTTATAACATGGCTTAGATCAGGAGCCATTGACCTTTAGCATTCCTTGTTATTTCTTTAAATTGCTTATGTGCTATGGCACTGGGGGGAATTGCCTTTACGTTTTTTGCATTTTAAAAAATGTACTTTCAGTGACCCATGGGAGAGAAAATAAAGTCTTTGGTACATTGATCCCTTGATTAGTTATTTCCTAAATGAAAATGGAAATACTGTTAAAGCGGTAATAATGCTATGTCTTAATAGTTGAGAAGTCAATAAATGGCTCCCATGTGCTTCATTAAAGTTCTTAATGAAGCCATTTTTGATAGCTGAACTTTACGTTATCTCTGCTTTAGTCAGATACTTTTTAGGGAGAAGGAGGCAGTAATTTGATGGAAAATGGTTTTCTTATTCACTCTAGTAACTGTATTGCTGAAATTCTGTGTATCATAATACCTGTTTTATAGGGCCATACAAAACTCATCGATCATAAATATGGTTATTTATAGCCAAACATAGAGAATTTTTTTTTTTTCTGGCAGTGCTTTTATTTTATTTTATTTTATGTATTTATGTTATGGCATAGTCATACATTAGTGAAATGTAGCGTTTTTTCATCAGTGTTTCAGTATTGCTATTTGCAGGATGTTCTAAGTGGTTCTGTGTAGCCTCACTGCAGTGGCAGCCTCTTCTTTCCTTTGCACCCTTATTGTAGCAATTCTTGGCCATTTAATTCCTCTCTCCTCCTCCTTGCACTGAATTACAAGTCCTGACAGAGCCCTTCATATTTTGACAGGAAGGATTTAGTCTCTGAGATGAACACACCATTCAGCAATGAGCTGAAAAAGGATGTGAAAGGCCTGTGAGCTCCTCTTTTGCCTTTCATGAACTCTTCTACAGCCAGTAGAGTGGATTCCATGTATGATCCCTTACACGATAAATATGAGGAAGGAAATCTGAGTTAGATTGCATCTTGCATGTCTTCCTAATGGGGTCTTCACCATGGGGAAAGTTGTTTCCCTGGATTACTCGGGCAATATTATATTTATTGTGTTTTCATAGCTAAGTATAGTACTTATTGTACAAGTAAGAAATCATAAACACATTACGGCTATGTATTTTGTTATTATACAAAGCAAACAAAAAAAAATTTCTCCAGTTTTTTAAATAATTGGTGTGAATAACCAGGTGAATTTTCAGACATAAAAGCATAATATAAAAAAAAAGAATACTAAGTTATTTCCTCTGTGACACTGGCCAGCTCCCTGATGCCTAAAATTTGACCTTGATTTTCCAGTTCCCTATTCTGGATATGTTTGACCTGGTTTTCACTGGTAAAGGACTTCACTGGTGGATTAGAAATACGTTGGAAGTGAAGTTCTAAAGTCAAGCCCAACCCGAGCTTCATAAAATTGAGACTTTTGGTTAGGTTTGATATATTGTTTTTATTAACCATGAAAGAAGGCTAATATTACCTTCATATGTCAGTAAGGTCTGATGCTTAATTCACTTTTATGTTTACAATATTTTGAAATCTTCCGGTAGAAAACATGGTTAATGCATACATTATTATTAGAATAGTACATGCAGAGTGTGATCCAGCATATGTGCATTTCAGTTGACTCGTAGATAAGTATCAAAATGTCCTGATGAAGGCAGTGTATTGAAACATGCATGTGTGAAGTTCCATTTTAGCAATTTAATTTTAGTAGTAATGCTTTCCCCTAACATTTACTTCAGCTGAACATGTTTACAGTACTATAAAAGAGAATTCTTTCCATTTCAATTTATAGAGACATATTTTTGATCCAACTAATAATAATTGAGAAATAAATGAATAGAAATAATAAACAGAAATAAAAGGGTAAAAAAGAAGCTCAGAAAAACATGAATTTCATCTAGACGATGAAATTAACAATTAAAAAATCAATTCCACAGAGAACAGGCTTTTCTTTCTCCTTTTTTCTTTTTATCTTCTTCTCAAAGTAGACTATGATGGAAATTGAAAATAATGTAATATAAATCAAAATGGTCATTAAACTGGTTTTGAATTTTTTTATCAATAATTCTGTGTGGTGCTTCCCATATAATCTCAAAGTCTGAACAGAGTGTGGAAGAGAAGTCTGAAGAAACTGAATATACATAGTACATCCTGAGGTAGGTACTCCACATAGAGCTGTTGTATAAAACCATCCCTCTCCATTTAGGAGAAGGAATTACTGACACTGTTTTAGAGAGAAGGAAATGGATGACTCCCAAAGGTAAATGGCCTATTGATGCTCAATATGTTGGAGGTTACACAACAGAAAAGGGGATACTGTTTTTCTGAGTGTTTTTGAGGATATTCTTCATGAACAGTTTAAAACACCAGTTTTACAGTGCTATATTAAATGTACTTTTTTCTTCTGAGTAATGGTTCAGACTCGTATGCATTCTTAGTTAATGTTAGTGGGAAGACCTCTGATCAGTTGGCTCAGTTCAGTAAATTTTATTAACAGGTATTGTAGTAAGTATGCTGAAAATATCACCAAGAAAGAACGATAGACCTGGCTAACATGAAAGCTCTTTAAAAACACAGAAATGGTGAATTAAAATTTACATCAGATGGAACTAACTTCCCATATAAAATATTTTCCAAGGCTTTTTCTTTGAATCTCTGTCGCTACTGATATTTATGGTTTCACTAAAATGTTCAGGTAGAGAAATACCTGCCCTCATAAATCATTTGCAGATAATACTGGTTCAGACGGTCTCTGTCCAAATTGATAATGGATATCTGATTCAAAAGAAATGTCTTGTTTCTCAGAAGTTCTGTGGAGGATGCTGGAAGATGGTAAAGCAAAAAAAGAAAAAAATACAATAAAAAAACCAAAAATCCAGACAGCAAAAAAGAAGAAACAGAAAACCCAGACAACCAAAGTAACCTTATTTTTAATTTCAGCTTTGTTATTATCTGTTACACTAGTTGGCAGAAGTTGGCGACAGAGCGAACTACATTAAGATTGTTTGATTTGTGGTTTTATAATTCAGACCACTTTCAGAAAGGTGAACTCATGTCTCATGTTTATATTGGTAGATTTTTGCCGAATTTAGAAATAAAAATGTGCTATAAATAATATAATAAAAATAATAGTATAATAAAAGAAGCCCCCGAAGTCACACAGTTGGGAATAGTGTGGACTCCTCCCACTGCACTGTTTTCCTGTTAAAAATGGAAAATGCAACTGTTATTTTTTTTATGTGCATATTTTTTTTAATGTGACCTACTGAACTATTTAGAGTTTGGGGGGAATTTTTTGGGTTTGTTTTTGTCTAATGTGTTTACTCTTGCTGATGTCTCTTTCTCTTGCTTTTGTACTGGTACTCTTACCCTGTGACTTGATGGATGTAGGATCAGAGATGGAATAAATTCAAGTGGTTAATTATCACAAAACAGATTGACTGTTGAGGAATTTTTACCTTACCTTATTGATATCTCTGTTTTGGAAGAGGTTTGGGCAAAGTTTGAACTTTGTGGGGTTTTTTTTATTGCCTTATTTGCCAGTAATTTGGTTTCTAGTGTGACGCCTGTAACTTCCGAAGAATCAGTCGGGCAGGGCCATGCCAAGGGGATGAGTAGCATCTCAGTCCCGGGACTGAGGGAAGCAGAAGAGTGCTGGGAAGGAGGAGGGGAAGCATTGCTTCAACTGCGTGTTGGGCTTCTGTAGCACAAGTGGGCCCCTATAGACAAGAGTTAGCTGTAGATTCTGAGGACAGCCAAGGAAAGTCTAGAATGTGGTCTGATAGCTTTAAAGTCTTGGTATTTTTGAATTCGTTATACAGTCCGTATGTTAAAATGAGAGTTTAACTTCTGTTGTGATTTAGATACAATGCTTACATATTTTGCTTATTTTGTCCTCCAGAGCCCCAAATCTCTATTGTTTTACACATCTCTCATGCATAGCAAATTGGAAGAATGTGTGTTGATTTGCTGGAAACAAATGCGTTAAAATCATGCAGATTTCTTTGTGTTCTTATAACAACAAAACTGGTATAAGCAGAGATGAAAAAGTAGGTGGAGCTGGCCTTGAAAGAGGTGCTCTAAATCCAAACAAGCTGTATGAAATAGCATTGTCACAAAGGAAAATTGAAAAATACAGCAAAAGCAACTTCAGTCTTCAGCAGTGTTTCTGTTGCAGGTAAATGTTGCTGTGCAGTCAAAAGCTTTTAAGTGCCACAGGTCTTCTCATGAAGATACTTTGGAACATTTTCAAGAATCTTCGTGTTTCATGGGTATCTGTGTCCCAAAACATCCTTGTCACAGAGAGACTTTCAAAACTTTTCGTTGGTTGGTATTTAAGGATTGACTCACAGATATCATCCCTTACTTTCACAGAAGGACTATGGCAAAGCAAAATTTCAGATGATGTAAATCAGCATAACACTTTCCATCTGTCTTGGCTTTGATCTAGGTATGACTCTGATTTGTACCAGTTGATGATTTAATTCTGTACTCACAAAAATATTGCTTAAAAATGAACTTGTTGAACTGCAAATCAGTGGTATAGGGACAAACAGAACATGACACCATTTAGAGAGAACAATCCTATCCTTCAGTCTTGAAACTTAAAAGGCAATAACAAGATAAATAGCTTTGCATGCTTCCTAGCAGCATTTTATTCCATTTTATGTCTGACTGGACTTCTCCTCACTGGTCTTTTGATTTGTGTGGGTGAAAATGAGAAGGCCAGTTGTGTCCCTGGTGAAACTGCAGCATCTTGAGGGAGTTAAAAAGCTGCGCTTTTTTCACATAGTTGTGGTATTTTATAGTTTAGGTATATTGCCCTAATATAATCGACATTTATCAGATTATCTGCCCAACACAGAAAAAGTTACTTTTTTTCAGGGATTAAATTCGTAATTATTTCAGTGATGGCTGAGGGCTCTTAGCATTTGTTTAGGTGAATGAATAACAATTGGAATTCAATTTATGAAATAATATCTCCTTCCCTGCATGAAAGATGAAAAACCCAATTTCTTTGATACAGTATTGGCAAGCTCTTTCCATTTAAGGTATCTTCCAGGTTTTTAGGTGTCATTTTTCACCTCAATGTTTGTTTGTTATTCATAACAGAAATAGTTTGCCCAAGTAATATTAGAAACTTTCTGAAATTATAGGGTGCTATCTTCTTCAGCTATCTTTGCAATTATGATACGGAAATATTGCATCAGCAACTTTCTAAACATAGTATGCAGTGGTGACACGAGTTAATTGAACAGTTAGGCGATAATGCAGTATCATCGACACGATTTACTATGTAATTACCATTGTTTCCAGTGGAGTTATCATGTCGCTACCACCTAATATCATATGTTATTTTGTGATAACTGTGAAATTTACTTATCATCCTGTTTTGAGAGACTCTGTTGGTCTTAGCCCAACCCCTCTCCACCAAAGTTAAATATAAGAGCTGTGTAAAGAGTGACCTGCCCACCAGCTTTGGAATGTGACAATTAAATCATAGGTCTTGCAATAAAGCTTTGAAAAATATATTGCTAAATTCATTCAGAGTCCTGAATGGCTTAAATTCTAAATATTCTTTCTTGCTGCAAGCATCTGTCAGTTTGAATGAGTCTGGCAGTGTTTCTACAACATAAGAAGAAATGCTATGTAATTCAGCAAAACATTTCGAATGTCTTACTTTTAACATTAATATTTTAAAACTTTTTTGTGCAGCAGGGAATGAAAATGTGTATATTTTAATAGCTTACTATATCGACCTTACTAGTTTTTTTTTCTTAAATTTCATAATTTAGTTATGATCTGAGATTTTGCACTAATTACCAGGCAGTGGTGTGGTTGAAATTTCGTACCAGTGATTTTTGGAAGTTACCAAAACAGTGGGAAAATCAGGAAAAACTTGAAGAATCATGGCTGTCTGTGTTAATTTAAGTAGAAAGTAGTAGGAAATAAGAAAATAGAAGTAATAGAAGGTTTGTTTTATTTTCGTTTGGGTTTTTTTTTTGGTGATGATCTGTCTCCAGATGAAAACTTTGATAAATAGTTCAAAATCTATAGTTTTTCTTCTCACTTTTTACATTGCAACTGAAACTTAAGGTAACAGTTCATTCAGGTTCTGTTATCTGCTTCAGTGTTTTGCTAAGTATTTACACAAACTTATATTCTGTGTTTGTACATATAAAAACTATCTTGAAGAAGTCAGTTTTATTATAATGAGGCTTATCTCAAGGTTTTCAGGGTCTTTTTTGTTAGAACTAAATGTAGTACATTTCAATTTAAATTATTTACTTACCATTTTATTTTCCTTTTAGAGCTCTTCTTGTTCACGTAATGTGTCTTTTTCCTCGTTGACTCAGCAAATGCACTAATGTTTACAGTCAAAACAAACCATTTGAGCTGTTAAACACATTGTATGTAGGAGTAGCAGAGTAACCTGAGGGCTCTGGTAAATTCATCTGTCATTTCTAGAAACAAGCTTTTTATTTGCTTTCATGAAATAAATTGACTGCTTATGTCTGAATCTAACTTTTATACTACAGGACAAATAAAACAGGTGAGTACTAATGAGGGGGTTCTTGAGAATAATTGTAGCCTGATATCTTCTCTTTTCTCTTTTGATATGGTAACTTAGTCTCATGTACCTTTATTTCTACTGAAACAGACATTTAGTTCTACTAAACAGACATTGGTTATATTGATTACCACCAGAGTTTGACTACGAATGTTTTCTCTCTTATTCAACATAAAATAAAAGGGTAAGGGGTTTTTTTTGGTATATTCATATGGAAGTGTTGTGGTATTTTGTCTATGTCTGTAAATACTACTGGAAGTTTCCTCCACTGAGTGCTCTCTAGTACACCACCCTGGTGCTCATACAAAATTGCCTGCTTGAGCATAGGTTTGCTGAATGAGCATAGGTTTGCTGAATGAACAGTAAATCAACTGAACTGCTGTGTTAGAGGTTAATATTTAAAAACAAACAAACAAACAAATAAAACCGCACAAAACAGAACAAACAAAAAAACCAACCAAAACCAGGGAGCAAGAATACACGGGCAAGAGTACTGAACATCAGGGGAGAGCCAGTGGCACTTTGTAGCTAGTAAGGGAAAAAATATTTTAGCAGTTCTGCACTACCATGCTAACCTTTACTTTCCGTGTATATTAGGTAAGAAAAAGCTTTGAGGAGACTGTAGTGCTTTTCTTCCAAAGTGCAGGATTTTCTCTCCACATCAGTTTTAGATGGTATCTGTGATCAAAGGGACATACGCTGTTCATATGCTTCCTCTGTACTTCAGAACGAGGGGTGACCTGGAGGGTGTATAAGTGCCCTTGTGTGGTTGCCTGGAAACTTTGGCCCACACAAGTGTCAACTTTCTTTCATGGTTATAAAGGAAGACTGAGCCTCACAGAGAGCTTTAGTCTTGGAGAAAAAAGGTCCTTGTGTGTTTTAAAACAAGTGTCTCACCAGGAGATAATGGTAGAGCAGTGGGTTATAAATGATGTATTTTGTTCACTTCGCCTTGATAATGGCACAAGGGAAAAAAAGTTCATCGCTCTCTTATCAAAATACTGTGACATTTCTCCTTCAACTGTAAAATTTCCTATCACATTCCTCTACTGCAACAGCAACTAAATTTACTCAATTGTAGAGACTATATAACCTCTCATCAAAAGGTGTCTTTTTTATTTCTTCTTTTCTCCATGCTTGTACTTCAGGAGAAGCACTAAAGTTGCTGAAATCACTTTTAGCAGTGAAGCGAATTTGCTTTTAAGGAGCTTATGCATTAGCTACTGACTACTATACAATACCGTGCAGGCTCTTTTTCTATCTTGGCCGAAGACAGCATGACATTTTCTGTTGGCATGTCTTTTTACACTGATCACATTTGTTCTTGAAGATGTGTTTTAAATGCAGCAAGTTAAAAATGAAGGTGACTAATTGCTGAAGACCAAAAGCACTTCAAAGCAGTTGCCCTTCTCTTGAGTGATAACATACTTCCAGTTAGTACAGATTGTTGTTTGAGACAAGAGATGGCATTTTTTATTCCTCCAAACAAATATCTTTATGTAGCACTTCCAGTTTACGAAAGTGCAGATGCGTGTGTTCTACTCCACTGAAGTTTTGGTTTGCCCTATGCCCAAGGTATGGCTCTGAAACTGCACATCTCTGTGCTTTGTCAGGGTGCTGTTCCATTCCCTCTGCTGGGAATGACCATGCAAACACAGCTGTGCTGTTTGGGGTCTGCTTCCTAAATGCCTGTTCAAAGCCAGCTGAAGTAAATGGGAAGTGACATCAGTGGGTTTTGGATAAGTTATGCCTTTGTCTAATACAGAGGAGCAGTATGGTTCTACGTGTGGCAGACTATTTCATCCACAGAAGTTGGTGTACAATCACTTATGAAACTATGGAAAACTATTATCACAGGGGACTGTTCTGTTTCCATGACTGTAATAGCAGACATTGTGAAATAAAGTGTGTAAATCCAAAGTATATATCCATTTACATTTTGACAGGTGTTAGTATAACTCTACTAAAAAACTTATAGTGCATCTTTGTGAAATATGCAGCTTTGTGAACCAGATTCCTATAGTGGAAGTTTACCCGTGCAGCTTTCACTCAATATTTTACCCACATCGGTTTTTAATATGGATATATCAGATAATATTACAGAACTGCAGCATATTGGTATAAGTAAGTGAAATGTTAAAAAAAGTAAATACTATTGCTAAAATGCAGAGGTAAATCTCAAAATGGAAACACATCTAAGAGAAAATAGATTTTAGTGTGCATGTGGAGGGTAGTCTCGAGTCAAGACTGCAGGCACAGAGATATTTTGTTTCTTTGAACAGGGCAAATATTGAAGAACAGCTATAATGGTGATATAATGGTTGACTCCTTACAATGGATCCTGCTCAGAGTTACAGTGTTCTCAGAATTAATCTCCAGAGACATCTAGAAGATATGTGACATTCCTTGCAGGACTTGGGGCTGCTCCTTCAACAACAGACTTCAAATAATGAGTAAAAAGCCCTCACAGTAGTAATGTGCAACTACCCCAAAACCAAATGATGATGGGGATAAAATACTATGTATCTGTAACTGTGTTCTGTGCCTGGCGTGCAAATGTTCTGTTTCAACCAATTATGACTTCTCTTTTATTTCAGAGAAGAGTTTACTACCGACTGGATCATCGTTTGGAAGAAATTAAAATTGGAGTAATACAAGGATATGAATGTTTTATGATACAGATGATGACTGGGTGTGAAATTGGGGATAAGTGAAGGTTCATTTGATGTTACATACTTCTCTTTCGTACTCACATAGTAATGTATTGGAAGATACATTGTCTTTAATCATGGTCTTTTGAAACACAAGATCATGGATGGACTGTTTCTGAGATGCATGACATTATTTCCATATTTTTCAAGAGAAGACACAACCATCTGTTGCTATTTAGAAACTGTGAAGGATATTTTTATAAAAACTGCACTTACTAACACTGCAACTCAAGAAAAGCTCTTAGTTCAAAATTTGATGTTGAAACAGTGCGATTACATAGTAATTGAATTTTTATTTGTATTGGAATGGTCAGTAAAAACATTCAGCATACTCAAGAAATCCCCCATCGCTTTGCACAAGCAGTCTTTGTTTCAAAGGACAAGGGTCAGTGGGGCAGGGTGTTCTCATATTAATCAATAGATGTAGGGTTTATATATTAACCTATAAATGTACGCTGAGATCAGCTGGGAATTTTGTACACATGGCATCATGCTAAGCTAAAGAAAAGTAACAGATGAAGACAAGAGGTTGGCCCTAACTGTACTGGTTTACTGACAGTGCTACAGTCTGACACAAAAATCTACAAGTAATTTTTTCCTTGGAAATAGTTTCTAAAAGTCTTGAAATTAATTTCAACGTACTACAAATTGGGCAAAGCAACTTAGGTACTACAGTTTCAAAATTTGATTGCCATCTCCAGGCTAGGTAAGGTGAGGTGTTGGGGAATGAGGCAAGAATCTAAAATAAATCACATTCTAGAAGAGTAAAAATGTGAGTCTGAAATGCAAAAGCATTCATTGTGCTTTCTGAAGGCATGTTATAAGCAGCAAAATGGGAAAACTGTAGCATCAACATTCAGAGACCAAGGTAGGTAGGTGTAGCAGCCCCATACCTCACCGTGGTATATTTCCTGATTAAAGAGCAGTTTCTTGAGTATCTTTGGTTCCTGTTACCAGAATTGGAACAGGGACTAAATCTAAGTAACTGTCACACTTGTGACAGCTCAATGGCCTTAAACATGGTTTGAGGCTTTGGGAGATGACCCCAAATTTATAATTACGATAGAATCAGAATAACATTGGCTTAGCGTACCTGTGCACAGCTAAATGAGAAGAGAAAAGCAGATATCACCAAGAGCTGAGAGGTACTTTTGCACCTTTGCATGAACAGATAGGCCTACACAGAGTAGATGCAGATGATCAGTATTTTGCTTGATTGTGTTTGGTGATGTTACTTATTCTATGTGTTTGAGATACACAAAAAAGAGTAATCAGTGGGACAGTCTGACCTGAATCTGGTCAGTCTACCACGTATTCTTACCAGGATAGCTGGGAACAATATCCACTTGGAAATGTGAGCTGTAGGAATCCTTGTACTAATCTTTGGAAGACTGTAGTGACTCCTCATTTGTTTGGGGGTTCAGCACGAAATGGCAACTTAAAAGTAGAATTTACTTTACTGTTTGTCCCAAGAATATGAAAAATATGAGCTCTTCATAAAAAAACATTTCTTGTTTTTCATACGAAGCTATTTTTGAATAGCTTCTTTGGTGTGTTTTACAAAAATTATTTGGTTTAGCGCTTAAATTATTTGTTTTCAGTAGTCTATAAAAATGTACAATGGCTAGAGACTATACAAAGGATGCTTTTATGATGAAGAGGTAAAAGGAAGGAAGATGACAAATCTTGCAAGTGAAATTTTTTTTTTTTCTGAGAGCACTATAAAATTAGTGAATATTAACAGATAGAGAAAATTAAGAAATACATATTATTTAGAATTTATCTACAGTCTTTAGATTTTAGTCAAATATTGATAAACTGGTACTCAAATCTTTATTCTGCAGATGCATCCAGTTTAAATGCTTGGACATGGATGATGCCAGACAGTCAAAATGTGGTCTGGAGCTGTATATACATAACATTGTCTAAATTACAGTTCATTAAAAGTATTACTGACAAGCAAGCTGGGTGTTTCCAGAACTGAAAGACATCTGGAAGGCTGGGATAAAGTGCATATGAATTAAAATGTTGGAAAGAATTGCAAACGTCTTTGAGACTGAAGTCATGCAAAGATAAATAGAAAGGATGACTGTAAAAGGGAAAGTGAACTTAAGAAAAACATAAAATAATCCACCTAGAGAACTTTGAAAGCATGTGTTGGGAAGTTAAACATGCATGTTTTATTTGATTTTGAGATGAGCCACCCATGATGTTTGTTGCTACTTGAGCTGGACACAGTTTTATTAGGTTTTTTTGATCTATTTGCTGTCAAGTGGTCATGATTGCTGAATTCCATTTTACCTACATTTTACAGCATGAAATTATTATACATTGGATGAAAGAAACAAAAATAACATCAAAAAAAAGAATTTCTATTGGATTTCCATGCAGTATGTTGATGTACTGAATGTGGGGTCCATGGTACTGTTTTGGTAATTACAATAACACCTAATTTTAGGGTTTTCTGTTATTGCAGAAACCGAGAGAAAGGTCTGAGGAAGTGAGACTTAAGGTGAATGAGAGGGAAGAAGAAACCCAAAAGACCCTTGTGAAAAAGCGTTGATGATCTGTGTAGCAGGAATGAACTTTTTGGTTTATTGTGTAAAGGAAAGTTTCTTCCTTGTAACACTAAGGAGGTTTGATAACCAGAGGTGTGCTAGGTTGATAGAACACAAAACATTAGACAAGATAAAAAGATAAGGAATCACTGAAGGGAATGGAGATACACAGTTTTTACTCCTGCATTGGCTGTGTGGACACACTCTTGTCCACCCATCCACATGCTCCCAGGGAAGAGGAGAGAAAAGGTTACTGGGACCCCCAATAAGTTGTTCCTTTTTTTTTTTCCTCCTGCACTTTTATTCATATGTAATACAAAATATGAAGTGGGGGCAGGGGTAAATAGCCCATATAACCCTTCTCCTCTCCCCACTACTGGCCCATCTTGTCCCAATTGTCTTTCAAGTAGATAAGCTAATTTACAACATAATTATTTTCTCTAATTAATATGTTCAGCACAGGAGAATGAAAATCACTTAGTATGGAAAAATTATGGTTTAGGGTTCTGATATGTGAACATGCTGTTGTGTGTTATTAAGTTCCATACATTTAACTTCTGTCTATTAGTGTGCTTTAGATTGTGAATTTAGAGGGATTTGACTCAATTCTTTGACCAGCGTTCATTTAGTCAGCCTCTGTATTCCCTTCTACAAGTTAAAAGCCTCAAGCCCAGTGCACATCTGCATTTAGTGCCTTTAGCAAAGAGATTTAAAGCCTCAAAAATATCATTATGTACAAGAGGCATGCAGGGTGGGTGAGATAAAATAATTGGTAGCAACATTTCTCCATTGGTAAGCAAAGGCCAACACAGCAGTTTAAACCCCAGAGCCCTTGGGCAGAACCCTAGAAAATGTTCTGTTATTAGCAATGCCTTTTGGTAGGTGGATAAATGAACTCCTGAATGGTTGGTGTAACTGCCATGAGTGTAAACATATGTGGAAGGAGAGAAAGCAATCATATAAAAACCATGATGACTGGAATTTGTTGTCATTTCTTCTTTTAAAATATTTCCACACATTGAATGCTACTTTCTTGCGCAGTAGAGTGGATCACAGGAAATACATTATTGATTATGATATTGTAAATCATTTGCAGGTGAGAGATATTTTATATTCTTGCTTGTACAGAGTCCAACAGTCATGAGATAAAAGGCCAAATGGGAATTTCACTTGAAGGAGCACATCAGGTACTCTTCTGTTGGGGGCTGCCAGTAGTGCAGCAGAAATGCCAAGAGGAGAGGTATTAGGTAGAAAATTCACATCAACTGCAGCCTGTGTTTCTGGAGCTGGACAACATGAATCAGGTAATGATTTGTCTATATGTCTATTCCCAGTGTTGGCATTGTGGGGTGCAATGCAGGTGATGTGGCCTTCTTATGGATAGGAATTAATCTTTTTCCCTTCTTCTGTTTCACAGACCTAGTGCAAGAGAAGAGCCAAGCCTTCAGAAGCAGGTGCTGAAGGCTTTCAGGTATGTGATGTCAAATGCCTGAATCACCAGGCAATGGCTGTGACAGGGGCACTTCAAATGTTTGTGCTGCCTCTATAGTTCCCATCAGCTTTAACACTGCACTTCATTATTAGTGGAGATTTTTTAAAATTATCTCTTCTACTCCTGCAAACGTTTTATGATTCTCTTCTGTAAAAACAAAACAAAGCAAAAAAGAAGAGTGGAACAAGGGGGTAAGGACAACTATGGGGAGGTACCCTCATCTTATACATGTTTATCATTAAAAGGAGTATAATACAGTAGCTGAAAGATTATGCCTTCTCTTAGCTTCAAGCAGATAGTGCCAGAAAAGTGAACAGGGACATGATATACTGAGCCTAATTTATCATACTGGTTTTCTGCCTATGAAGCCTGAAACAGTGAAGTGTTTTGGTTGAAATACTGATCAAATTCACTGTTTTGTAGAGGGTGGCTTTCAGGCCTTGTGGAATGGAGTAAAAATGAAAGAGCTGTTAAGCTGTCAGTAGCTGTTAAGCTGTCGACATCCTGAACTCCTGGAGAAAATGGAAACAAACCAACCACTTTCTCTGCACAAAAAACACAAGCACTTTCCTCTAGAAAATTTTATTTAAAAAGCTACAATAGTATCCTAATTTTGACAAATATTTTGTAGTTATGAAGTAATTTCAGTGATCTGAAAATCAAAATATAGTTTCGAAAATTTTATTTTTGTAAGGTTGAAATGTTCTAGTGTAGTGAATTTTTAGTGTGTTTGAAATTGCCATTCATTTCCTCTATGTTTTTTTTTTTTTTCCAGAGTCCACAATTTATCACCGTAACATATTCCGGAGAATATCACTGCAGACTTGCACATTTGTCATGGCTTTTTTTTTTAAAAAGAAAAACGGTAACTGCAAAAACTTGCTTTTGCATATTCAAAAATGCCTTTGAAAACGTTTGTGCAAAAAAGGAAGTAACTGCAGAGAGTGATTCCAGACACTTCAGTTTTCGGTGCAAATGCGTAAACTGCTGAGAGGGGGTGAACTGGTGATGGGGTGAACATTCTTTAGAAACAGTACAAAATTACACCTAACCATCATGTTGAACATGCAGGGCCTAGCTGAAACCTGCTGAGGTCAATTAAAATCTTGATATTAATTTTCATAGGTTCCAGATTAACTTCATCTTTATTTTGTGGAATTATATTATGATGGATTTATTTTATCCTCAGGCTTACACGCTTCTGTCTTTGCACTTACTGTTAAGTCTTCTAATAATGCTGGTTTTAATTTGGTGTTCAAGTTCTATTCCTCCCTGTGCGAAATACATGTATAATGCATAAAAGCCAGGAAATGGTTACCTGAAGATGGTGTTCTAAAGAAGAAATGGTTGCCTGAAGTAATGTTCTAAAATGCCAGGTTTTGTCTGATGGAAATATTCTGTAGTTTGATTCTAAACTATTTAAATAAACATCCTTTATTAAATAAAAAGTGATTGGTGTGTAATCATTTTCTCGAATTACCCATCCTTGTTGATCTTTTTTCTGTTGTTCTGTCCACTGTTGCTGATAATCTTGAAAAATTCTGGATCTGCACTTCTGAATACCAGACTCTTTTAGGCTATAAAAAAATACTAATTAGTCTTCTCTATGGCACATCATTACACTTCATTAGTTTATCCTTGTCATGCATTGGTATTGTTTTTATATTACATAAAATGTGACTAGATTCCAGCTTTGGTGCAGCTGTATCTGTAAAGCTACATGGTCCCAAAAACTTGTGAAACTCATTTTTTGTGTTTCCCCAAGAATCCACAGTGTAATGAAATGTATCAGTCTGAGGATAAATTGTGGGTATGGATTTTTTCATAATATATCTGGCAATATAGCTCTGAATCAAATGAATAAATCAAGACACTTTTTAGCCCTCCAATTCCATGTGCTTAGATGTCTGTGGCTGATGAAGAGCAGTGTTCCAGGAATCAGGATTCTCACTGTGCCATCACCCAGTTGATGCAGTCTGTATCCCTTAAACACTAAAATGAAAATCACGATGTACCAATCACTCCCTTTCAAGCTCTGCCTATGCAGGTTGGTATTAAAGTGGCAGGAAAATGTGTGGCAAAAATACACCATAGTACAGTACTGTTAAACTTGGAGTGAAGAGAGGTATGTGAACAAAGCTCTAGGCAAAAGGGGAACCTTTACGTTAGCCTCTCCAGTTAGAATTCTTCCCATAAAGTCAGGAATGGGGACTGGGCAGCTGCCCTGGAGGCTAATTTAGACGATTTGGAAGACCTAATTCAAAATGTTTGAAGTAATGTCACTGAGAATTGTCTGCTGCTAGCATTGAAATATAGTTCTATACAGTAATCGTCTGTTTAATCAGATTACAAAAGAAAACGTTGACTGCCTGTGTACCTGTGTCCAGAGGAGTTTTTGTAACCCATTCTTATGTGCATCTTTTCCGTCATTCAGATTGTCATGTTATTTTGTAACCATGGAGAAGCAGGGAGGGATGCCTGTTGGTCGAATTTAGATTTCTCCGGCTGAGTGCAAACCAATTTTTGAGAAAAATGAGAAAACATTTCTTAATGTAAATTGTACTGTCACTCCCTTATATCATCAGTGTAAAATGGATTTCTTTCCAGATCATCTGAACTGTATAATTAGCATATTGTTAAAGCATAGGTTTGGATGTGCAATATTGTATACATTTTCAGTGACTAAAGATAAATGCAATTGCATCAAAGAAAATAGTAATTGGTCAAATCATAAAAGTTTGGGTTTTTTTTAAATTGAAGCATCTTCTAAAAACTTTACTATCGTTTTCTCTCAAAATTATTCTTTTTTTTTTATTTTTAATCTATTTTTTTAAATTTTTTTAATTTTTTGAGTAGGAGTGATTGAAGGGAAATGTCAATAACCATTGCTTCTAAAACGGTATAGCTCTCTGAATGGGATGAGCCATTTTTGGAAGAGGATAGGATTTCAAGTCTATCATCAGTTCCAGAAATATTGTGTGTGATTTTGGTGCTGTGCTCCCCATTGACTTAAAAAAAAAGTCTCTTTACCATCATTTTCTTCTATTTCTCATATATTCCTACTGTTTTGGTTTACAAAGGTAGGGATTAGTTTGATGTAAATTGTCTGGCAATCACAGTTTACTTTCCAGTGCTGTTTTCTGGTGATTTATATGCTTTAGACTTCAGAATTATCCATATGCTATATTGCCCAGTAACATTTAAAAAATACAATATGGTTGCTGAGTTTAATTCATTTATCTTGCCTGGGTATTTGGAGCATGTATAAAATGTAACTTCTCCATCATGTCATAAAAAGTTATTGCACTCCTAGGATCATGAATTCAAGAAACATGACATAATAGACTGGCAAATATGGCCTTGTGTCTTCTGATGATGATCCAAATCCACCCACTTATCTTGATCTGCCTATATTGTTAACAACATGGGTTGTCATACAAGAAATTTTTCATTTTAACTGTTCTTTATGTACAGTGCAGTGTAGAATTTACTTTTTATTGCCTTTCGGAGGGAAGTATCATACCTCTCGGTGAAATAATGGTTTTGTCAGACACTGGTATCTTTATTGTGTAGTGCTTTTAAATTCTACACTATTTATACCAAGCTCTCGTGGTGTAGGACAGGTGAGATGTGATGCCTCTGTTTCTCCATAAGAATACTTAAAGGTTTCTGGATGCTGAAGTGTACTGTTGATAAGGTTGTTGTGAGGTCTGTGTTGTAGCTTTCAAACAGAATTATTTTGTTCTTCTAAGTACTCTATGAATGTGCAAAATAAAAACAGCCACTGGAAAGGACTGACAAACCTAAAGCTTCCACTTGCAGTCTGCATATTGATTTGCGTGTTTCTTCTTACCATAATTATACTCATTAAAAAGTGTAGACATTGATTTGCTATTGGTGGTTTTATTTCATTTGTGCATGACAAGGAGGAACAGCGATTTTATTGCATACAGTGCCAGTGTTTAGTTGTCAGGAGTTGTTTAAAGGGGTCATTGTGAAAGAAGTCAAAGAATGATGCATGATTGTAAAACTCTTTGGATCCAAGAATGTAAAAACAGATGACACATTTGTCCTGGAATGGCACTGAAGAGTCAGCTGCCGCTCAAATTGAAATTATTTTAATTGGTGTAAGTATTTCTAGGAAGATGACAATAAATTAGAAAAGATGTTCTCTGTGTGCTCTGGTGGCAGGTAAGAAGGGAGTGAATGGTTTGCTTTCTTGTGTTACCTATAATATTTTGGAGCAACTGAACTCAGCATTTCAAAGGGCATAATTTGCTGGTTTTTGAGTGTATCTAGGAGATAAAAAGCAATATATAAATAAATATTTTCTCATCTACCTAAATTTGCTGATTGTAATAATTTCAAGAGTAAAACCATGCAATGTTTGAATTTAGTTAAATTCCAAAATCAAATTAAAGCAAGGACCTGGAGTACTATATTTGAAACCAGTCCTCTGTGTCTTTCTCTCTGGTTGTCTTTTCCTGTTATTCAGAGTACAGGGTCTGAGCTTTGTTTAACTATTCCAAAAGGTGATATGGAGTACCTATCAGAAACATAATCAAACCCTCCTTGCAAGCCTACTTGCCTGAGACAAAAAAGATGCAGAATATTTGAAAAGGGCATTTCTTTCAGAATGCCAAGATACGTTATTTTTTTTGCTGTGTGTATTACAGTATCATGTAGAAGCTGTTGGTTTCTATTGACACAGATCCTTTTGTCCTAGATACTCTACTTTATAGATAAATAAAAATTTGTGTGTGCATACGTATCTATCTATCATGTCTATCTGTGTATCTGTTTTACATTTTTTATGTGTATGTCTATACATGCAAACACAGTTACAGTCTCCACTCTGGATTGCATGCTGTTTAAAAAGACAGGTCAATAAAAGGTGAGAGAAAGGAATTATTATTACTTCCAGAGTTACAGAGAGATTATGAGTGATACTGGATGTCCCATAGGAGGTAGGCTTAGATCCAATTTACTAAACCCAGATCTTTCAAAGATTATAACTCAAATGTTTGCCGCAAGAGTGGCCTTCTCTGAAAGTCTGTGCATCTTCTTTATTTGATAGTTTCTTGGAACTGTTATTATGATATGCATGAGAAAGTATTTGCAAAGGCTTGAACTACTTGTTCATAGGAGTTTCTTAGGTACTGGCTTTTGAATATCTCTCTCTCATTTAAGAGAGTAATTTCCAGTATTTTTTATTGGTTGTCAAGAGGAGAAGACAGCATAAGCATATAGAAATTACCAAAACGTATCATGGCTATACTTGGCATGGTGGAAGACTTTGTAACCTGTGCAGGTTTATTTACACATATATTCTCACATATGGTAAGTTAAGGTGCTAATGTTACAACCCAGTTGTAAATGTCTTTTTTTTTTTTTTTTTCTGAAATTATCTTACTGATTTGGAATTCTAACATACTTATAAATGCTTACAAAAAGTGTGGAAAGATGTAAAACTTGTGTATAGTATGAATTTTTCCTCCAAGTATACTATTATTTCCTCCAATACTTTCATGTTTATTCACTTTAAGTCAGTAGGAAGTTTATGAACATGGAGTTTCATTTTATTATGACCTTAATGCTTCTGCTGTAACTTGAAAGTTTCTAGGTTCAGCTTAGGCTTTACTGGCAGATGATCTGTGATCAATAGGAGGAAGACAGAAAGTTATAAATCAGTTGTGTGAAGGACAGCATATGTGCCTTACTGTTCATGTCTTCTCTGACATTTGCTTCTGGACGTTGTTGGAGGCATTCACTGGGAACTTGGGTAGGACACGGTACTGAGGAGGAACACTGAGGCCACAGAGTGCAATAGGGGGAGGGCAAGTGGCAGCTGAACTGCCCAAAGAAGCAGTGTCCAGGGGACAGGAGATGGGTAGCAAGCTGGCTTTTATGGAGAGGTACTGGAATATGCAAAAGAGTGGTCCCAGATCCTGCATGGAAGTTCAAGCTTTTTATGATGCTGAAAGGCTTGATTTTATTAAACCACTGACTGCAACATTGGTTATGTAGAAGTCCGATTTGTTTGTCTAGATATTCTCTTCCTTTTACACTAATGCATTATGTATCCTGTTAATGTACTTTGTTAATTGAGATGAAAACATATAGGGAAAAAAATGGTAGAATCAAACTGTTGTTCTCCAGGACTCCTTTTACAACAAATCGTCTGTGCCCATCAAAAAGGAGCTGTTAAGTTGAAAAGTATCTATGTACATCAAAGTAATAGTCACAGTTAAAATAGAAATTTTCTCTTTGCATTGATGCATGTGATTTTTTTTAATGGGGAGGTAGAGAGTAGCCTGTATTTTTAGGGGATTTTTTAATGCTATTACGTATGATTTTGTAAAGTGCTGATTTTATTATCAGGGGAATAAAGATTTCAAACTGCATCTTTTTCAATATGACCATTTCATGCGTACTTAACCATTTTAACTCTATATATTTAACAGTAGGCTGTGCTTCTTATATTCTTACAGTAAGTCACCACTGCAGGATAATAAGAAGCTGTTATAAATTGACATTAGTATTTTTAAAACATCATAGTATGGGGGCAGTTTTAATGCTTCGATGACAAAATAAATCTGTAGCCCAGATATATTTTCAATTTTTAATTCATTTGATCACTGTTGACACTGCCTGTTAGACAATTATTCAAAATAATGAGTTTATTTTAAGTATTGTGTTTTCAGAAGCAGTGATTGCAATTTTCAGGGAAATTTAGGGTTCCTGTCACTAGCACTGACTTCCTCTGAGACCCTGAGTTTCTTACTTAGGCTGAAATTTCCGGTAAGGCCATGGAGTATGTGGACTTGTTCTCAGTCATTGTTTACAGAAGTAAAGTCTAAGCTGTGAAGAGTCAGTCTCAGGAGGTTGCTGTCCAGGAGAAAGACAGTCTGTCTACATCCTACTGCCACAGCAGATGTGCCAGTCGTGGCTCTTCATCAGGCTCCCCTGTCACTGCGTCTGTCCAAGCAGCAATGGGGTGTTCAAAGCCTGCGCTTGTAAGAGGGAATGTGGTAAGGCAAAGCAATTTGGGATATGCTTTACACACATGCTGCCCCTGGGACTTACTCATGTGAAGGTCAAGATCATTCCTGTACAGAAGGCTGCCACAAGGCCAGTATTCTACTTAAGTCTTATGTAAGCCTCAGAGTAGGATTTAGGCCGTGCTCAGGACTTGTGCTCAATCTCTGTTCAAGGGTTTATTTCGCTCAAAGTTACAGGTCTGCTGTATAAGTGAGCATCACTCTTTATATCGGCTTCAAAGTCTCGGCTATGCTAAGATGTAGCTGCACGTGAAAGCAGTGTGATAGTCCAGGCTGAGGCACTGCTGGTACTCTGATCCGTGTCCAAACCCAGCAGTCAGTTCCTGTCTGGCACAGTGTTAAAAAGCTGTGTTGGTCACTGCTGGTACTTGATCATAGAAGATGTAGATAAGCACATAACTCATGAGTGCCAGAGCAGTGCAGAGCCATGTGTCTGTTATGCATGGCCATTCTCAGCAAGTGCAAAGGAATTATTAATTTGAATCTTGATATTGTACATTATAGTTATACTACATTTATCTCTATTAATAATAATGTTACTTTTCATATAAATTGTATTTATAATGGATGTGACTATATATTGCATGCATGCAGTGGAGCATAGCATTCAATCTCCCTTTGTCCCTGTCTCCCTCTCACTTTCCTAATCTCAACAATAACTAGATCTTTTGGATGGTTACACTAAATACTGATAAATTTGAGTCTTTATTGAGATTTTTGTCTTTTTCTTGGTACTCTCAGAATTTTGTTGCAAACATTGAAAGGAAATAGGAAAACCATATTAAAGCATCTGCTTTTTTTGCAAGACATTTGGACAGTTTGGCTCTCATACTTTTAGCCAGATATTGGTGTCTAAGCAGTGGCTTCATAGCTCTGAGTATGCATATCTGATGGAAAGCAAATAACTTATCTGCTGTTACACAAATGAGAGATGAAAATAGATCCTTCATCTCTAAGCATAAGTACTGTAAACTGAGAAGACACGACAGATACAGTCACAGATGATCTCATTGCCTTGCTTTTAGAGTTAAAAAGAAAACTTTTCAAAACATTTTTGCTCGTGTAATATATTTCATTACATCAGTATTAATACAGCAGGCTTCATACTAAGTTAACTTCAGTAGCTTTTTACATTCACTTTCAACACAGGCTACATTGATATTTTTCGTTTTTTCCAAGTAAAAAAGAAATCCCATACTGGGTAAACATGCAAATGTCTATGACTTATTTTATAGAAATATCATATGTACTTGTATAAATGATACTGTAAAAAATAAAATGTGAGCATCTTCCAGCTAAAAGGATTCCAAAAAGTCCTAGGGAAAGATTGGTGTAGGTGATGGTGAAATGTTTCATTTTCTCTCCCATGCAGAATAGCATCTGTTTCAAAAAAGACTTCAGTCTGAGTTACGTAAGCTGTATTTCCAGTTGTGCCCACTTTCTATTGTTTTACATACAATGCACCATAAACCTCTAAGTGTATTTCAGCTATACAGCAGAGAAAAAGCAGAGAGACTCAGGACTGAGATGTTTTTGCATATATCGGGAAGAATCTGAACACGAGGGGACATTTATCAGGGGCTCCTGTTCCTCTGCTGAGGAAGGGAACATACCCAGGAGTATCCAGAAACAGATGATGATCTTATCAAGAAAACCTTCTTCAGTAATATCGTCAGCCTGCTCCTGGCAAGTCTGGCATTTCAGTGTCCTGTGTATTTGTGATGGAGAGAAAGGGAGCAAAGCTGTGCTAGCTGCAAGTAGGTGGGATGAAGAACCTGCTCAGCCTACTGGGTCTGTGCAGTGTTGTAATATAATTGGGAATCATGTTTGCCAGTATGGACTGTCCGTGTGAGAATACAGTTTACAGTATTCCTCTCATAGAGGACTGCAGGGAGGGCTCTTCAGCTACACTGGTTGTCTTGGGGAATTTTTTTTCTGTATTTTTGTAAGTACTTCTCAACACATACAGGCAGTAACAAACCTCTTGAACTATGCAAAGATGGAAAACTATTGAGAAAAAAACAACAAAAAAAAATTCTTTTCTTCTTGTATGAGATGTGGACTTAGAAAAAGGAGGTAAATTGTCCTTGTAGTTAGTAGACTTGAAAACTAAAGATCTTTTCTTCTTATTTCATTGCAGGATCAGGATTTTGCCATGATAGTGGGGTTTATTTTGCCTCTGTCTGTAGACTAGATGCTGATATAAACACAGTATTTCCACATATTATGTGGAACTTGACTCTGAGGCAAGTGAACAAACCTTTGGCATTGTTAATGTATCTTTAGTAAATATCTTTTTCTTTCTACTTCTGTCTCTTTTTTTTTTTTTTTTTCCTTTGGGCACATTTCTGTTAGTTCAGTGAAGCAGTCCAAATAAAGGAAAAGTCTACAGAGCAGTTTAAAAATCTAAAAAGCTAATAAAATTCTAGCAGCCATGTTCATTGCATACTCCTTCCTTTCTAACTTCCAGGGAAAAAACCTGTTCTTTTTGTAATAGTTCATCTTAAGCCTTAAAAATTATTTTGATGGCATACGTGATAAAAAATTATTACTTAGCCATTTCCATTTCTTTAGTAGCTACTCAATTTATGTGCTATTAACATTTATTTCATTAATTGCCCTCCCTTCCAGTTCCCCCCAAATGTAGAAGTTGCATTGTCATTTCAAATAGGTGCAGATTTTGTTCACCACCATAGATCTGTATTTTTCTAATCCAGATGTGATCCTGTGTTCCTGCTAAATTCTGTAGATTACAGGAGTGTGAGGTACTATAAGCAGGTAACTTTTTTCCTTTGTATTCATTTTATGTAAGTAACTGAGTACAAATAGAGCACTAAAAATCTCAAATACATCTACAAATAGAGAATTTTTGAATTTTAAGTGTCAGTCACTTCTTTTGAAGCTATGGTCTCTGAAAACAATGCTTGTGCTGCAAGACATAGTGCACCTTTGCATCAGTGAAGTTAGCTCTGCATTTCAGTTGTAAATCTGAAGCAGTTTATGTACCCGTACCTTAGTCAGTGCCATGGCCTATCTGGAGCCTGGTGTAAACTAAATGACCAGTAATGAAACTTTTTCTGAAAAAAGTTTTATGGTGCACGTGGTGATCTGGCGACTTGGATGTATGGAATGGGTTTGACCAAATGTCAGGTGAGATCACATCACTGGGTGCAGTGTAGACACACTTCAGTTGTTCAGTTTAGCCAGGATTCAGCTGAGCAATGAGATATTAGAACAAGTATGTTTTATTTTAGTGGTTTAGCTTACGAATTAAGCACTGAAATTACACAGATGCCTTGGCTAAAAAAGAATAGCAGTGTTTGCATTCTGATTCTAAATGGGAATTCATGTACTTTTCTTGTGTTTCAGATTTGGAGATATATGTTTCTTCTCTCACTCTGGCAAGTTTTCTGCATCCCACTTTTTCTTGAATAACTTATGATCCTCTTTTTCCAGGTGCTGGCTTTGTGTCCTGATCAGACCCAGCTTGGGTCTTCAAATGGCTCCAGCTCCCTCGGCTTCCTCTCTCTTGCTTTGTTTCTTAAATTTATTTCTCCCCCATCCCATTCCCCCCCCCCCCCCCCTTTTTTGTCTTTTTTTTT
>VZRR01000833.1:272743-374555 GCA_013398015.1 Oreocharis arfaki | reverse complement strand
CCCCCCCCATCCTTCTATGGTCTTTTTTTTCTCTGAAAATCTTTGCCTAGGCTTTCCCTATCCTCACTTTCACAATATTCGTTCCTTCCCTTTATTGCCTGATGTAGGACAGCACTGTTGCAGATAAGGAGAGCACCTGCACTCTCTGCCATTTGCAGTACTAGCGGCAGGTAGAAGAGATAAAAGGAACTCTGCTTCTGACTTTAAGGGCTCTAAAGAAAGGTAGGGAGCAGCAAGTTTTTTTGTTACAGAAAACGGAGAAGCCTTTTCATTTGTCATCCTTACCTAGAGTGCACAGCTGCCCTGTGGGAGCATTGTCAAGATGAGGCAATGTTAGGCAGCTGAGTTAGGAATGAAAGAGCTTGTGGCAGCTTCTCCTGCATGGTGTTTGCTATCTAGACCTGCTTCTAAGCATAGGCAAAGGAGATTGGTAGGTTAGAGCCATAAGTACCTGTGGCCTATTCTTGTGTCTACTTCCCTCAAGGCTAAGAGGCTTGGTTAACTCTACTCCTTAAGTGGGGTGTATACAGGAAGGATCAGGGCTGGGGGAAGGAGTTGCTGGTGGGTGGCAATAACTTCAGAAAAGGAAGAAAGGCTGCTGTGTTCAGAAACCCTCCACCACCTCAGTGACAGCACAATAGCAACCCTGCCTCCAGGGTGACTCCAATCCAGAGCTGTTTTCTCAGCTTTCAGTACCGAATCTGTTCCTCCTTCTGTCTTTCTTGTCCTAGCAGTGTCCTGCTCAATCTTTTTGGGAAGTGAAATTAAGTTTTTCCTTTGCTTGTGGACAACCTAAATAACCTCTGATTTTGCCAAGACCCCTGAGAATGCCATTTTCATAGCAAAGCAAATGATAAAATTTCGTTTGAAGATTGGCTGTAATTTAGTCCATTACTGCTTGGAATCAGTGTGAATTTGTCTCATATGTATGTGTGTCTTTCTAGTAAGATAACAGTTGTGTATGCAACAGTAGACTTGCAGTGCTGCAAAACAGACTGTACCCTGACACGGCCCAGGTCTTCTCGCTCTGGAGTCAGCACACGGACTTCAGAATGGATACAGTACTGTCCATTGTGAGAATTAGGTAGCATGATGTATTAAATCCCTTACAAACACAGTAATGTAAGATGCTTTGCCATTTTCAGGGATTTTTAAATTGAAGGTGGTGAGACACTGGAAGAGGTTGCCCAGAGAGGTGGTAGATGCCCCATCCTTAGTAACATTCAAGGTCAAGTTGAACAGGGCTATCAGTGACCTGATCTAGTTGAAGATGTCCCTGCTCAGTGAAGGAAGGTAGGACTAGATTACCTTTAAGGGTTCCTTCCAACCCAAACTAGTCTATAATTCTATGAATTTTCTGTTACCTGGCATTCTTCCACAATAGCAGAGACAAACATCTGGTCAGTGCTGGAAGAGGATTTGTTCATTCATTCATTCCTTCATCATGAGGTGCTGTAGCACAGCATATTTTGTGTTACTGCCTCAGAGTCACAGTTACTTGTTTCAGGGTTTTGGACTATTGAATAAGTTCCATGGAAAGGGAATGCTACTGTTTTACCATTTCCATTATGTTATCTTTTCCAGTGCAATTACCAGCTAATTCAAAGCTCTTTGTGTTAAGCTAATAGCTTTTGACTCTCTGCTGTCAGCCACTCCTCTTTGTGCGCTTTTCATGCTGCTTACCAGTCCCCCTACCACTTACCTATGAAGAACATTTATTTTTTCTCTGAGTAGAGGCTCATCATAGACAAATCATTAAATGGAACATCAAAAAGATCCCATCTGTTAGAGTTGCATATGGGTAAGATCACAATTATCGAAAGCCTCTTTTTTTTCCCTTATGCTTATCCATACAATAAATGTAGTTGTCAGCAGGATAAGTTCACGCATCGGATAAGGTCACAATTTCATTTAGTGACAACTTCTAACAGCGTGAACTTACAAGGTTCGATTTATTAAAGAGTCAGAAGGGATAAGATCACTGCATGGCCAGCCTGATTTATCAGGGTTTGACTGGAGTACTTGAATAGAGAATGTCGTATTTCAAGTTTATGTTCAAAACTGTAGTTTAGTGTGTGTTATGTCTCAGAGACTTGAAAATTGAGGGAGGAGAATTTACAGGAAGTATCTCAGTAATGCAGTTTATGTCTGCCAAGCAAGTGTGTGAGCACTGAATATTGGAGCTACCTTATTAAGAATCACAGAACTGGAAATGGGATAGTTCTCCACTATCAGTGAATTGCTGTGTGCAGACGTGCACGTATTAGTTTGTTATAATGAAAGCAATCACCGGCCAGATATTAATTGCAGATTCTTCCTGTGCATAATGGATGGCAGGCAGATACTGGGTTCTGAGCTGGGTGGCACTTGAGAACTTCTGAGAGTGTTTTTAACTTGCTTGCTCTGACTTCAGAGCAGTCCTTGTTTGAAACTACAACATACACGATTTCTCTGCCATGAAAAAATACTCATTAGAGAGCCAGGTGGCTGTGCACTGGAAATGTGCAAAGAAGGAGACATTTGCTTGTGGAAATTGATAGAGCCCCATGATGTCAAATAACCAGTCTCTAATTATAGCAGAGGAAGAGTTTACTCATTGTTTTGAGCTGACTCCACTTAGAAAGCTATTTTCAATTTTTGAAAAACCGAAAAACAACTGTTGCCCAAAGCTATCAGTGATTTGCTTAGAAGTGTTAAATGCATATGAGTCTGGATACTGTTATTTCTGAATGAAGTAGTGCTCTTTTTGTCCCACAAAAGCTGTTCATGATTCACCTTCAGATATATACTCCTTTGTTTCTCACTGCAGAATGTAGGTAGATGGATGAAAGCCAGTATTATTTTGTTTCAGAAATACTATGATATACTTGAATTTTTCTGGTAGTCAAACTGTGGTCAAATCCTGTTAGGGGCCAAAAGCTCTTGTTGGATTCCTGTGTGCTCTATGTTTTGTGGAGAGGTTTTTTTAAATGATCCTGATTGTGCTGTCAAAGAATACAAAGCTAAACTGACCTCTCTGCCTTCTGTTTTATGAAAGCTTTGTATGGCATGCCTGAAACAATATATGCATGTATGAAAAGAATCCTAAATTGAGTCCTTTCATTCTGGTTTTCTATCCACCAAGGTGGCCTAATATCTTAAAAGCCATGGGATGTTTTGTAGCTGTACTAGTGAGTCATGACTTGAGGCTTCTTTTACAGTGCAGCTATCATAAGTCTTTGAGTAATCACAGACTTTAAAAGTATGCTACATCAACAAGATAAGAGAAACAGCCCACAGCACTAACAGCATTATCTTTTACCAAAATTGATTAGCCCGTACTATGTGTCTCAAATATTTTGTATAAACTTACTCAGCAAGCTGGAAATGTGTGTTCCTGAAGAACAACCTGAAAAAGACCCCAAACCAAACTCCACTTGCACCGTACCAAGGAAAGGGCAAGTAAATATCACTAAATTGAATTTCTCTTAAGTATTTTTTTTACCTTACTCACAAAAACTAAAAGCGGAGCATCACTTCCTCTGTACTTGTATTTCTTAGTGCTGCTTCTGTTACACTTCTTGCTGTCCTTTTCAATCAGAGAGCTGACAAGTCTAGGATGAAAAGAGTAAAACTGCTTCTCTACTTTGTATGGAAATGATGACTGTATCACATACTTTATTCCAGGGGTAGGAAGGAGTTCTATCATAATTTGCTGTTATGTGAAGGAACGTTATATTCAGTGCTGAGGTGGTCTGTTGCAATTGCTGGTTACTAGATGCGCCTAACAGTGTTTGGCACAGAATTTTCTGCTTCCTTTGGGCTTCAGCATGGATTAAAGGAAGCTGGAGCAGTTTTTCATCCTTTCTTTTCTTTTTCTCCCCGCATGTTGGAATTTCCATGCACAAGTATGTGTGAAGAGTCAGTTCCAGCTGAGTCTTTACACTTCTTACTGTGAGTGATGATACAGCAAAAAAGTCTTAGATCCTCTTGCTTCTCCTGATGTAATCTGTGAAGATCCTGAACAGTTGTGCAGGGGATGGTAGCTGTAGAGAGCACTTCAGATTTACATCTGAAGTTCCTCTGAGGCTGACGGGGAAAATCTTGTCTTGCTGATACATTTTTCCAACCCTTTTAATTAAGAGTCACAGGGTGAGGTTCTCATTTTCCAGCAAACACCCTTGCAGTCACACATTGCTTAGGGCCACAGGTATGGCACTTAAACTAGCATTCCTGTGGGAAGTCAGCAGTAAGCAGAGCACAGCCCCAGTTACATCAAGCAGGAGACTGAGCCCCTGTGTGCTGCAGTTGTGGTACCATTCACCAAATAGGAAATTTCAGAGGAGAAAAATGTTGTAAATAAATGCAGAAAAGTTGCAGGCAGTGTTAATTTTTTCATCTATAAAACCAAAGATTTTCAGCTAAAAAAAAAAAAATCATCACCAAGGACTAAATTGTAATGTTCTACACCTTGTGTAAGCATAGCCAGATTGTCTCATTTTGTCCTTCCCATCTCTGATGTTCACCCATAGCATTAAAATGGCTGCTGGTCATGGTGACAAGAGAGAAGTGTATGTTTTTTTGGAGAACTGTAATGAAGAGGATCAGGAAGGTTTTGCAGCAAAACGTTTTGTTACCCTGTCTGCAGTCTACTACTCTTTCATGGTGTTCTAAGGGGATGGGGGAACACAACAGTTTCAGTACAATTCAGCAAGATGTTAGCCCATCTGCAGTACGTTTCAAAGTATTCATGTATATTGAAATATTGCCTGAACTACAGCTTTGAACCGTAACAAAAGAGAATGAGAGAGAGAATCCATAGTAACTTATTTAATTATCAACACAAGGGAAAAATTGTATTTTGAAAAAAAATGCTTGTTCTTATGCTTACCTCAAATCTGCCTTACCTGAACTACTTGTCAGGTATAAGATTGATGTTTTTAATTTTATTTAAAATATAATGTGCAATGATGTGTACCTTAAAACTTTGGTAGCTTTTTGGATATCACTAGTTGATCTGCCCTAAGTTTGTCGTTCTTAATCCATTAAAAGACAGGCCTGCTTGTAAATCCACAGGTACAGATAAGGAGTCACTGTTTGACTGTGTCTGAACCCTTTTCAAATGAAAAATGTCAGTGGCAGAAAGGGAGGCTGAATTATTTTTTAAAAGGGTTTTCAAAGATTCTCATGATTCCTCTGGTATCAGTTAAATGTGACATGTCAGTAGACATGGCTGTTTTTTAGTGTGTAAAAGCAAGCAAATGCTGCAGTTTTCATCTCTGTGTAGGGAGAAAATGCTGCAGTATGGCTAAGTGATAAACATGTTACGTTGCAATTTCTCTCTTCCGTAATTAACATATAAAGAGATTTTAAAAGCTAATACAATTTGTAACAATGTGACTGTGAGAGGGAAAAAACTCATTTATGGTTGTTTGGGTTTGTTTTTTTTTTCTGTTTGGACGCATATATGTCACATGTGTAAATTAGATATAATTAATCCATAAGCTTTCCTGCTCACATACTGCCTTTTAAAATGTCATAGCACTGTCATGATGAGGACTCACCCGCATACGGAGAAGCTTTTGTAAACCGATACAGCTCTATTTCCTAGATTTGTTCCAGTTTGCAGGAAGGATCTGATGCACGATTTTACATAGAGTGGTTTTGTAATCTGCAACACTCAGAGGTGAAATTTAGATTTCTGTGCTTGAAAATGGAAGCTGGAGCCAAGTCTTCTTTTGGAAGATGGTCAAGATTAACCCCTGTGGACAAGGAAAAGCTTTGCAGCCTGACTGTAATGTAAATCCAGGCATCCATGGGAATCTTTAGCTCTGGGAAGTCTGTGGAGGCTGCCTGTGAGCCAGGAGGAGTTACTCACTTCCTTCAGCCCAAGGTTCATTTCACAACAACCGCCAGTTCTAAATCTGGGATGAATTGACTCCTTGCACAGTTGGACTTTGCTCTGTTTGTGGAAAACCACCATCCTTATTTGGGGTGGAGTTGTTGAGACGTGCTGATGCAAAAGACGGGAATCACTGTTGCATCTGTTTGGTATGGAAAGGAAGGAAGGGGCTTTAGCAGCCATGGAAAACAGATCATGAAAAATCATGGCTACAGCAAAGTTGAGGTGAGCTCTGCTGCTCCTGAGAACAACAGATTTTTTGCCTACCTTCAGGAAGGGCAAAGCTTGGAAGTGCAAGAGCATGGAAAAAAGCAGTCAAACGTCTAACAGGAAAAGCACAGATCAGCCTGTCCTTATTTCATCCTATCCCTATGAAAGTCTGAAATCAGAATTTATTTAGAAAATAGTGTTAGAAATTGTGTATATCAGTATAACTATTGCTGTATTTTTAAATGGAACATTTGTTCACAAAAAATAGACTAAGTGAAAAGACTGCTTTCAAAAGAGAGTTGTCCAGACTATTTTTTTAATCTTGAACTGAAGTGAAAAAAATAGGGGGGCGTAAAGGTGGTGACTGGATTTTATTTTTCCCTCCATGGGAATGATCAATTCTGTGTTATTCTTTCTCTTTACTGGAAAATCCAGAGAAGTTAAGGTGAGCTAAAGCAAAAATTTCTCTTTTAAGTGTTAATTTTTGAGTCTTTGCTTTCAAAAATAAAATTTATTTAAAAAAAATTATCATGCACTAAAAATCATTATGCACTAAAAAAAAATCATTATACAGCCTCCCCATTGATTATAGTTATTTTGTCTTATAACATTAGGCTAACAATTAAAATTATTTTTTGTTTAATTCTGAAATGTTACTGCCTGTAAAATCTCATCAGTTCAAAATCCTTTTTGTAATTGCAGTAAGTGCTTTTAGTAGTATCTTGGAGGTGTTGTGAATTTTTTATGGCTGTATGGTGTCTCAAATTTTTAGTTGCTGCATGCTTCAAAATGTGATCTTGTGCAGCAGAATGCATCGAGGAGGTTAATGCTCCCGGTGTGGCTGCTATTGCACTCTCTCTTTTCAGCTGTTATTTCCCCCCTCCTCAGCACTTCTTAGGAACTTTTATGGAATGCTGTTCTAAATAAAATTGCTTTCAAACTCTAATGTGTGTGAAAAGATGCAAGAAAGGAATAGGACTTTCCAAACCAAATTTGAATATAATTGTAAGGGAAAAAGGTTTGTTTTTCTTTTGCAGGATGACAAGATCAGTTGTTTTTCAAACAAGCATAATTAATTCTCATTATATTGCTCCTCAGAACATCGTGCGTATAAAACCAACACAAAGGCAGAGGTGGTTGTTGTCAAGGCATGAGTGAAAGTACTCTCAACACTGCTTGTTTTCTTTGTTTGCAGGAGAGTTGGAGGTGGTCCAGAAAGACGGGGAGCGCAAGATTCAGAGCCGGCAGCAGCTTCCGGTTGGAACAACATGGGGGCCTTTCACTGGGAAGATGGATCTGAATAATAACACCTTGGTATGTAGATGCTCCGAGACGCTTCGCTTTGTTATACTGTGTGTCATTCTTCGGGGAAGAGCCTGAATTGCTCCTCCGACGGAGCATTTGAAAACAGGCATTGTTAGCTTGAACGGACAGTGGTATTTGGCTCTTTTCCAATTTGTTCATCTATGGCAACCATCCACATGAAGTTATTTGGAGCACAGGTTAATAGTGTTTAACTTGTTCTTTTACTGGAGGGAAATGTCACTTCCTTGTTTGCTGAACCAAGGTGTTGTGCTGCGGTGGTAATACCTGATTTTTTTAGTGGCTTTTTGAATTTTTTGTAGTATTAATTGCTGAATACTTAATTTATATTTAAAAATGGTATCAAAAAACCCCTGATTTATTAATTGATTTAATGATTTAATTAACTGATTTATTAATAACTGATTTAATGATTTTAGGATAATATTAATTAAATTTACCTTAATGTAACTTAACATTGCAAAATCTTCCATCAAATTAACGTTTTTTTGAAAAGCATCAAAAGACACCTGTCATATAATATATTCTCAATTAGCCTCATTTTTTAATCTGATTGCAGAAAGTATGTGGGCCATTTTACTTAAAAGTAATGCTTTGCTGATCTCAGTTCAGTGCACTGAAAATCATGTCATTTCTAGGTCTTCATTTCATCTTTGTTTGTGTTGGTTTTAAGTCTGAGCTTCAATATTATTTGTGTACAGTTCAGATTAATTTTCTGAAAATATCAGGAAGGAAACAACTAGTATCTCTAGAAGGGTTTAAACAGTCTTGGAACATGCATTGCCCTGTGGGATACCTCTGAAGAACCATTATCTGCAGCAGGATCACTGTTTGCTGTTACAGACTTTGCATTGAATGTATTTAGCATAAAGACACTTGGAATGGTTTCACAGGAGGGGATTACAGGCATTTGGGGTGCACAAATCCGTGCTGTAAGTGGGGAAGCTGAGCTTCCCAGTGTTCACCAGCACTGTGAATTGTCCTGCTCTTGGAGGACCTGAAGAGAGTGAGGAGCTCTGAGCTGCTGATGAGAGTGAGGGAGGGGTTATGTGGACATGGCAGAAAAGGGGGGAAATGGATTGTCTTCGACACCTCCCTGGGGAACCTATGCCGATATAATGGAGTTCTCTTTCTAAGGGTTGCTGGATAGGATGCATGTTACTTTCTGTAAATAAACATATTAAAATTTGAGTGAAGCATTATTCTGTTATGAGTACATAGTATAGTATAGTACAATATAGTATAATATATACATAGTACGTAGTAGAAATTTAATATCTTAATATTTTGTACGCTTTAGCATAATTTATTAATTAAATAGTGCTAAGAAATGTTACAGAAAGTGGCATGGAAACTTTGTCTAAATTTCCAAGAGTTCAGTATTCCCAACCCAGCTCAGATTTCCCATTCAGGCACCTGAATAAAGAATAGATTTTCAAAAGTAATGCACAATCAAAGCACCTTATTGTTAGAAAGAAAAAACTGGAAAATTTGAACACTTGCCTCCTTTTTCTCTATCCATTTATTTTTATTTCTTCATCTATTTTATTATTGGGCTGTCATCATTCTCAAAATATTTTTCATGAAAGATCATATGTGACAAGCACCTGTAATTCAAATAATTTTCTAAATTCCACTATAACTGCTTTCATCAGCTTTCATGTAACAGAAACTTTAGTCCTGTTGTAGCTCAAAGTCAGTCCATAATCCAAAATTTAGGGAAGTGGTAGCTTTGCTTTGTCCACTTGTACCACTTCATCAGGTATATACAACATGAATGTTTAAGTATGGCAGATGATGTTGATTGTCCCTTCACTACAAAGTTAATCTTTGTCGGATATTCTTAGGATATATTTGCAACATGTTGGCAGCCAATCATATTGTATCTTGGTTTTTGGTTTTTTGGGTTTTTTTTTGATGGAGTCGTAGAGTAACCACAAGCCTAGCACGACCTTGCTTCTCCTTTGATAGTACAGGCATGTTTTAAGGCCTCTTATTGCTTTTTAAATTTGGGCAAATACTGCTTTTGCTGTATCAAAAACATTTAGCTAAGATGGTTGGGTTTTAATGAACTGGTAGTTTAGCAGTGTGCAGAATTGACTTATAATTTGTTGATTGTAGTGGAATGGAACAACTTTCTCAATGTAGTTCAGAGATGTGTCCCATGAAAACCTTCAGGACTTTTTTCTCACTAAACTGGAAAGATACTTTGTTTATTGTCAAATTAAAAATCATAAAGTGTATTTTTAATAACGCTTCAAAGATTTTACTTTTGTTTTGCCTACAAATATAAACACATTTAGAAATCTGAAAAAGTTCCTGTAAACAGAATTTCAGTCTTAAGAAATAGTGTTTTGTCCCCTGAGCAGCTCCATCCTTTAAAAAAGTCAAAGCTGAACTGGGTGTCATCTTGAGCAATCTGATTTAACTTCGAAGTTGGATCTGACTTTGAAGTTTGCCATGCTTTGAGCAGGACTTTGGACTGGATGACCTCCAGAGATCTCTTCCAACCTGAATTATTCTGTGATTTTAAGTATTTTTTTCTTTTTACCAAATATCAGATGTCTCCTGTAATCCTACATTTGTTACTTTAAAATTCTGTGTGAAGAAATGTAAACCTTTTGATGCAAATTTAGTTTGCTGTTAAAGCAACAAAACCTCAGTATCTGCTTCTACGTGTTTTTCTTTAATCTTTTTTTTTTCCCTAGGAGTGATTCTGGGTTTTTTTATGATTTTTTGACACATTTGATTATTTGTCTCACTATTGTACATGTTCTCTGTTGTTCATCAGGGGAATTGGGATTCTTTACTTAGGTTATTTATATCTGTTTTGGAAAGCTCATTTGGGTGGAGCCTCACATCCCTAGAATTTAATCAAACTTTCACATGAGCAGCTGGAAACAGGTTTAGTTCTTTTCTGAATGAGAACCTCGAACATTGCGCTTCTATAAACACCAAATTTTTGGAAAAGGGTTTTAATGTGGATTTTTTTGTATAGAGAGGAAAGGAAAGAAAAATTCAGAGACCCTCAGTTGAGTAAATATCATGATTTTTGCAGCTGCTATCTTTATTGGGAAATATTTTGTGGCTGACTACAAGTATCTTACCTGACTGTACTATTTAGTGTTAGCAATGTGACAGTGCCTTGCAGGATTCATTCAAGCTGTAATAGTTAGAGCTTATTTATTCCTCTTTCACTCTGCACTGAATACAGCCTGTATATGTCATATCCTGTTGAAATGTTTCTTGTTTCCAGGAGTGCTGTGTTCCTAAATACAGTCTCGCTGCTGTTGGCTCATGAGACGGAGCAAGTTAATTAATTCAGCACGGTATTTAATTGAGTCACCGTGCCAGATGTCAATTACATTTTTGATCTTTCAAGTTTCTGTCTTGAAGTATGTTAGCAGTGCACATCTCAGAGTAGTGGAAGGTTGGGTACCTTGAACAAAAATTATTTCAATGAAGTTCACAATTGCAATAGGAATAGCAGGTGTTGGTATCATCAACAGTGTTGCAGCACTGTTGGGAAATACGGTAGAGCAAGGTCCACGTCAGGACTGAAGAGTACTCAGACTAAAGGTAGACTTGAAATAGCTCAATGACTAATGAAGTTTTTAATTTTTCTCATCTAGGAGTTTAGCCAGTACTCATGAATTACGTAGAATGACATTATGAAATCATGTATGCTATTATTATTGTTACTGTTGATAAAACAATCTGCATGTGGCCAGCAGAAAATTTTAAGACATTGTTTTTAGCAAGTGAGTATCTGATCTTAAAACTTGTCTAGGCATTTAAGTTTTATTTCAGTTTCACCTTAAGAACTTCTTACATCATTCTTAAATATTTGTAGATACCTATTTAGATACTTATATTATATTTAGAGTGATAGATCTCCTGTTTAGATACTTTTAAATATCTATTCCTGTAATTTTGCCAAACTCCCGGAATTCCTCTGCTCTCAGCTGCATGCATGGTTTGTATCTGTCAGCACAATTTGGCAAAGAGGTTATTGCCTTCCATTTTCTTCCACTACTTTCACTTTCCATCCACTGTTCCATCATAGTTGGATAGTCCCAAGAAAATTAAATGCATAGGAATATCTTTTCAAGCCTAGAAAATGTACATGTTTCCAGATTCTGTTTGAGATTTAATACGATCTTGCTGTTTAGACAAACAGACCTGCAAAGAGTTTGAACAATACTACTGGCTATCTACAGCTGGTGAGAACTCAGCTGTAAAATGGAAGACAACAAAATTTGACCAGGAAGACTCCAAATTTGTATCTTGCTGTGTCACAGAAAATTCAGTAGTTCATGGGTACCGTCAAGTGGATAGAAATACATTTTGAGTCATCAGACTCCTAGTTTGTGACTCCTGTCTTGAACAGGAAAGTGGGCTGCACAAATGCCAAGTCTGATATGACCATGCAGGTGAAAAGGGCAGAAGACCTCTCTAGACAGGACACACGGACCACTGAAAGAGGAGCTGCTATGTGTAGGCAGATCTAAATTCAAGGCACTAGCAGCTGAGTTAAGAAAAAGCTGTTCACTTGCTTTTTTCAGCTGTAAATATTTTCCCTGTTTGAGGGGACAGCTTGATGGGAATGAGGCCCTTGGAAACGAGAGCAGCACTGAACCATGTAGCCCACAATGGATGTTGAACAGCGGTTGCTCTGGCAGTAGTGTGGAGGCATTCCAAGAGGCCTTTTCCCTTGGCTTCTGCCATCTAGTTTTTGGTGTTAATCTGTGCCCATGGCAGGGTTTTGTGAAGCAAAACAATGATCAGTTGTATGCAGCCCGCCATTGTCATCTCCTTGTTGCAGGGAAGAGCATGCGGGGCAGGCCTGTATGAGCCTGATAAGGAAAAGAGGATTCAGTGTGGCTGTGAAGAGAATCCACAGGAGGAGAATGTGCAGGGCTGGGCCAGGCAAGCAGCAGGACACAGCAGGGACCATTTAATGGGGTCTGTGAGGTTCAACACCAAAGAGACACCTCTGGAAGATACGCTCGTAGAACTCTTTGACTGGGTAGCATGTGAGGAGCTGAGGAGCCAAGGTTAAAAATGCAGTAAAGTTATTCACTCATTAATCTATGGCTGGTCACTTCAGGTCAGAAACCTCATGTCTCTCGTGAACAGTGACTTTTAATCTTCAGAGCTGCTGCATGAAGGTTTTCTGGAAACTTCTATTGGCGGTGCTGCATGGCTACAGAGAGGCAGTAGTCTGTCCATAGTCAGGCTGTAGCAAGTCTGTAGTTTCTGTTTCTGTTATTCAAACATAGAAAGGTATAAGGTAGATTTTATCTTTAGCTATTTAACTGCAAATGGAGAATTTGGCTCTTAATAGTAGAGAGCCATTTTTATATTTAATTACAAAAAATATTGTCTTGAGTAATGAGCCGTGATTCTAATCTTTATTATACTACTTTTATACCTTTAAATATGTCAAGTGACAAGAAGCATTTCTTTCTCATTTTTGCTACTGTTACTGTCAGGGTCTTCGTATTTTGGACTAGTTTAAGATCACTTCCTTCTGTCCCAAACATGAGCAGGCATTATTTTTGTGGCACTTAGGACAGCACTTGATGTCACCCAACAGCTACGTGCTGATGTGCTGTGCATGTGTTAGGATTGGCTGCTTAGAACCATGGAATCATTAAGGTTGGAAGGCAACTCTAAGATCATCAAGTCCAGCTGTTAACCCAGCAGCACTATGTTCACCACTGAATGGTGTCCCCATGTAACACATTCAAATGTCTTTTGAACACCTCGGGGATGGTGATTCCACTTCCTGCACTGCCAGTTCCAATGCCTGCCAAAGTGAAGAAACTTCACCTCATATCTAGTGTAAACCTCCTCTGGCACAACTTAAGGCCACGTCCTACAAACTGAAATATTTTAAAAAGTTGAGATATGCCAAGGTGTCCACATTGCCATCCACAATGATCTTTGAGAACACCTAATCTCGCATTACTTCATCTTTTACCAAGTGCTCTCCCATTTATATAGACATGCAGTTCAGGAGAATGCAATGACAGAAGAACCTTTTTAAAAAACTTTTGTGCAGAATTGTAGTTTAGATGCTTCTTTTCTTTTTTTTTTCTTTTTAAAGAAGTTATTTCTGCTCTTTTATTTACATTTACACAAATTTAAACTATGCTAATAATATGGTGGCAAGATGTTGTAAGGAGCTGAATAAACACCTTGTTTTGGAAAAATCCAAAAGCTTTTTTTTCCAACTTGCAGAAGTGTTTTCCAGATCTCAAATAGGTGATGAAGCAACATGGTACATTAAACGAGAACCTCAATCCTACACTTCTGTCTAAATGCTATTAGTATACTGGTATTAGTACTGCACGCCATACCATAGCCTTAATTTTAAGTTATTAAATATTAAAGAACATACAAATAAGACAGGATTGACATTACATTTTCCTTTTTTTTTTCTTCATTTATGATTTGGTTATTTCCAGAATGTCAACAGGAGATTTTTACACAAAATTGCTCTTGTTTTTTAACCTTGTTTCCTTAACTACAGCCCTTTTTTGAGACTACACATACCCATGGTTCATTTTGATGCCTGTTTATCAAAACAGAAGAACTGTAACATTTCTTTAAAACTATCACTGGTCATTTTGAAAGGTTTTTAAAAATAATTCAGTTACTTGGTGCTTGCTGTGAGCATCTCCATTAAGCAGAATTTATTCTAATACTATTGTAATTAAGTAGTAGACTTTACCAATCATTCCCATTAAACTAGCTGAGTTCCCTGGGAGAAAACTCAATAAACTATCTGTCCTATTTTGGCAAGCTTCATTTCAGTAGGGTGTCCTTCTGAGAGTGGGAATGTACCCTGGGGCACACTGCCAGGCAGCTGCTGAGAGCAGAGCAAGGGCATGGTTCTGCAGAATAGATGAGGCAAAGTCAGGAGCCTGGGACAGAAAAATATGGTCCAGGGCCTCCCAGACAGCAGCAAAGGGAGATGCTATCTCCAAGTGCCAAGCTCTTGCACTTTAAGATGTGGGGAAAAGAGAGAGAAGAAAAGCTGTTTAATTAGAGAATCACTGCAGTAAACTTCAGTAGCAGCATATTCTTGTGCTTCTACACTATGCCGAATCTTAGTAGTCTTCTACCTAGTCTAATCTTCACTGTACCACAGACTTTAAGACACAGATGCTTATTTTGCAATTGTAGATTTTGCTAAATTTATCACAACTTTTAGAATGGGATGTAGTCTTATTTAAAAACTTTGTTTAAGAGAAATAATTAATTTATCTCTATTTATGGTCATTCATGTAGCTCTCTGCACTACAGTACCTAAGAGGCACAGGTTCTATAACTGTGTTAAAGATGTGAAATTTAGCATTAAATATTGGTCTCTGAGGAAAATTTTTCAATTCATGCTTTTTATAATGATACTTCTTTTTATTTATGAAACATACATATTATAGACTAGGCAGATATAAAATGCCAGATTTAAATATTCAGCAGTTTTGGAAGTAATCTTTTTCTCACTAGATGTTAACACTGTCTTTTTTTATTCTGAAATAAAATTCAGTCTCTAAAATGTTGACGCTTTTTTCAGTAGTTTCACATTCGTAGAACAAGCACGGGAAATTCTAGCTCCACCATTTTAGTGGCAGATAAGACTATGAAGGTGTTTGTGTCTATGAAGATGTTTGCATTGTTAAGACAAGAATTTGGTAGTTACAATGGGCACAGGAGGCTAAGACTAGGAGGCTTGTGCTCTCTCTTTGACCATTTGAAAATAAAATGTCCTGGAAGCCATGGGTATTTTTTGGCCTACTACGCATGAAGCTATGCCTGCCCAAGGGTAGTTAGCCTTAGGGTACACTGCTAGTGGAAAAAAGCACTGCCATGCTGTTGCCTGCAGAACTGTGGTCGCACTTGTGTTGCACTCAGTATGTTGTCAAGATGTGCTCTCTGGACATACAAATGCATAAGATTATGAAAACATCAACAGGTGCTCTCCATAAGACTTGTGGATGCCATAGTGGGCAGTTTTTTGGAGTAAAAGTGTGCTCTAGGGAAAATCTTGGTGTCAAAATTTGTTTGTAATTAAAACAAGCAGGATACTATATCATAGTAACAGGCAAGATACCATATCAAAGTAACAATAACAATATTTTGAATTATTGTCTGTTTTCATTTCAATAAATAAATAAATAACTTCAAGTAAAAGAATGGACCTGTGGTTTCAGTTAAGACAGTGGCTGCTTGCTGATCACTTTCATACAGTGTGATGGAATGATCAAAATTCCGAAGATCAGTTCCTCTTCTGTCTGAATATGCTTGAGAGAAGTAGCCTATAAATTTTCAAGAATGATGGAAATTAAAGTTATTTCTGGTTGTTTCATTGCCAGCCAAATTAACTGTGTTCTGGGAAAGTGTGGGTTTGAATGTTTTGAATGGAAAAAAAGTCTCAATATTTCTAGTAAGTATTGTTAGTACTGTATGTGTGAATACATAAATATATAAAAAATGGATATTTAAACGTAAATATGTAAAAAAATATATAGTAACTATATATACGTACATATATATACACACACAATGTAAGCAATGCTGAGTATATTAAAATAACATGTTCTATTATATATATATAAATAACGTATTCTAGTCAGAAGGAGGTATTGACTGTTACTAGGTCCTAAAAATCTGTTTTATTTTAAACACTTTAATTTTGCTGAACTTCCCTCACTGTTCAGCTGCAGCTCCTTTTCTAATGATATTGAAGTATCCCATGGCCAGTAGCAAAATGAGTCCTTTTCCAGATGCAACAGATTTACTTTGCACTACCAAAGTATGGGCAAAGAAATTCAGAGCTTGGCTTGAGAAATTCAGTGCTGAGTGCAGCTTGTGAGTGTCCTGAGCCTCATTTATCAAGCCTGGAGAACGAGTTCTTCAGTCTAATCCAATGGTAACTCCTCAGACTCCAGGGAAGCTCAAAAGACAATCAGCTCCAGCCATTAGGGCTCCAGAGCAAAGAACAGGGGAGGCACCATCACTCGCTGTCCTTGCCTTCCCTACCAGCCCTAGACCACCTGCAGCAGGAGAAAGCTGCAGCAAGGACTGCACAGCTGGTATGCTACCTGATGATGTTATTTATGTACAGGTTTATTTATGTGTCCTGATATTCCATACATGGTAAATTATATGCAGAGCCTTGTTGGATTTTATGTAGTTTCATACTTATATTTCTTCATTGGGTGCAGCAAGGTGGGGGTCAGTCTCTTCTCCCCAGTAACCAGTGTCAGGACAAGAGGAAATGTCCTTAAGATGTGCCAGGGGAGGTTCAGGCTGGGCATCGGGAGGAATTTCTTCATGGAAAGGATTTTTAAACAATGGAATGGGCTGCCCAGGGCAGTGGTGGAGTCACCATCCCTGGAGGTGTTCAAGAAATGACTGGACATGGCGCTTAGTGCCATGGTTTAGTTTACAAGCTGGTGATCAGGGAAAGGACTTACTTGCCTTGATGATCTCAGAGGTCTTTTCCAGCCTAAATGATTCTGTGATTCTGTAACAATCATAGCCCATTTTAAATAACTGAATATTAATTAATAAACTTTTGCCCCCTTTCTTTTTACTAATGCATTTTAATGTGTTTACAAAATGCTTCACAACTTTTGAATCATTAGATATAGGTTTTTGAGCTCTTCTAACATATTTAGGAAATAATTGAGTTTTGCATCGACTGTGCCGTGAAGAGAAGGCTAGCACTCTGAACACTACTGATGCATTTAGGAAAAACTACATAACGTACGAGATATCACAGTTTATGTAGATTATTCTCACTCTGAGAATATGTCTTATAATTTAAAATTCTTCCTGTCACAGATTAGCTTTTATACCTTGGTTTTGACATTTGATTTGATATCTGAAATGCATAGAAGATACTATTTTTAATGAAAGCTTTATATATGTTAGTAATTATTATTTATGTATTTATTTAAAAGCATCTCACATTTCCCAAAATATTTCTTTTTCTTTGAAGCTTTCTTTTCCGCATGACAGTCTCTGGTCTGGGGGATGAGTGGCCACTTTTTTTAAAGAAGAAACTGGAACTCCTGCCATGTGTGAGGACATTAAAGACAAGTTTAGGGGAGCTGAGGGAGGTGTGCCTCAAAGCTGGGGAGGTGAAGAAGGATTCCTCCCTCTCTCCCCCTCCTGCAAGCTGTTGTCCTCACTTTTGGAAGAAAACTGGGGCAAATTAGCATAAAGGAAGGAGAGCAATAAAACAGAAAACAATAGTAGATCCAAAATATCTTAGTTCCTGCTTTTCTGCTTATGTTTAAGCAGGCCTGGTTTTGCTATTGCTAATTTTTTATTCTGCAGTGGACCTTATAGTATAGTGGACCTTAGTCTTACTGCTCTGCTTTTACGCTGTTTTTTCCTCTTGGATGCAGTTGCACTTGTTACATTAAATATTGGATTTTGTTGTTTATATTTGTTAAATTCCAGATCATATTCTTGTCTTTTGGGATCCAATATTTTACCTGACTCCTGTTTCTCACTCTGGTCAATCCACCTCCTCCAAGTCGAAATACCGTCTTAATCCTGTATGCATCTGTGGTGGAGGATTTCCCCTGCTTCTTGGATCCACCTGGATCACAAGCCAGGGAATGACATGAAGGATTGCATTAGGTGAACCTTCCAGACTCAGCAAGGTATCAGCAAGGGAGATTTAGGTTAGATACGAGAAGGAGCTTCCTAATGTTAATGAGAGTGAAAAGCTGGAGGAGATTTAGGAGGTTGCAGTAGATCTGTGGCTGGTGTGTTTCAGAACAGGCTGGACCAGGACAACGGGAGTGGTGTAGGCGCAGCTGAGCCGTGGTGTGGGGGAAGGAAAGGGAGCAGGTGACCCTGTGGCTTTTGGCAGCCTGATGCTGAGAAATGTCTGCAGCCAACTTCACTTGTTTGGCTGCCCAGAAATGCCTGCAGGTAGCTAAAATCTTTCAAGATTGGCTTTAAAAGGAGCAGAATGAGACACTGTTTTTATGTAGGAGATGGCAGATGGGACTTTACAGGAAGCTAGACAGTTGGTCACACCAGTATGGGATACTGGTTTCAAAATCTAATTGAAATATAACAAGGGCTAGCTGAGAGATAAGGAAGTAAGCTGCTATATTTCTTTGGCATGTCCCTTCTCAATTGCCTGAAGTTTTTTTCTTCTGAATGTTCTCCTTTCTCGCTCCAGTTTCTTGCTAACTAAAGTTAGAATTATAGCCAAATATTAAATCAGTTACCTTTTTCAAAACATTACTTTCAGTTTTACTTAGGATGCTGTTTCTAAGTTTTCTGTACTTCTTTTTTTAAGGAATATGTAAAGATCATTGTCCCTGGTTTTTGTGCCACACATTTGCAGAGTGAGAGCAGTAGTATTGCGTTTTCAGGATGCCGAGTGTGTGCACTTTGATCTGACGGTACAGCATGCCTCGGGGACTAAGCTTAATCTTGATTTTTATAGTCAGTCATCCACTATCCGGTAGCAGACCCCCGATTAGACAGGCTGAAGAACAGAGAATACACAATGGGTTGGAGATGGAAACATTTGCAAGGAGTCTCTTGGCATCACCAGCATCCTCAGAGCTCATTTTGTGAGCCCTTCTGTGTTAGTAAATCTCTTAAATGCATACAGAAATGATACCTGTGTGCAGTAAATGACTGCACATACACTGATTACTTTTGAAACCACTTCCCCCCACCCCACCACATTCAGCAGTGGAAAATAAGAATAATATACATGTTTTGAAACTTGACCTCACAAATGTGAGACCACTTGGTGTGGTTGTGACTCCTTATCGTTCCTTGCATTCCCTCTCCCAAGCCCAATTGTTAGCACTTGTTGCAGGGTTTAGGTGGCTTTGTAGTAGGACCTGTTGACTTGCTCTGGCTGGTGGCATGCTTGGGACTAAATGGCCTTGCTGACCTTTAATAACCATTTTCTTGTCAGTCATACCGAAGATACTTGACCATCTGTTTGTTCAGTATTGCTACCATAACTGAGAGGTCTGCTGAACTCTTCAGAAATACAGTCATGAAGTTCTCATTGTCTTCTGTGCTTCTTTGCTGTGCTGTTGGAGTACAGCATCTTGCACTTTCAGTGTCTCCTTTGGGATAAGTGCAAGGCTTAGGGAAGTAAAGAGTTTCATGGGGTGGAATTTGCCACCGTGACCCACTGCAGCCTGGTATTCAACCTCATGAGAGCTACAGTAGCACACTGCCTTGATATTCTCACTTTTAATCTGTGTTGGGATAGCAAAGATGGTTGAAGTTATTCTCTCAAGGCTACACAGAGCTTGGACAAGTCTCTTCCGAATGAAGTAAGTGTTAGAGGTTGCAGTTATATGTCTGTATTGTTTGTTCTACGTGGTTTTCTGTTTCCATGTGAAGTCTTTGAAAAAATACAAAGCAATGGAAAGGAATGCACAGTGATTGCAATTTCCGACAGTGATTAATAGTACACTTAGGACTTGATTTTGCCTATCTCTGAGCACCCCAAACTCCCATCCGAAGCAGTAGGGCTGAGGTATGCTTAGCATTTTCCGACACTGAATGCTGCAAGTACAGCCTGTAAACCTCTCCATAGAAGATAAATATTTGTTATTTATTTGACCTTGAAGATGAGACTGGTTTGATAGGGTTAAGGTCAATGAGTATATTATTTTTAGACAAGATACAGAGTACTTGGATGGTTCTGCTTTATTTTAGTGTGTTAACATCTGGCAGCATTCTGTGTTCCATATGCTGCTGATTGTCCTGATACATTCATCTTCAGTGATTATCAAAAAGATTTCAGTGCTCTGGAGTTAATCACACATTTGAGAAGACAAATACATGAAGATAAGTAGAAAAGCTGCCTGTTGGTTTCTGTGTAGAAGACCAATGTTTGTGCAATCTTGGCAAGTACACTATTAATTCAGAAATGTTTTTTAAATTAACTTAATTAGCTAATGTCTGTAAGGGTGAAAAATAGTGTATTAGAATTCAATATTGTTGTCACAATAGACATAAGGAACATTGCTTCTTGGAATTCTGATTACACCTTTTTAATTCTACTTGCTGCACAACGGCTAATTTTTGATAATGGTGAATAGTTAGGGGGGTTTTCAAGTATTATTTTTATATGGCTTGGGTCTGTGAAAGTTTAGCTCTGCTTCTGCTGTTACTATCGAACAACTTTTTTTCTTTTTTTAAATTGGTGTTTTCAGTTTTCCTAGGTTGATAAAATTTTTACCAGGGCTATTAATTATTATTTGCATTCTGTGCAGTTTTGGCCTTACACGCTAACAGCTTCAGGGGAGAAGGACGCAAGAGTTTCACATAGAGTTTGCCACATCAAAGCAGGTATTCCCTTTTACAGTACCACATTCTTTCTGAGAATGCAGAAACCTTACCACAATCTGAGCAAATGGTGAAGCAAAGATCGAACTAAGCCAGATGTCTGTCAACCTTGTAAGTCTCTTGCGGCTTTTGCCACAGCCCACACTTATGTTAGAGACCAGTCCTCTAGGCTAGCACGCGGTGGGGCTGCCCAAACTCCTGCAAGGAATAGTTCGAGTAAGGAAACAGCTGTAGGGGTCAAAGTCTAGAAGGATGACCCTTTGCTTCCAACACCTCCTGTCAGACAGTTCCCTGCTGCTCCACTCTCTGCTAAGAAGGAGGGGCATGGTGAAGTCAGCTGTGGCCATGGCTCTTGAGCCAACCCCTGGCACCAGGGTCTGTCAACATAGCATGGCATGGGACGTCTGGTCTAAGCAGACATCAGGAAAGCAGCAGGAAGACTAAAGTGGCAGTTTGCCACAGAACAGAAGGTACAGAACAAACTAAGGTAGCAATGTTGTTCCTTAATATTTCTCTCTTAATTCAATATCTATCATTTCAAAGAAAAAAAATAAAGGCAGCGAGGTCTCTTGGGGCACATAACATATCCTGACCAACTATTCAGATAAAATTTGTTTTATTTAATCATGCACAAATTTGTTTAGATCTTAGCAGTGACCACTCTTCCTGTTGCCAATATCTATTAATGATAATTACTTCAAATACTATAGTCACTCAGTGATAGCATCACATCATGGTGAGGAAGATTGTGATCTTATCTAAACCTATTCTGTTTAACTCTGACACTCCTTCTATTATAGTGGGGCCCCGATAAGATCATGCCTGTTAGGATCAGACATTAGTTGAAATCAATATTTGAAAATGTGCCTGTTTTTGCTTAATGGCAAAGTTAGTGTGAGGGTCATAGTGAGATCATTTGTTGGATGAGGTTGTACAGCTTCATCTTGTAATGGAAATGTGTTTCTTGCTTCAGCTGCTGGTGAAAAGTAAAAACAAGGGCTCTTTGAAAGCTGTACAGCTTTGCTGATCACTGTGTGAGGAAGATACAATCATTATTATGATATTTAACATCTGTAGTGCTGCAGCGTGTTGAGGTTCGAGTTGGGAACTAATGCTCATTTTTGCTAGACTCTGGACCTGGTATTAAAAAGACAGCTGCCAGCCTCAGCTAGCTTAGGTCCTGGTTTTAGACCAGACATCAATGCAGTGGCAACAAGTGAGTATGGAAGCCAAAAGCTAAAATGGCAATAATTAAGATTAGTATAGTAACAGTTATGTCACACTAAAGCAGCAGATGTTAGTTTTTTTAGCGATATGGAACAAAAAATGCAGTGACTTTGCAGATGATGTCAGAGAATTCTTCAATATCCATTAATCTAGTGGAAGAAAATACAAATAAATCAGGAATATTTATTTAGATAGGAATTTTGAAACTAATTTTCTCATAAAGAAGGATGTAATCTAGATCAGTGATGATGAACCCTTTTAGAGCTTGGTGCCAAATTTATTTTAAAAAGCTCAGAAGCTCCTGTGCTGCCAACATTAATCTCTCTGTAACAAATTTGGCAATAGTGCCAGCTGTTTATGGTTACTGGTGGAGATGAATAATCAGAAAACACAAAACGCTGTAATGCTGTTTTGCTGAAAAGTATGGTTACTCTTACTGTAAGACTTTTCAAGATTTAGTCAAAGAAACCAAAACGGAGCCCTGAGGGTATTGCATGGGATATATGAGACCTGCAGTGCCCTTTTCTCCTTAAAACCATTAATTTTTACTCTTCAATAGATAAAAAAGTACCACAGAACAGATGAAAAATGAAAAGTGAATAGTGAATGACCTGTTGTTTTGATCGCAGGACTGCAAAATGTGAGTATCACTTGTCCCGTGCCTAAGGTTGGCATCAAAGGGCCTCATGCGTAGCTTCCAGTGCAAGGCACGTGCCCTGACCACTAGACTGCTGCACGGAGAAAGGCTCCAAGTGATACATTAATAGATTTGTTAGATCATTCCAGTGTAGAATTAAAAAAAAATAAAATCAAAAATTTCCACATTTTTTCCTGAAATTGACATCTGTTTGAATGCCCTTCTCTTTATTTAGATAAAATGCTAATATCAGTGATGTGCTAGGACCTGCGCAGTGTTTACCAACCATTTCCATTTCAGTAATGCCACTCCTCACTGACTGTGTCTGATCATAACCTCTAACTTCTTGTGGTTTGACTTGGATTTCCTTTGCAGTTCTCAACTTTATTACAGTTCCTCACATTTGACATACCAGTGACTAAATTTATGATGGTGTTTTCTGAAAGAGAGGAATGTGCACGTGACAGGAGTGATAGTTTTCACTAGACTAAGTCAGAAATTTTTTTAATTCGGGATAGAACATATATGGTATGGTGATCTCTGCTAATTTTTTATGTATATGTCATTACCAGTATCACATATGTGCCAACTGGTAGTTATGAAGAGGTGTAACTTTAATTTATGTTTGTTTGAACACAAAAGTAAGTGGATTGACAAATGAATAAATCATTGCAGCAGTGTTAACAGTAAAAGCATGACTGAACTCACTGTCATCATATTGCCTTTCAATTCAATTAAATGCCACTGCTTACTGTCTTAATATCATTTATGAAAGCACTGTAAATTGAAATTAAAAAGTCATCAAGGTGGATTTATATAGATGAAAAGTTTCCCCTGTAAGATGTGTATAAGGATATTTGAGTGGTGTTTTGCCCATAAAAAGTGAGTCATTTCTTGTTTTCATTGAATAGTGCATACTTTTGGATACAATATGAATAATAAAGGTGTCGATTTCATTTTACTTTTAATTTTGGTTGTAACAAGCAGAGGGAGGAGCAGAGCCGTTTTGAAATCATCTCTGAGAAAAACAAGAAGAATGTATCTTTGAAAGAAATTTGAAGATTTTTGTCAAGATTTTAGACTTCTGTGTCACAGTGCAGGGCAGAATTTTTTAAAGTTTTTTTTCCATTTACCCAACTTTACTTTAATCTGTGTCCATACAAAAGTGTTTCTTGTGTAATCTGATACATCACTGCAGTATTTGTATACAAAAATGGGTGTTGTTTCATCAGTGCATTTCCACAATATGGCATTCAATAGACCAGTGACAATTTGTCACAAATGTTGCTGAAAAACACTGTACTGGTAGAATTTTTAAGTGTTAATATTTAAACATTTTTTTTTTTATAATATTGACTTTTTGAACAATTCTCCTCATTATTTATTTCTTTGTCGTTTTAATTCTGAAATATTTTCAAATTCATGGAATAGCAACACTTTTCACTTGCCTATTTTTATTTCAGAAGTCTTTGTGACATATTTTTGCCCATGGTGTGCTAGGTGTAGAACCTCAAATGTTTCAGTGGGGCAGGAGAAGCGACTGTTTTTTCTTGTTCTGAAACCATGATGAGTTTAATTTTAGACACGATGCAAAGCAGAGCACTACAGTCTTCTGCCTCACTCCTAGATATGTATAAAATAGGAATATCATTAAGACGATTGGATATATCTGAAGAAGCAAGGTGGATTTTTTTGATCAATATCCCTTCTTTCTTTTTGTATAAAAAATGATGAAGAACCATGAATTTACTTTTATAATAGCAAAATATTCCAGTTACTCCATTCTTTAGTTCCCATCATTGGTCACATGCAGCAAGTGTAAGACCTGTTCAACTTGTGTGACAGTGCAGTCAGTTCACTTTAAACTTGGCTCCAAAACAATTAGATTAAGAAGAAATAAGAGAAGATTAAAATGAATTATACCTGCATAAATAATGGAGAACAGTATTTTTGACTATTTATTTGAATTCTAGTATTTTAATTGTTACAACCTTATTTCTTTGATTTGCATATTCTGTCCCAAGAACTTTCTGGTATCCAGACTAGCCTGTTAAATGTCACAAAACAGATAATCCAGCTGTTATTAAAACACCTGAATCAAGATGGCAAAAAAGAGGAAATCCCTTCCTGAAAGAACTTATAGACAAAGAACAGGAAACATTTTCTAATGGAAGATCAAGGCACAAAGAAATGAACAGACCTGCTTGACAGAATACTGGAGGTCTCAGGTTTCCTACAGGTTAGACAAACACCTGTATTACAAGATTATCCCCCAGAATGATGAGCAGGCACCCAAAGAGGTGTACATTAGCACCCTGAGAACTGAACTAATTTTTATACTTTTTCTAAAAAAGTTGTTACTAAAAAGTAGACATCTAGGAATCCATCTATTCATAGACAATTCATGGTATAAAAGAAGACTGTACTCTCTATGTATATTACATGCAGATCTTAACTGTAAAGAAAATGCAAATACAAAACAATGCTTCTTTGAATGCATTCTCAAATGTACCACCTATGAAAAATAAAAGAAAATCAGTATACTCATACATATGTCAAGAAACAATTGCTCTGCAACAAATTCCCATGATTTCATAACTGATGTGTTAAAATTGGAACATGAAGGTATATAAAAAATCCAGATTTGCAAAGAGTAGGATCCCTTATAATGTAAAGGAATGATTAAACCGATAGATAGCGCACTGGTGTGCATAGTCTGGATTATGTCTTTGAAAAAGAGAAAATGCTTGATGATGGTGTAGCAGCACTATGTTTCCAATAGGCTAGTCAGTCAAATGCAAATACAGTCTATAATAAAAGAGCTGGTTGGCATAGTAATTGGGAAATGAATGTTATTTGTAGCTCCATATTTCTGTCTTTAGGAGTCTAAGAACTAGGAGGTTGGTATTGATAAGAGGGTTTGTGTATAAATCCTTTGTAATGAGGCTGTGCCTCTTCAGTCATTTGTATTAATTTTAACTTTAGATATGAACATCATTCTCTGAAAGGGGTGACAACTAAAATAACTAATTTCACAAATGTCTAGGGAGAAAAAAAATTGCTCATTTTAGAAAAAAAAAATCCCTTCTTCCTTTTTGATTGTTTGGTTTGGTTTAGGTGGGGTTGTTCTGTGGCAGGGGGAGTTTGAGAATATGTACAGGATCACCTTACAGCTGTGTAAGGCACGCACTATAGATTATTGCCGCATTTGTGCAGATGCTGACAAAGATGAGTTCAGGTTTCTCCTATTCTGCAGGAGAAATACCAACTATAACGTGAATCTGAAGAGGTATAAAAGTCCTTGCAGTCTTTAGCTCAGGTCAAAAACTCTGCGAATGCCTTGAGATCTTCATCAATGTCAGCCATTGATAGTCTTTTCATGTTTGTTTGTTTGTTTTTTTCCTTATTGGCCTATTTGGGTGATTATTTAGCAATGTATCTGACAGTTTTTGCTGTTCCATGTCTTAATGCATACACCTCTATTTGACATCTTGTTCGTATCTGAACTTCTGAATATTTCTGTAAGATCACCTGGAATGCAGAACTTGAGGGTCATAAAGAGCAGAGAGTCTGGGACGTTGTGGAAAGCTGAAGTTCTGTCAGTGGCTTTGATTGCCTTTGTGTTACTCTGTCCACACCCCAGCAGCTCTCTCCCTTCAGCATCAATTGCTGCTACATGGATTTCCTTAGCTCTTCACTTTCCTGTCCCCCATCTCCTGATATTTATCTCTTATTTATGTTTCTGGTACTTGCCCCTTCACCTTTCTCCTCACTTTCCAGTCTCTCTTTGTTCACTCTTTCAGCCGTGTTTCCTTCTCCTTTCTCTGATTTCTCTGTCCTTTTTCTTACTGATCTTCAAGAGGTTTTTTTTAATGTTCGAGGACTTGCCCTTCCTTAATTTCAAGTTCCACCCCAAACAAGTAATTTAGAGTTAATTGCTTGGAAGTAGCATTTAGAACTGATTTTAAGGAAATATTAAAAAAAAAAGACTGAATGGTAATTTTGTGTAAAATAGAAATGTGTGATGAGTTTCCCTGTGCAGGATAGCACACCCATTCCTGAGGATAGTTGTAGGGCTGACTTGAAAAGGATTCATATACTTTTCATGTATCACTGTCTGTTACTTTGCTGGTTACAGGGACATAATCAGTTTCTGTCTTTGGGCATTGAGTGAGCACAGCAGAGAGCAAGAAGGAATCTCTTGTTTCCATCCTTGCCTGAGTTTAACATTACACACAATTAGTCAGGTGTATTAAGGGCTTACTGTGCCATCTTCTGCTTAAGCATCAGACTGGCTACTACCAGAGGCATGCTAGCAGGCTCGATGGACCAGTGGACTGATCTTACACAGTAAATCCCATGCTTTTGTGATGTGTTGACAGACCCTCACCTCAAACAATGCTAGCAGGCACTGCTGTAATAAAACCAGACTGGCTCATTATTTACTTGTGAGATTTTCCATAAAAGCATCATAAATGTTAATGAATAAATAATCTTCTCCCAAATTTCTTACAATAACTGAGCTTACCCCAGGCAGGTTGTACTGCTGTAGATCAGGGTTTGAAAAATGTGAGAATTCCTTATTCCCAGTAGTGCAGTGGGAGGAAAAGTTTGTCAGTCTCATGTCATTTATTTCTCTGTAAGGTGTTGAGGGGTACAGTCTCTTGTCTTTACACATCCTTGCTCATACTGAATCACTCACTAAGAGCTAACAAAAAATTTTAGAGGAAAGAAAGATAACAGAGAAAAACATGCAAAATATTAGTTAAATTAATAAAATAATCCCACTTCCCTGATCTCATGTGCAGAAAGAAAAGAAGAAATTGAATTGAAAATGCATTAGGTAATGCCTGATCTAGGAATTAATCTGCTTACTTACACACAGCAGAGATACAAATTCTCTTGAGATAGCTAACTTGGTTTCTGATGTGGTATAATCCATGTTTACACATGTTGCACTGAATTGTAAAGAGAAAAGATTCCTCTGTAAAATGAAGGGGAGATGGAAAGCAGAATGGGAAAAAAATTGTTTTATAACATAAAGTAGTATTCTCTTTCTCGCCATTCAAAAGAGCACATTAAAAGAAATATGTCACCTTTGATCTGAACTGGAAAAAAGGTGCTTGTTTTAATTGAATCTCCTTACTTCAGAAGCTTTTAGCTACGTTTGTGGCTGACTTGAGTAGGGCTGCGGGAAAATGTAAAGTTATTGTTGTTCAGCCTCAACTGAAATTAAGAGGCTGGAATCATTCTTTCAGTCTTTCATATGCTTTATTTTTAATACATTTACTTTGAGTAGTGCACTTTATTCCTTTGCATTTGGATCACTCCTTAGGCATTTGTCGTTATTTAAAAGTAAATGTCCTGTTGCCACAGTTTAGCCAACCTGTGGGCTGGGAAATGATGTTGTTTAAGATAAGTTTTGGGGAAAGACCTCAGGTAGAGATGGCCATCTCATTATCCATGCCTGTCTAGGAATTTGTAGGCAATGCTGGGATCTCTGGCTTCCTTGACACTATGACACACCTTCTCCAATTCGTTTTATACTCATTTTCGTAAATGAATTGGAGAAGTGTTTCGATTTTGAGGAGGTTTAGAATTTCAGACACCTTTCATTGTGAAAGGGGGGTTCATCTTAAAGGAATTTTGCAGCTTCTCAGGTTGAAAAAACCACGAACAAACAACAAAAAACAAACACCCCCCCAAACCCCCAGAAGGAAGATGTAGATCATCTAAAAACAATTGTTCAACAAGTTCTCTGAAGTACAAAGTGAGATCATGGCTATCCTGTCTGTGATGAGCAGAGGAAATGCTGATCTGTCTAGTTGTACCTTTAATAGTGAGTGCAAAGAGATGGAAATGGTGCCTGCAGCCCTAAAAGGTGGTGCATAGAGCAATAAGTGGGATACTTGCAACCCTCATAAAGGTGTCAATGATGAAATACAACTCTATTTGATATTAATTTTGTGTGATTAAAGTTTAAAACATTCAGGGCTTGTGAAAGTTAAAACTCTTAATGCAGCAATTAGTAGAACATGCTGTTATATTTGGGGATCTAAATAGTGACATAGTAAAATATGTACTCTAAAGATGAAAAATTTTGTGAAGTGAGACTACTGACGTAACACTGCTGGGAAATCCTTACACTCTGTAGATACTGACTTTTCAATAATTCTTCATTTTCTTGGGTTTTTTGTTTGTTTGTTTGTTTGTTTTAAGTTTTCCGTTCCGTTATTTTTTATGTTCTCCATACAGTTCCTCTGTATTCCATATCTCAGCATCAAAAGACACATGGAATTTTCTGGAATCCCACTGATTTTCATATGAAGTTATGAATGCATTGCATACCATCAGTGTATTGAATACAATCAGAATAGAAGACTTATCACCAAAATATGTGGCTACTATTTTTTCATATCCAGTCTTTGTGCATTTTGAAACTTTTTTCTCTACTCTGAATATGTGTATTAGAAAGGTGAAGACAGGGAGGAGAAAAGAAGGGAGATATAAAAAGCTTGAATTTTCCACCAAGTGAGAAATTACCTTCAAAATGCTTTGGGGTCCCATGCCTGAAGAAAACCCCTTCCTGTAGGTGTCAAAAGGGTGTCAAAAAGTGTGTATACAGGAGGTCATTCCTGTGACATACCACGAAGATCTGTTTTCCACCTGAACTCCTCTACTATCATGTTACTGGATTAATACCTTTTAGGCTTGTGGAGCCTGAAGTGCTTCATTATATTATAACTATTAGGATTTTAGTAACATTGCTCTGAATTTTAATAATTGAGAAGATGTTATGCACCTTGGCTCAAAGAAGCTATTTCACTCTGCTGTGCTGACAAGGAAAATAATAACAACAGCAGTGAGATAACCAGTAAAAAATACTGTTTATCCCCAGAGAAAAATGTGTAACTTGGTGGTATACTGCGGCTCTGCACACCTGTCTCCAGCCATGTCACAGCCAGTGGTTATGAGAAACATCTGTATGAAAACAGATGTTTTTTTAAAAATTGTTACAATTTACCTTCATTTAATGTTCTCTAGAAGCAGCCTGAGGTCACAATTAAACATTTCAATATGGTCTAGATTGAATTTTTTTTTTTTTAGTGGACACTGATTTTAAATGTCAACAAAGAGATACTATCAGAAAATTAACCTAAAATCAAAACTTTATAGGGAACTGTTTGTTTGCACATTTTTAGAAGAAAGGTGACATTAATCATGAGGCCTTTTTGACACCAAGGCGGAGGGAGGGGAAAGTATGGTAACATACATTAGAAGGCTAATGGTTGCTCAATCGAACTTTTGCTGGCACCTCCTTAATCACTTTAAATCATGATGCATGTTGTACTTTGGAGAGTAATTTCAGACCTGATATAGGGCTGCTTTCCTATAATGTGGGCTGCTATGAAGTTTGCTCCCTTTTCAAGCAGAAAAATATTAATGGAATGGGAGGAATAAGGTAGGTCATTAAAGTTCTTATCGGTGATAGACGAGTCAGAGAAGTAAAACCAACCACTCTGCTCCCGGAACAACATCAGTGTATGGCTTGTAACTCCCCACTGAACTACAAGGATTTGGGATTGCATGCCCTGAGACACAGAAGAAACAGAGGTGAGCTCAAAATGAGTTTGACAATTCTGTTACACTTGTAAGCTGTTGAGGCAACCCGCGTGTTCCGACATGCACAGCAAAGTGACCTCTGCTGAGAACAATGCAGATTCCGCATTCATGAGATTCAAATCCTCAAACTTAGCGGGCAAGACCCCATGAGGCTTGATGTATTAACATTGAATGTATTGTTTTGAATAGAAGAGTGAAAGCCTACCGTCGGTCTGGTTGTTGGTGTTACTGGGCTTTGGTTTTCGGTGTGCTGCTTTGTGCCCTGATTTTGCAGGTCCTGCAGCCTGTGCCCAGCTGCTGAGTGCTGATGATGGGTAGGTCCCTGCCAATGCTGCTGTGCTTAAAGGCTTGGGTTTCTGGAGATCTTGGATCACTTTTGGGTTTATCCTTCTTCCAAACATTTAGGCAAAGGGGAAATGAATTCTGAGGCTTACTCATGTAAGCCAAATCTGTCATCAAGAAGAGCGAACTATGGTAGATCCTGAAGCATCATTTGAGCTCCATGGGTGTGCTGGCTCCACATTTCAGTATTATGTGTCATTGGATGCAGGGACGTGTCTGTTGGTGAGCGGGGCTCCTCAGCATATCCTCTGACAATCCTGACAGGAGTTCTTTAGATTGCCTTTTTATGTGTACGTGGCAGAAGAATAGGAGAACACTGGTAATACAGCTCTTGCCGCTGACAAGGTGTCTGAAAAAAGTACATATGTATGTATATATATAAAAAAACCCCATATGCGTATTTTTAAACCTTGACAGAAACAAGCATGGGTGGCAATATAGAGTTTGGGGATGCTCTTACCCACCAGCATATTTTCATACTTAGATGAGATAATTCAAAACAGTGTTATTTGTTTTATGACTGCACCACTAGCACTGTGCAATGATACTACAATCATCAAAAATCTGGATCAGTGTTGAATGAAGCAATTTGCTAAATTTTACTAACAGAAAATTAAGTATCAAAAATTATGTATCCAGCTTCCAGAAAGAAAATAGAGTATGAGGTGCTAGAAGGTGAAAATAGGAGACAATAAAACCTGGTTAGGTGATTTTTTTAACTGTCTAAAACAAAGAAGAAAAATATAAATATTTTAAATTAGTCCTCAAAATACAGGGAGCTTAGCTGTAAAATTCCATCTGATCGGTATTAGGCTTACATGAGATTACAAAAGCCTGCTGATAATAGAGTTAAATTCAATTTCAAAGCACTGCGGTGAGGACACTGAAACTGTAACAAGCCAGTAGTACTGTTTGGGTGAAAAAGAGTGGATACTCTGGGCATAAAAACAGCGAGTCAAGAGGATGCTGCTTGCACAGTAATTGACTGTAAGGGTAATTTTTGTGATATATTGTTTTCAGGGTTTAGATAAGGCATGAAAATAGAAAATCAATAGTGTAATAAAGGAGAATTTCAAGACTTTGATGGGTAAGGAGGAGGCCTTTGGAGGTCATACACAATTATCAAAGATCTCTGTTTACCTTGATTTTATATTTTGATTTATTTCTGAGCTAAAACCTGGGCAGCTGAGGGTTACTTTTCAGTTTTGCTTTCATCGTTAAATAAATTTCCGAAGTGCCTGGGTATATGTGTACAAAGTTAACTATGCAGTTATTGCAGCAATTCAAACCCACACTAAGTCAGAAGAGAAAATTCTAAAGGGAAATATAGTGAGGCTACATGTCAGATGTTTCTCTCTTCTTTTCTCTCTCTCTCTTTTTATGCACACAACACCCATATGCACATGCACATATATTAATATATATAATATATGCAGATATTGATGGAATTCTATGAGTTGAAAGAGAGGGAAGATGTCTTTAAGGATCCATATCTCTCGCAGCAGATATATGTTATTATCACTGAAATGTGGCCTTCAGTCTTGAAACAGTTAAAAGAGTTCTACGGCCACAAAAGAAGAGATTTCTTCAGAATTATCTCCCGCCTCACATTTGCTCTTAGGCAAGCAGTTTAAAAAAGCCCAGTGATTGAGCCAGTGATCCAATTTGAAATGCAGAAATGATTAGAGCTGCTTGCCTCATTTCATATCGAAATTCTCTGATTTATGACAGGGCTGCAGCCAAGATCTATCTCCAAAGGGAATTAGTGTGCAAGTTTGCATATTTTTGTTATTTAGGTTTCTGATAGCAGCTGCTAGCTAGAAATACTGAACTGGGAGGTGGTGGTGCAGGGTTTTTCAGGCATTGGAGCAAAAAAAGATAAGAGCCTTATGTTTAGGACATTTAGACCCCTTGACCATCTCACCATACAGTAATTTTTAAACTTGGATTGCAGTAATACAGGAATCCAGTGGAATGGTTAATTGTAGTTGTGGAGAAAGGAATTACCAAAATTCTGTCTCCATGTTTTAACTAGGGGAATTTTAATGAGGCATAAAACTTCAATCATGCGACTGACCTGTGGGGCAGAGTGTAGAACATATAATGAAACAGAAATAGAATTCTGAAAAAAAATTATTACCTTATCTGGAATTTACATGAAGTGTTAACAGGAAATTATGCAGCGGTTATAAATGAAAAATATGGGATTTAATGTACTTATTAATAAAGATTTGTTACATACATGATACCAGTGTCCCAAATCTGCTGTCCGCAGCTGTCCCCAATTTCTTATTTCTGTGTCCTCAAATGCATTTAGTGTCTTATTACTCCGGAAGCTAAGGCCAATATCCATTTAACACCAGTGTCTAAGACAAACGGAAACATCTTTGTGTGGGGGTCAAGGACTGAGGAATTTCCCTTTTCTACGGCATTCAGACAGTCATAAAATTCTGGTTTTTTAATTGGGAATTCAGTTAATGTTTTCTTTGGATATGTAAACCTTCTGTGATGAGGAGGAAAGAATGAGCACATGGTGGCTCTTAAATAAAAGGGAAAAAAAAGCCCTCTCCATTGAATGGAAGATGAGTAACTGCTGAATTATGTGAGTATTGCACTGAGCAAAGAAATCACACTGTGGAAGTTTATTGCCTTAGCTACTGTCCGGCTCCATATGGAGTCATTATGGCCTAGAGTCTCAGTAGTGCTCCTAAATTGACCTCACTATAATGCAGCTGTGCTTCCAGGTATTAAAACCTCTCTCGTATTTCACTGAATATTCCCTGGGAGAGCCAAGGTTATTGTAGTAAAAACTTTAAAATTTCATTACTTTGTTCTTTGACAAAGAACCCGGTAAGACTATCCTACAGCCTGCAGATGAAAATGTGTGTGTTGTATCTTTTAAATCTGTTCTTCTTGCATGCTTTTATTTTTGCATTCCTACCCTTGTTATTCAGTGGTAATTCTGCCAAGGGAGACGGTCATGTTTAGGTGCATTACGCAGTTACCTAAGTAACCCGCTTTCTTTGTGAAGTCTCCCTGAGCATAGTGCTGACCTTAAAATACCACTGTGATTCTGCACTTAAAACAGCACCAACACCGGGGATGAACTTCCCGTCTCTCTCTGCAGATGCCAGTGATTTGGAATTTACATTAGCACATTTGAAACCACAATTTAAAACATTGTGCACATGTGCACTCACATCAGTGAGTGAAGATTTATCAAAACATGGACAGAATGGAAATGGAGGAAATGGAAATAAGTTGGTTTTCCTTGTGACTAATTGATCCACTTGCTTGGGATGGTTATTCAGACAAAAGAGACAATGCAGTCAAGTGAAATTGTCACCTAAAGAGAAGGACTGTTTTTGTATACTCAGATATACATTAAGTCAATCTATGTGTCTTTTAATTTTTTCAGTTTCCATAATAAAAGTATACACTAGCATGTATTGGAGATCATTTAAAATACGAAGATGGTGGGGGTTTTTTTTGGTTTTGGGTTTGGTTTTTTGTTGTTGTTGTTGGGTTTTTTTTTTTACTAATAACAGCAAAGTTCCAGCAGAAATATAAAAGAATCAATCTTTGGATGAAGTCCACCTTCTCTGTTCCCAGTAAAATTGAACAAGCTCTCTTTCCTACAGCCTTCTTTAGTGATTTGATTGCAATAGATTCTGTGCCTGCTGTACCATGAGTTTTATGATTCTGTGAGAAAAGATGAATATAACACTGTAAATGTCTCTTCTGAATGCTATTTTAGCTTCTCTAAAGATACTGTAATCTAGTCTGTCCATGGTATTTGCAGAAAAGCAGGAGATAGAGTTTTTGTTAGCTAGTGAGTGAAGTTTTCAGAGCATGGACCCAATCTGTGGGCCTGAAGCTTCATAAGAGCAATCACCAATTAATGTGTATATTTTCCCATTTTCACTTGTATAGGCAGAAATGGAGATCTTTATGTGAAAACATGGTGCAACTTTGCTTAACTAAAAGGTTATGTTCAGAGTTGTTTTGCGAAGTCTATTGGTGTGGAGAGAATGAGGATCAAATATGTCCAAGGCTATTGCTTTAGTTGTCAGAGGATACATTTGTCCTTAGAGAAGTCCCTCATTTGGCAAAGATGGAATGGGTTTTTTCTTTGTGTAATGCTGCTGTGGAAATATAAAATATTTACATTATGAAGGAAGGGATTTAAACTGAAAGCATGCATAGGTCTTTCTGAAGACGACTTCCATGAAGTATAAATGCTCATAAATAACTAGTCTTGCTTTTGTCTTCATTAAATTATTTTACTTTAAACTTTACCATGGGCTATCAAGTCTGAGAATTTCTGCATATGTTAAAACCATTTCCACAAGGTGTTATTTTAAAGCATATTATTTTAATGATTTATCATAAAGTATGATCTTCTGTATTGCTCTGATAGCCAGTAAAAGTTAAAATATTAACTGTGCAGTATAGTTAACTTGGATAAGTGCAGCATTAAAGTAGATACACATTAGCCAATATGAAGCATCAGAGCTAAAATCTAAGGGATTAAATTTGACAGAAGAGCCCCATTTAATTTCTTCCAACCCCTGTGGTTCTATTGAATAAAATGTACTTTAAGTACCTTTCTGGACTGCACTAACATCTGCTGTTCTTGGAAAACAGTTTTTGCCAGAGATAGCTACGTTACTGCGAAATGCTGGCCCACAACGGCTTGCAGAGAGTGTTATCTTCATGTCTTATTCTTACTAATTAATTCCCATGAGGCTTGCTCCAGGACTAACTATTGTGAGCCCAGCAGTGTGAACAGGTTAGCTGGGAAAGTCACGTGGAGGGCTGTGGTAGCAGCAGCAGAGCCCACACGTGCGTGCGCATGTAAATCCCCAAGAGATGTATACATACAAAAAGATGTATAAAACAGGCAAAGACAGGCAATAAAGCATAGTGACTTAGTTAGCTATGGCTCTTCCAAATAGCATACGTATTCTGTAAATTATAACTAGGCTGACCAATTGGACACCATCCCAAAACTTATGAACTTAGCTAATCCTTCAAGTATGATAGATTTTCATTGTGTAAGTTTGGAAAAATAAATCACTGTTGAAGAAGTTAGGAAACCAACTTATATCTGGAGAGCTATCACGCCTCAATAAATAGCAGTGGTCAAATCCTGTGTGCTTCATGTTTGTGTTGACCACAGTGATGGCAGTCTGTAACACAAGCCAGGGTTGTTTCCATGTATATGTGGATGTTTGCATGAGCACAGACACACATGCTCATATTCACACTGCACATAGGCACAGACATTTTCTAGGAACCCTGCTTTCAAACCACTTCCTCAAAGAAGAAGGGAAAAACAGTTTTAATTTCACAGAACTGACCAGGAGAGATAATGAAGTACTTTCAAAACTCTTTATGTGTCGAAGCCCTAGAGGCAAACCCCAGAGCTTTCTTACTTTTAGCAACCAATTACCACAAAAAAAGAGTTTCCCCAATTATGAAGTATACTAACACAGGCTGCACAGACTCAATTTCACAAAGTGTATTGGAAAGACAGCATTCACATAATTAATGAGAAAATGCTGCATGTGTTCAGGCCTTCTGTTAATTGATTAAATGAGTCTATGTCTAAATCTGATTATAATCATGCTATGGCAGTACAATTGAGAGTAAGAGGTAAAGGGACTCTCTTTTTCACTCTTACACACTCTCGGATATGTGGACATACATCCTCCTTCCTACTCCTCCTCCCCAAATTGTAAGAAAAGGATAAAAACTGGGCTAGTAGGAAAGGTAGCAGACTTCCCTATTGAAAGGGGGATAGCTTAATCACAATTACTTGTACCGTTGTTTTTGGTTTAGTGTCTTGGTTCCCATTTAATCCATCACGGGCACTTATAAAGTACAGTGGGCTTTTTAGCAGACATCAGTTTGATGCTTATTGTGGTTAACAGTTAACAAGTGCTGGTTAGTTTTCCCGCGGTGTCGCAATAAAACACAAAACCTGCCATGTGCTTGTCATTTTTTTTTAAAGAAGGCCACAGTGTTCCCTAAGGGTTGAGAGAGAAGTTCATCCCATTGAACTGGTCAGCAAGATATCATTAGCTCGTTGTGTACATGAAATCCAGGGGTTAGAGCACCAAGCGTCACAAGCCAGTTTCTTTACCTCCTTGAGCTGATCAGAGGATCAGAGTATCAAGGAAGGATTAGCACTGACTTGGGATTTGTGTGATTGGTTAATTTATTGCGGCGATGGCAGGCCTTTCATCTATGGCAACATTTAATCAGCACGGCCATGGAGGCTATTACGGGTTAGCTCTTTTCTCAAGTCAGCCAGGGCTGCACCATCAGCCCTATCACAATTCCCCTGAAATTTCCAAATTATCTGGAACAGGCTTTAGCCTCACAGTAATAAAAATTAGAAGAGATCCCTGATAGCGCTGGTGGAAAAGGCTTTCACTTGCACAGGGCAAATTATAAATAGTATGAACGTGCACTTTAAAAAAAAAAATTCTCCACCTCTTAAGAGATGTGCAGGACTTATCACCCCTGCTCTGATCCAAATCCTCGTGGTTGAAAATTTATATTAGATTTTATCAGTGAGGCCTAAGTCTAGAAAAATCAATGAAGGTTATCTTTTATGTTGCAGGAACTTGTGGAAATATTGATTTTCATTTTATAGTGAATTTGGAGCATGAGTTGGTAATCACTGCTGAGCTGACTACAATGTTTGCCTACTGTATCTTTTACTGAGTTTTGCTCAAGTATTTAAGATAGTATATTCCTGTTGATTTTAGCATGTAGTTTGAAGTCAAATGTTTCTTAATACAAGCTGGTGCATCTCTTGTCGTATAATGTAATTCTTCAGAGTAATGGTGATTAGCTAATGTCTGTTGAATGATTTCTGAATTTAATAGTGATGTTCAGAATGAGAAAGAGGGAGATTGCAGGACTCCACTCATATATCTTCTTTCTCCTTTTTCCTTACCAGTCACTAAACCACTAAGTAAAATACAAAGTATAAGAGAATATGATAGAAAATAAGATGAAGGATGCTAAAAGATAAAATACTCATGTGTGAAAAGACTTAGGAACCTGAATATCTGCTAGTGTAAATTATAGTTATTCAAGCTATTAAGTATTAAATCTTTCAGAACTAATGAAAACTAGAAAGCCTACTGATAAAAGACACCACGGCCCCAGTTTATTAAATGAATCTAGATCCTTCATCTTGGCTCTTAAAATGCTTTAACTAAGTAAAACAGTGATTCAGAGAGTGATTTTAGAGTTTTTCTCATGTAATGCCCTTATTCAGTCTCTGTAGTTTTTATTTCCATAGAGTATGTTTGCTTTTGATGTCATTTCTATTGGTTGTGTATCTGTGCAACTGATTTTAAAATGGATGAATTCTTCAAAAAATCATTTGAATATTCAAGTAAATCTGTTCCTGCCAAATTTATGCCATTTTTGTTTTGATTTTAGGTAATGTGGGTTTTCTTTCAGACCTGATATTGAAAAAGGAATTTTTAATACCTTCTTCTCACAATCTAACTCTAGGGCAAATAATATAAAACCCCATGAATTTCCAAAGATAAAGGCTAGCTGACCATGAGTACTTAAAACAGGAATACTCTCAGATAATGGCAGGGAAAAAAAAATATAGTTTGCTTTAAACAGATTTTGGAGTATGGGCTCTGCTTTTTCCCTCCTTTGCAATTCCTTTGGGCAGGACCTGTTGTTCCCTGAGTATAGAAGGCACAATGGTAACAAGTACCTTGCCTGAGCACCCTTTTGAGCTTCTTGGGTAAGGATTTAAATCTGTAACTCTATAGGGGTATTGAAATACATAGGTTTTTTAAACATTGGTGCAGGAAATGGCGCAGAAGTAGTGAAGCTTTTTGCGGAGTTCATGTCCCCAAGAAAAATATGAAGCTGCAGGTACCCATGAGCACAATCTCTAAATATATCATCATTCTTAGCTGCAGAAAGCTGACAGGAAAAAGTGTATGAATGTAGATACCTGAATCTCCTGGTTGGAGCACTTGCAGCGTGATGCTGGAGAACATACAAGGATGCACTTAGCAGGATGCGCAGATATATAAGATTCTAGTTCCTAGAATGAACTGCGTGTCACTGCGTTTATTTACATTGTATTAGCATCCTTCTCCAAGTTAATTATGCACTATTACGCTTCTAATGCTGTCATTATTTTAGTATCCTAACTTTCAATCTTCTTCTTGAGTATTTAGTTGGTACATCTTTGGTTCTATCCATTTTCCTCCAATCACTGTCTTTTCATATATTACACAAATGTCTTGTGGATTTGTAGATATGAGTAATGATGTGTCACTGAGATCAGGGAGAGCAGTATTATGTCCAATTCGTGGGTTTTGATGCTATGATTAAGCTGATTGTTATTCCTTCAGATGAGAATCATTTTAAGGGGAAAAAAAAAAAGAAATTGAATTAATTCCTTACTGGAATTATTAATTCCTTACTAGTCCAGGAATTTGTGTGAACTATGAATACTGGTGGTATATGTAAAGGAAATTAAGGTAGGTTTTACCTGCAATAATGTTAACTTTTATAAAGTACAATGGAATAGAAAAGGGTGTTTTTTATTTCGTATGGGTGAATGCTTGATATCCAAAGCCTGTAATCCTTGAAGGTTGTCCCACAGCAACTCCTTCTGACTTCTCTGGTATTTTGAGCTGAAGTAATGCAGAAATAAATATTTCAAGGATCAGGCTTGATGTATTTGGGGACAGGGTGTATGGGGTGGGGGGATAGGTAAGAGTAGCAACAATTTTTCCCTTTAAATTCAAAATGAAATTACTAACATCATAAAATCTCTGACAGTCAAGAAACCCGAAAGAAAAGATGATCTGCAAAGATTGGCTTAAATTCTGTTATTTGAATCACAGGTGCAATTCCTTTTGACATCAATAAGAATATTGTCTTTTTTACTGAAAGTAAAATATGACCTGTTGTCTATTTTCTTGCCTATTATGGAACTACAGATGAGGCTGCATGACCAGGCAGGTACTCCTGGACAGATTTGATTGCCTTTGCGAACCATTAGTCTTGAACCTGGCATTTGCATGAAATTACACTGAATATTTTTTTTTGCACACTTCAAGCCAGTGCTAAGTTTAAAGAAAACACTTAAAGGGTTCATAATACAATTATTCAGGATTTGGAACATTTTATTGTATTCTCTATTTTATTATCATTATTTGTTTTGGGTCTTTTGCCCCGAATCAACTCATACTTATCATACATTCTTTAAAAATTACCACAATTGGAAAAACTACTTTTTTTATTTCTGAATAATATATTTCCATGGAGTTTTCTTTGAACCATCTATAAATTCCAGCAGCTCACCCTTTTTGATGATTCTTCTCTGCTGTCATTAGTTATACACCAATGAGAAGCTGCCAAGTGATTACATACGACAGTCATCTGAAGCATTGTTTCAGTTAGAAATATACCTTGCTTAGCTGATTTCTTCTTTCTAAGGGTAATTTGGCCCTTAGTTATAGCTTTATCAAAAGTTTTTGCTTGTTAGCCTTTAGGAAATATTTTAGATTAAGTTTGAAGAAATGGCGATGTGCAGTCGGATAATGAGATTGTTGTGTGCTGGATTACTGAGGTTTACTGAGCAATTTCTAGTAACAGAACAGAATCTCCTGCCTTGCCATTACTGTGTGCAGGGCATGGTACTCTCTTTCTTTTGAATTTTTTTAGAAAGCCCATTACCTGCTGTAATCTTCATGGCTCTTTTTGTGCCTGATCAAGAAGGGCAAATACCCACAAGAAAGGAGGGCTTCTCTGGGGAATACATGATGAAGTTCCCCCAGGTCTTTAAAGATTCTTCAGGAAAGAAAACATTTGACCCTAGTTTGTCCCAAAGAAGACAAGTCTTTGTAACTGACCTGGACAAATAAATGACATACGAATAATCTTTCCCTTTCAAAAAAATTATATATAACTATAGCAAAGCCAAAGGAGATGGGGTCCATACCTACCTTGTAAAGAGATATAGAGAACTCAAGTCAGATGGTTTAAGGGCCACTTTGGCAAACACAGCAATTCAAAGTTAATACGGAAACAAGGTGGTGTTGGGGGAATAAAAATTAAATAAATAAATGGTGATGTTGCTTTTTTAAAGAAAAAAATCTTACTTGAAAAAAACAGTGAAAAACTAGGATTGTTAAACCTTCCGAGAATTATGTGTAGTGTGTTGACTAGCCAGTACATTTCTAGATTATTTTGGTCATGTTCCTGGGAAATAGGCCAATACTGATAAATTGGCTTGATGTTTGAAAAGCCTTTAGGATGAATCTAGTGATTATAGTCTTGTAAATATGGAATTTGACTCTAGAAAATGTAGTCCATTTGACTTTATCAAAAAGGCAGATGTTGAAAAAAATGTAAAAGGTAAGTTGCTTTGAATGCTATATATTGGATTAATTACAAAAAAAAATGGGAAATGTTTCAGAAGTTGAAAAATAAAATTGGAACACATCCTGAGTCAGAGAAACTATTTCAAGTCATTTTCCTGGTAAGCATTTTCTTACCTGTATATATTCCAGCACCATCTTTACATGTGTTATGCACCTCACTCATTGTTATCCAAAATCTTAAATTATTGACACTAAACAATTAAAACAGTTTGGATCAGACAAGAAGTGTGGTTTTTGCACAGTGCCATCAATCTGTTCTTTGGTTTATTTATAGTGCAGGTGAGGTCTGTGAGCTTTTTTGTCACACAGGTGTTTACTAAGAAGAAAGAAGTAAAGTTAGCTTGTCCAATCTAATGGATTCCATTTTCTGTAAATAACAAGAGCACGTATTAAGGTTTCTAGCATCGTTCTCTGACATACAGATTTTTATGTGGAATCCAGTTTCTTTTTTAAACCAATTATTTTCTCAAACTTTAAAACAATTCTAGGTAAACTTAAAAATCTTAGTCAGTGTTTCTTTTTTATAAAATTGGGCATTGTATTACTGATATTTAACTAATATTTTATTGTAAATGGCATCTTTATTTTAGTGTATTGAAAGTTGGATAACCTTAAATTTAATGTGGACTCCATTCAAGATCTTAAGACAATTTACACACTACTTGAATCACTTCAAGTTATATGGACTCATTTACATGTAAATTTTGCTTTTATAAAGGAAAGTACATTGTTTATTAATATATATATGTTGTTCAGTTCTGCAAAAATATCCTAGTAAAGATCTTTTAACCTTATCTATGTTGAAGTGAATGAAGTAATTCTATAAAATATCAATTAAGCATTTCACTCTCAGTAACAACAAATTCCATAATATGGAATTCCATAAAGAGTCTATTTCTGCCCAGTACTGAAGGGTCTCTATTGATTACATGGTAGGCACAAGGTAAAAGAATCAATAGAATTGATGTCTATGGACCATGTCCTGCTTCTTTTACTTTGAATATGGAAAAATTTCCATGTCTTCCGTTGTTTTCAGTGATGAATTGTAGAAGACAGAAGAACTGTAGAGAGTTTCACTTTGTCGTAATGCTGCTGAATAAATCTTAAACTGAAACTGTCATGAATATTGAGGTACATACAAGTATAAATTTGATTGTAATATAATTTGTGACTTGTAAAAATTAGAAAGCCAGTTTTCTGTTTGTCTAAATTTTCTTGCAGTTAAGGAATTTTTCAAGTCAAATACCTGCCCATTAATTTTCATTGCGCTGTGGTTAACATATTATTTTGTTAAAATCACTGGCAGTCTTCCGTGAAGTACTTAAGAAATAGAAGCTTTAAAAAAAGTGTTTGAAAAGTAGCCTGTTTATAATCCACTATAGAGAAATAATTCCTCTGAAAAATATGCTATTTACGTCCAAATAATTTCATAACTAATAGAAAAAAGGCAGGAGTGTGGTTTATTAGAAAACATCCCATTCCAGTTGTCAAGGTTTTAATCAAAATCCCGGGCCTCATGGAGTAATCGAAGGATTTTCTCTTCTGTTTTCTGAGTTGTTTTTTGAACTGTAATCCCAGTAATGAGCAAGTAAGAAAACTCAGCTGTACCTATGAAACTACCACCTATCACAGTTCTTTCAGTCTCAAACAGGATAACTAGAGCATAACTACTGTGAAGCAATACAATTATGAATTTCTTGAGGGGGAAAAAGGAGAGATAAGTGCACAGAAGTCAGCTAACACTGATGCATGGGTGGCTACAGCATGCAAAGGGTTAACAAGATTTTCATTTTAGATAGTTGCCGTAGTAACAATCAGAGAGCTCAGGCTGTATCTTTCCTATTTGTGGGGAATGTTTAGATTTACAGAGTAGCTCAGCTTATTATATATCTGCCTTGATTGCTGGATAAGGTTTGTTGATTAAAAACAGAATAAGATGCATTTTTATAATACTAAGGGAACTCACTGCCCCCTGCCTCTGCCTCCCATCACTCTTTGTCCAGATCTCTCTCAGCTCTCCAAGCACTTGCCCGCCGCCCAAGGTGTGGCTGTAAATCAAGTTTCACTTGAACTTTCAAGGAGCAGGGGCTGGATCTGCCTGAGCTGCATGGAGCGGGAGCACTCGGTCCTTAGCATCCCTTTTCTCCTTCCAGTGGCTGATGTGGACCTAAAGCCATGGCACTGCCAGGTCTGGGTTTGAGCACTGCTTCTTCTGTTTGATGTTGTAGCTTGTGTTCACTTGTTCATCATCCACAGCTTAGTAAAAGAAAGTTTGATCAAAGGTCACCTCCGCAGTGGAGGAGTGAAGAGGCAGATTTCCATCATCCAGCTGTCCTCCTTAGAATTAGCAAGAGCTGTCAGAGCCTCTGCAGACGTGACCACTTCCCTTCAATGTGCAAATGGGATCGGGACTTGTGAGAATCAGGCAAATTATTCATTTCCTTCCTTGAAAAACTGAGAAGGCTTGCGGCAACCACAACAGCACCTGTGCAGAGGTTGTAGTAACCCTGAAGGCTGCCACGGGAGACAAATGCTCCATGCTGATGGCAGCTTCACACCTCACCTGAAGGCTCATATCTCTTGGCACCAGGGAAAAAACCCTGCTCAGCTGGAACGCCAGGTTCAAGTCTGCCTTGAACAGCTGCTGCCACTTAGTGCCAAGTGATACGAGGTAGTTGTTTGAAACGGATATGGTGGCTGTGGCAGTGTGCCATTTTAATGCCTAATTCTGCGATAAGAAGAGAAATTCTGGTATGAAGTTGTACTAACTTGTGGGGTTTGATAGCCTGGTCTGCTCTGATTCTGCCAATTTCTAAAGCTTTTTCTCCTTGTGAGCTTGATTTACCTCTGGTGCTTTGTGGTGTTAGGTTGCTTTCTTGGCTCCGTAACACACAACTGAGGGTCTTTCTTTCCCTTTTATTGGCTTCATTGGTATCTTGAAGTGCTAGGAATGTTTGGAAGCTGGCTTTTTTTTTTTCTTTCTCAGGTATCTGAAAATTCATTCAAAATTTTTGCTGGAAGGATAAAGGATTTGATTTTATTGGATTGGATTGGGTGTTCTTTGAACCAGGGAAGGCCTTCAAGGAAAAATTACCTTTTGGAATTAAAAAGTAATTTTTTGTGAAACTGGTCTTAACCAACAGTAGAATAGTTTTCTAATCACTTAAATCCAGTCTACAGTGTGGTAGTACTCAGCTTGACTCTTAGTACCACTGTGAGTTTTCATTTCATACAACAAAATTAACCTGACCCCTATATAGAACCTATGTGCAAATTTGTTATTCTTTTTGATGCTCCCTACTTTTGGAAGTCAGCCCACTCCCACTTGAGGACCACTCCTTGGACTTGTGATCCCAGAGTCTTTACAGGTCCCAAGGTGTCCTGTTAAGAGAACACAGAGCTGCAGCACTGCTGGCCCAATGTGGCTTCATCGATAAACTGACAAGGGTTTGATACCAAGTCTTTAGTCATAGATGTACCCAGTTACTGCATTCATCATATTCACACTGTTTTGTTTCTCCACATGAAAGTGAATGAATCCATCAGTGCCCTTTAAGCAAGCTGTATCACTCTTTTATCCAACTTAGGATACCAGCCTGTTTATATCCATCAGTCCCAGAAATGAACTTTGGTTCATAGGGAAATTCTTGGTGCAAAGAATCAAATTTATTTCTTTCTGAGAAAAAGATCCTTTAAGTAAACTTGCCAAGCTTCCAGTTTCTTTGTCTATTGTTACTTATTTCAAGTGATAGTGGTTTTTTTTTAGTTCCCTAAAATATGTTAATATGGGAGGGGTTTGGGCTTTGTTAATTGTTATTTTCAAGTTATAAACATAGCAGCAGGTCCCTATCTCCCTTTTACCCCTGCTTTTATGTGTAAATGTTTCGTAACTATCTGTATGAATTTTCCAAGTAAAAGGCATTTTCTTGGAACCGTTTTTCCTTATGGAAAGTCTTTTACCCTTAACTCCATTGTGTTCAAAACCAAAAGCCTGAAAACAGCATTCCTACACTACTTCTTTGTTTCCAGATTTTAAGATCTATTATGCAATAGCGTAGTGCGTAATCATAATTATGCATTCATGATGATGTTTGTACTGGCTTAGCTCAGGAGTAGTGTGAGAAAGCTAATCTCGAAGCTACAGGCTGTTTTCCTGGACTTTAGATTCTGATCTGAGCTGTTTGTTGAGTCTTACTGGAACCAGAGCCCCGTACTCACCAGTCCTGCTGCTGGATTCTCCATCTTTATCTCCAGTCCCAGTGAAGGACCTTCACCCGTTCTTTTGAAACTTTTTTGCATGGAAACTGGGGTAGCTGCAGTTCTTAGTCATGCTGCATATAATCGTTAACACTGAAACAATTTAAATGAGAGCTGCGTTACACGACGGTGTCATACAAACTACAAAAACTGAGGATACTTTTAATCTGTCATTGGGCATTTTAGGGAAATTATTTTCATTTTTGTGTGAGAACAGTGAAATAAAATCCTTGTGCTTTTAAGGTGGAGGGGGGTAATTACCTGATTATGTGTAGCATATTCTTCAACTGGAAGAAAGTAACTACTTATAAAGTAAAGGTGCTGCTCTGCCCAGTTCATCTTCTTGGTCCAAGCTTTCTGAAATGATAAAGAAAATGTAAGCACCATGAATCTGTAATTCAAATGTGTGACAGATCATATTGATGAGAAAGCACAGAATTTTGGAAAGTATTTTCTCTGAAATCATCATATTAATCAGTTACTTACTACCAGTATTATTTATTTCAAAATCTATCCAAAATTTGATGGTATAGAAGAAAAATTGAAACCTCTAAAATACTGCACAGTCATATGTTAAAATCTGTTGAACTGATTTTCTTCTGAAATCTATTTTAATATTTTGAGGGGTTTTTCACTGATAATATTTAGGAAGGGGTTTTCAGTGGAATAATAAAAAAAAATTACATAAAAACACAAAGCATATTTATTAAAGTTTAACCAGCTAAAGGAAATTTTACAACATTCCATCTCTGATATACTAGAAAAACAGAAATTATACATGAATAAATAATAACCAGATAATTCCAATTATTTTTAAACTTTTCCGTCAGTATTATATATATGTAGTGTGTGTGTAAAGTTACTTGCTCTCCTCATTACTTGTGAACAAGAAAGCATAGAATAATAGTGAAAATCATTAAAGGAACCTTGTTCCAGTTTATTTATACATAAGCTGTCAAGTGTTGTGCGTAATGCAACTGCGTACCAACTAGCAAGACACTTGCAGAAGATAATTTAAATTTGTTTTTTTATGGACACAAGAAGCTGATTTTAAAGCCATCCCTAAGAAGATTGTCCTTGATTTTACATTATCCTGGGTGGGTGTTTCAATTTCTTCCATTTGCTATCACTCTCGCTGGGGAAAAAATATCCTAGTGTCTGCTTAATAGTGATGGAATTTTCTACATGAAGATGTAAGGAGGAATTAGGTTTTACCCCATAATTATATATTAAATCAGTGTTAAAATACAGTTGTAATCAAATCCTTTCATATCCCAAGGCCACACATTTGATACAGTACATTGGAAGGTCAGAATACTTAGCTGAGTATACACCCCTTGAGACTCAACAGATGTACAGATACGTGGCCTAATCCCAAAAATGCATTCATAAGTCTGGAAGATCAGAATTGAGCCTTAATTCTCTAAAGGACTGCCTCAATGTTGTGTGGTCCTTTCATCCAAATTAGAATGATTCATTATGCCTAGTCCATTAGCACCATCAGGGATAGGTGTGGGCCATAAAATCTGCATTAGGATTTCTAAATATGTCAAGGATAATCTTAAAAGGAGATAAACTGGGACGTTTCAACTGAACTAAAAATAATTAATCAAAGTCATACGTGGAGACTTCTGGTTGTTGAATCATGCTTTAAACTTCTACCTTAAATTATTATTCTGTCTTAAACAGTATAAAACTTGGGCAGAGGATTGTATGTTGGATTTAAACATACTTAAACTCTTACTTTAAAGTACCACATTTCCTCTTAGTAAAGATACATATGTATAAATAGCTAATAAAAGCATGCATAAAAATCTTTAAAAGTCCTCAAGAAAGGCATCGATTCTTTTCTATTCTCCAATTCTATTTCAAATTAGAGAGGAATTTGTGTATAATATTTTGTGTGCATTCAGTGTGTGCACCACTGAAGTTCAAATATTGTGTAATGCATCACCAAGAGAATTACACTGCAATACCTACACCATTGACTGCAATGCCTTTTTACTGAATATGTATTTCATAAAGACCTCACAATATTCATTGGAAATGCAATCCTAATAGAGCTGCACTCGTTTATACATTTAAAATATTGGACAAGTATATACAAAGAACTTTTTATTTTCTCCCACTCTAATACTAGGAAATAAAAAAAAGTTGAAATTAAAAAGGCGTTATCTCTTACTTCTGCTAAAGCATGACTTATTCACCATTCATGACAAAAACATTCACTTTTCTAAAGTAAAATACAAAACCTGAGTTTGCAGTTCCAAACAAAGTAATAACAATATATAATACGCAGAATCTAAAACTAGCTATTCTGTAGTTTTATGTAATGGATGATTTATAGAAGGCTTTATGCATGTCCTTTTTTATTTTTGTATTTTTAATGGATTCATAGAATCTTAGAATGGTTTGGGTTGGAAGGGGCCTTAAAGATCATCCACTTCCAACCCCCCTCTCTGGGGAAGGGACACCTTCTGATAGACCAGGCTGTTCAATGCCCCATCCAGCCTGGCCTAGAACACTTCCAGATATAGGGAATCTTCTTCTCTGAGCAACCTGTGCCAGTGCCTTACCACTCTCATAGTGAAGCATTTCTTTCTTGTATCTAATCTAAACCTACTCTCCCTCAGTTTAAAGCCATTCCCCCTTGTCCTATCATTACCCCTTTTTCTATTCCTTAGATAAAAATGAACATATGATACATGAAATTTGGACTTCTGGAAAAGGTGATTTAAATCATCCATTCCAGGATAAGAAAAAGTATAACAAACAAAAAATTACAAAATTGCTCTAAACTAGAAATTATTCAGTGCCAGACTGAACTAAGCTGCAGATACAGCAATCATTTTGGATGGCGTTGGTGTAAACAGCTAGACCGTGGGACCAGGCAGAATTAATGCATGTGCAATAAAAATGCCTTCATGTCTTCTAGAAAAACCTCTGTAATTGTCCCCTTGATCATCTGAAATAACTATTGTCACATTAACTGCCCCAAGCCCAAATGATATTTGTGCAAAGTGAGAGACCAGTTGTCAGAAGCTTACCAGGGATTGATGGTTTATCCCACAATTTAGTCCCTCAACCTATCTAGAGTAAATTCAGTGTTTTCAGAATTGCAGCTGAGCCATGCTGAGCAGAATATTCATCCATCTTACGTGAAAAATATTTAGGAAAAGTGAAATAAGTAACACTCAAGCAAGTGCATTCAGAAAGTGTTTACTGGCAAATACCAGCATGGTCTCATTGGTAGAAAGAGAGATGACGTTCTTAGAATAGACAATAATTTACAACAGTGAGGTTAACCCAGTAGGAAAAATGCACTGATAATTCAGCGTGAAAGTGTGCAAGCAGCACTGCATTATATCTTGTCTAAAGATAAGTTATATAGTGTGTGATTTCATCAGTACAGGTGCATGTCATCTCTGAAATAGTATTATCCAAAGTATTCAACTTTAGAGTAAAGCAGAAAGGTTCAACACCCACGGCAGATACCTGAACACTAAGACACTCTGACAGTGCTCATGCTACCCACAGGTATCAACTCACCACAGAGATGATTCACTTAGGGTTGTCAACTTTCAGAATATCCTCAGCACATTTATGCTAATCACAGCACTGACTAAGAATACGATTTCCTGGTTCTGGTCATTGTGTAAACACACATATATATACACTGCTTTCCCAATGAACAGGAATGAACAGGAAAGAGAGTGATGGGAAAAATATAATGAGAATGTGAAGTCAAATGAGTGATGGATACATTGCTATCCATCCCATGCTCTTTGAGAAAGGAAGTTATCTATACATAGTCAGGTGTTTATAAAATGGGGAAAAATAAGTGGGAGGAAAAGGCAGGGGAGGAGCAACTGCGGAGTGAAGCCAGATGAAGACTCAAGAGGAGGGAAGGACAGGAGTAGAAAGCCCATCAAAACAGAATGATGTAGGCAGTGAAAGATCACTGAGTGTTCAGAGGTCCATTTTCCAGCTTTTCTATTCCTGTTCCAGTCAGTTGGTAGTCAACTCCTCCAGGACCACAGAAGCAGACAGAAGGACTCAGCTATGTCCAGGTGTTCCAGAATTTGGATTTATTTAAACCTTTTTAGAACTGGGGAAGAGTTGGAAGATGTGTTCCAAGGGTATCCTGAGTTAAATAGACCAAATTGAAGTTGCTTTTGACAGCATTACTTTGTACCTAAGTTACAATGACATTTGATTTATGTTTATTTTACAGAGTTGAAAAAAATGCATTCTAGTTAGGTAAAATGAAATTATCTCCATGTTTAGCACACATCTAATTTGCATTAGGCAGGCACATTTGATAGTAATAAAAGGTTTGAAATCATATTAAAATCTTGACAAGTATTGGAAAATATTAACATACCTAGGGTGTGAGGGTTTTTGTTTGACTAATTTCTTTGGTCTGCTTTAGGTTTGTAGATGAAGTGTACATAGTGATACATGGTGAAATGTATGTTCAGTCTTGGCACTTGACAAGTGATGATCCCTTGGGGTAAACAGCAGGGTTTCTCAGTTGCAGGGAATCCCAGCTGTCTTTTGGGATTCCATCTGTGTGCACATTTTTTCCCCCCTTTTTTGTGTTTGAAATATTTAAAGGCTTTGGTTTGACCACAGCCTCTTCAACTGTTACCAATATTTTTTTTCTACTATCACCAAAAAAGATAGTGAGAAGTAGATCCTTCTTTTCTTCATCACTAGTTTCATGGCCCATCACAAGTAACAATTTTTCTGTGCAGGTATACAGATGCTTGAACACTCCTCTGAAATCCTGGATCCCATAAAATTGTAAAGTAACTAAAACAATTATGCCATACTGTCTAAAGATTAAGGTGAAATTAACTGCATGCATTATGTTGGTATCAGGTTTTCAAAGTTTTGGGGTTTGGGTTTTTTTTTTCAACCACAAGGACGAAGGATTGCAAAATTTCTTTTGTATTTAGTTCAAGTTTCAAGGTCTCATCTACAGACATAGTGGAGGCTGTGAAAGCTGAAATGCTGGTGCAATTGTAAGATTCCAGAGTGGATGCTTATAGCTGGACACTGTCATGTCTTTGCTTTAATTAGTGATGTTGTCATTGGCATGGAAGCACAGCACTGAAAACCTCCTGACATCTCCAGTGTTGTGTTAGTGGACAGGAGTTGCCTCTGCACGTCTAGCAAAGAAAGCTGTGGCACTGTGAAGTGCTGCCACGGGCCTTGACTGGCAGGTTTTCTAGAAAAGCCCTTGAGATAAATATTCTTCCAAGACTGAATCCTCCTTGGAGAAAGATAAGAGTTTTCAGGGAAGCTACAGAAATTGAAAGACAGTCCAGCTGATTGCATACAAATCAACAACAAAATGCGGATCTGTGTCTGTCCATTGGGCTGTTTGGATGGGATTGTCTTAAAGCTTTATGAATTTGTAATCAGTTATAAGGTAAAGAAATACATTGGGACAGTCAGTGTGAGAGGTGATAAAATGCAGTTACCACTCTTATTATTATTCAAAAACATCTTAAATATTAACTAAAATGAGATAATCGGAGACCTATACGAATATCTGTTATTGCTCTGTTCAGAATGACCCTTAGGAGCCCTTCCCAACTGAACTGATTTGATGAGCTTACAAAGTTTGTTGAATTGAGTATGGTGATCGTTAAAAGTGAACTCAACCTCTCAAGAAGGGATGTTCTGCAGCTTCAGCATGTCAACCCTGTGATGATCCAATTGAATTTAAATTGAATTTCAAAGTAGAAACCTCCATCAGTGTATTAACTGGGGTTTTGCTAGCCCAGACTCCTGTCTGAAGGCACCTGAGATATGTTTACAGCTCTTCTCCCAGTACACTCTTGGTTTTAATTGACTATAGAAACTAATTCTGCCCCAGGGGCATTGGAACTTTCTCCAAGGGCATGAAGACATTCTGGTAATGTTCTGTATCTTTCATGGGAACTCACGCTCTTTGGAAGATTTAGAAAGAAAATCTGTTTGCAGGAACTAAAATACAGTATGAAACAATGCCTTTGAGTATCAATACATCGCCTTAAATAGTGTTGAACACTTCTTGGAACACCATGCCTGGGACAGGATGGTCGTGTCACAGCGACTTACTGAACATGAGCTCAGTAGCTCAGTAACTGTTGCTTCAGCACAGCTCCTTAAGAAACAGCTAGCACCGATCAGGCATTTGACATGAGAATTTCATAGATTTCAAACAACTTGATCATGCTGTATTTTTCTTCAGTGTGGGGGTTTCCTCAAGTTTCTGCCAGGCCACACACATCATATGTTAGAAATCTTTGCAGGGAAGAGCCCGTCTAATGTTACTTGTCAGCACTGATTCCATTTAACTAGAGTGCAAAACTATTTTCGGCCTGCTGTGATGGCTATTTTTATCTCCATTAACCTCTTGACTGAATATAAACATTTATTGAGGGTTACCTCCCTTGTTTGTCCAGTTGCTTCAAAGGTTAGTGAAAAGTGGATGCCTGCCTGACCTGTTTTATACTCATTAGCTAATTCTAATTGTTCCCTGAGAGATCACAGTTTTGACCCTGCTTGTCCTTGTCAAATTTGTCTGGTTATGGCATGAAAACATTAGCAGAAATTGCATTTTTAGGGAAACATTGCTCGAGTGTAGAATGTACAGTTACGTAGTGTAGAGCAGTGAACAAAACTGTGGGTCTGTAATGTGCCCTTGCTTAAAAAATGTGAGGTCATTACTGTATGGCCCCATCTTACAGACACCTGTTAGCAGATCCTTATGATTATAATTAGGTAGTAGAGAGAATGTTTTCTAAGCTTTTGATTAATGTGTAGCCATTCTTTCGGAGGGAGAAATAAAACTCTGTCTGGTTTTTGGAGTCTTATTTGTAAGAAGCTGCAATAATGTTGCTCCTGTGTCAAGAAGGATTTTTTTTTGTTTGTAAAAAAAGACATATTTCTTAAGCTAGAGATATTCCTACTAGCGCTTTTAAAAACAAAACAAAACAATGTAAAGTAGGTAATACCTACCACCACTGTTTTGGGAATGACCAAGTACATTTTGCAGTATGACAAGTACATCTTATGAATTACAGGATGATTTTCTTAGAAGTCTCTGACAGTCAGAGCATGAACATACTTTACTTCAAGAAGGATGATGTCCCAAAGGTAAAGAGCTGTCATGAAGAACATGTTGCCCTGCCAAGACTTTCTTCAGTGTCAAGCCAAGGAAGCCCTTTTTCATGTTCCTTGGTGGTTCTCAGCTGTGGTTGTACGGTTGAGACAAAGGACCTGGCAGGTCTTGATTAGGTATCTCAAACAGACAGGTCCCAGGCTTCACAGGTTGTAACCAGTGCCTTAAATTCCACAGACACTTAGTGCAAATTAAAAAGCACTGGTGTAATGCGCTCAAAGCACGATATCCTGCTTTAGAAGCGGGTTGCCGCATTCTGCACCCGCTTCAGCTTTCAAATGGATTTAAAATGTAGCCTCAGGTATAGCGCATTGCAGTAGTCTAATCTTGAGGTGATAAAGGCATGACTGATTTAACCATAGCTTCTTGTTATCTTGGACTGGGGTCTTTTCATTTTAACCATTTTAAGGAAATGGCCTTTTCCTGAATCAGCAGGCTTGCTTCAGTTCTTGCTATGTAATAAAGCACAAGAGCAAGCCTCTTTCTGTGGTGAACATCTATGAACATGTAAACCTCATAGGACGCCAGACCCCAAGAACTGCTGTCGTGGTCCTGACCTGCTGTACAGCTCGCACAATATGCCACTAAGGTGCATCAAAGGGAAGCCACTGCTGGTATCCCTCAGTGGAGCTGCCAAGCTTTACAAGCAGCCGGGGTCTTGTGAAGTTTTGCTTTCATATTAAAATAAATTTATTTACATATCTGTTCAGCTTGGGAGCAGAGCTATGGGAGAATGGGAAATTCTTTTGAGGTGTCCACCAGTTCTTCTGGGCTAGCAGAGCTGTGAGACAAAAGACCCTGTTCCTCCTCCAGCCTATCTCTAGTGCTTAGAGACCACTTACAGCTGCAGAGCTGATTACAAGTTTAACTGCCAAGCCGACCTGGAAGCTAATTTAGTGATAACCATGGAGTTCTTTAAGTTCCAAAAAAGCCCTGTAAATTGGGAATGGAAAAGCAGACACACGTGCTGACTGCTGGTGCTCAGTCTACCTGCTGCTGCTGCTGCTTCACCTCAGAAGGGATGAGGCCTGGGCCCCTCTCCTTGTCTGGAGGAAACTGGGGCGGTGGCCTGGGACTAAGCCTACCACTTACTAAAGGAGAAATTAATCTCCATGAGAAAGTCAAACGGTATCTCTGTATCTCATTCTTCCTCAGCAGTATGTGGTTAAGTATAATCCTTTCCCAGGACATATTATTTGTCCTGTCTATGTAGATAAACTATTGCCCAGCACAAGAAGATCCTGATATTATTTGAGGCTTTTTGATACCACCTTAATGCAGATAATACCCTTAGAGATGGAAGAGACACAATGAAATGTCAGACGTCTGGAAAGAAGTAAACCAGAAATAGGAATTAGATCTTGTGAAAATTAAATAGATGATCCTTTCTGCACTTAAAAGATAGAATTTTGGTCTGTTCTGTTTTTTAACTTGGTCTCCAACTTAGGAAAAAAAATAATTCTTTGAATGTCTTAATCATTTTTGGTGTACTTGGAAAGGTCTCCTAGCTGGATAATATTTCACTGTCTTTTGGTTATACTTGGGATTACCAGAGACTGAAAGCACATATAAGCACAAAAACATGTTAAAGGCTTGTCTGAAATGGCACTTGGAGAAATGCAGCAAGTATTGGAGTGTGTCCTGATCCTTCTCTTCATTATTGCTGGGCAGCCATAGTTGCTAGCATTCTTGCTACAGCTTTTGTTCAGTTTGGGTATGATTCTCAGCTATGTGACGAATAGCCACTTTTCATTGTTTCCATGGCAGCCTTAGCACTGTTTTGGTGTAAATTACAGTAAAGTTGAGACTTTTCTATGATAGAAGATAGAGATGATACTTTGATTACCTTTTGTGTCATCTGCTGCAGCTCTTTTTCAGTTCTTGCCTAGTTTATGTCATTATTTTCTATGTAGCCATATGTATATATTTTCCATTTCATAGATTTCCAGATTTCATAACTGATAATATCAGGCTTCTTGATTTACATAGAAACTTAACCAATTTTCAGAAAATGAAATTGTTTTGTTTTCTGGTAAATTATTAATTAGAATTTAAATTCAGAGTACAAGTGCATGCTGTTGGGTTGACTCCTGTAATGCTTCATATAAGCAAAACATTCTGCAACTTCCCACAGAGAAAGCAGTATTGGGAGTTGAAACATTGCACATCTCTGGTTTCAGTTTTTTTACACTAGGTAGTTATATTTTTTCTAGATGTTACATTCCTTTTTCCTAATTTCATTCATAATTTCTATCCATTTTTTCCCATATGCAAGGAAGATCAATAATATCATTGAGTTAATATAAAAGTGGGACTTATGCACAAACATTTGTATGAAAAATGTAAAATATAAGATGAAAATTAAGTATAAAGTAGTGTATTTGATAAAATAATATTGGCGTGTAAACAGACAATAACCCCCCAAAAATATGAAGACCTGTGACTTTTGATGTCTGTCTTTTTCTATCATCATTATTAAAATATTAATGTAATTGTAGTAAATATATATTGTTTAAGATTATTGATTTAATCTTATATAACTAAAATATTTTAAGCAGTATCTTATTTTCAATAAATATTTTCAGGTATATTTTGTGACAGTAATATGATCTGTGGTAAATATTCTTATTCACTACATTTCTAGAATAGTTATCGATAATAAATGTGGGCAAAGCATTTGGAATGTCCATGTAAATATGATTTTCTGTATCATAGATATTTTTTTTTCTTGGTCAGTCATACAGCATATCACAATAAAAAAATAGGCTGAGACAACTAGAGAATTATTGGTGGAATATAGAAAAAATTAAATTCTCTTACAAAATGTTGGAATGTCTTGGACAGAACTATATCCCAGAAAAAAAAATTAAAAGTTACATTGTGACTGTTGAACTTTGTATTTCTGTTGTGGTTTCATTCTTGATACAGAGAAGAAGTGTCTATGATAGAACTCCAACTGCCACATACTGACAAACTCAGGATTACCCACAGGATTTTGCCATTCAATTAGTAAAAGGAGTTAAGTGTTAATAAATTTGAAGCCTCTGTATTATCTCCTCAAATACCAAATTCTCTAAATATAGAATCTGAAATACAGACAGCAGATGGTAAATTGCCTGCATGCCTTTCAGGTGTGATCATGTCCTGCTTTACTTTTGAGTTTTTGAATGTATTAATACAACTTGTTTTATAGTCTTTTGCAGTGAATCATTAGCATTATTATTAATTCAGACATAGTAAAATCATGCATCAACACATAGCAAAAGGGGAAAAATTCCATTATCCATTCAGAATAATTTCCTGTGATAATACAAATGTTACCCAGTACAGATCTTTGAAATGGATACCGATTCTTTAAATTCTTTCCTGTCTGTTTCAGGAAATAGTGAGATCCCCTTGATAATGAAGTACAATGTGTCTAAAGTTCACTTCTAAACACTTGGCTCTTTGCTGTGAAAGTCATCTGCATTCCCTTTATAATTCTCAGCCACCAGAGATCTGTGTAATCTTGGAGATCTGATCCAATATCATTCGTAAAAATCCTTGATAATAGTTTCACCATTCAATCAATGAAAGAACTAAAGCTTCCTGCTTGTTTCTTCTTAAAAAAAATCCTGGGGCAGGGGAATAAGACTTTGGCTTATGGGTTTGGAGATTTTGTTGTTTGCAAATAAAATTATTATTACCATTATTATTCAAGTTCTTAATCAAGGCGAACAAATGGCATCTGTTTGTTATCATCCTTCCTACAGAAGACAAAGGCTTCAGTCCCTATGGTACTGACTGCTGGTCCCAAGTGGCTGCTGGATGTGACTTGGCAAGGAGTAGAAGACAACAAAAACAACTGCATTGTGTACAGCAAAGGTAAACACAAACTGATTTTTTTTCCTTTACTTTCTTGTGTAAGCTACTGAGATAAACATATACCTGTTGCGTACGAGGAAAATTAATACTATGTCTCCCCTTAATGTCAGTTTTTGTTCCTACTTTCCTTCCATGTTCTGGTTTTGCCTTTTTTTTTTCTTTTAGTGATATAAAAACCCCACAGCATGCCTGTAGTTTATTAAATGCTTTATAAACACTGAAGGACATCAGCTGACATAAAACGTACCGTTCGTTTCTCTCTGAGAGTCAGTACTCTGGGAAACATCAGTAAAATCTATACACTTTGAATTGGTGAATTCTTTTTGACATTTTATTGGGCATACTGGACATCATTTCTCTATGTTGCATTACACTGTAGGCTACTAACTGAAATCCAATTTTTTATGAAGAATGAGAACTTGATTAGGCTATGAAAAGACTTTATGTCAGCATGGTAACATAAGATAAATGGAACTGGATTTCAAGGTTGTCACCTCTAACATTCCAGTCTCTGCATAGTGGCATGATGTGATGATGCTTCACTGGAGTGTATTGGCTTGTGGCAATGGGTATCACTTCTGTCTTACATGGATTTTCAGATTTGTTTAAGTCAGTATGAGTTCTTACAAGGCTGCCCGCCAAAGATGCTTTATCTAACCCACCACATCTAGCAGCTCCTTTGGTTCAAGGTGCACAGGCTTTTGTCTTGCATCTCTAACCAGCACAAAGAGCCTCGGGTTCAGTCTATAGCACCATGGACTGTGCACCACACTATTCGGTCAGTCACTGTGAAAGCTTTCTAAGTACAGCTATGAAATCATTACGATACATTTTAAAAAATGATAAACAAAACACCACTTGAATACATTGAATAAAAACAACGTAATGTAGCTGTGTTTGGCACTTACCCTACAGATCAGGTTGCAAAACTATGACTTTTCTTCCTTGTATTTCAATCAGCAATCTCAGCACTTTGTGAATACTTTAGAACATGCACTGTTCTTGTTTAATCTCTTTTAGGTTTTATTTCTAACCAAACAGACCTACTGAGATCAAAGATTTGTTTGCTGAGGCAACCTAGTGACCATTTCAGCATATAAGCATCCAGGCAAATAAGCACCCATATCAATATATTAACATACAAAACACTAATCATAACATCAAAGACTCCTAAAAACTTACTAGAAACAATTACAACTTGTTCTTATAATCATTGCAATTTATACACTTATAAGAGGATTGCTTTTAAACTGCCACAAGCCTTTGAAAGTTGAAACGCTGAAAACAGGGAATTTGCATGTTAAAAATGAGTCACACACCAGGGTCTTATAAATTCTTTCTGTTATAATTACAAAATGTCAACACATTCATTCTACAACCTGAAACACCTGCAGTACTAGAGAACTGGGTTCAGATCTAAAAAGGGTTGAGCTGCCCTCCCTTCACAGCTTGCTGATTGCAGCCCAAGTGGAAGAAGCAGCAAAGTGCTCTGAGTAACAAACACACTGAAGGTTTTTGCATGAATCCAGAGCTGCAGTTTGCTGTTTGTAATGTTGAATACACACAGGCAAACTTTTCTGCAAAAACTTTTTAATGTAATGGGAAACTACTTTCACTCCGAAACATATCTCCTGCAAATTCCCATAGGGTGATGTCTTATCAAGTATTATATTCTTTCTGTAATTATATTAATACTTAGCACATATTTACCAGTTGGACTTTTCATCTTCAAAGTATTTTACAAATATTATCTAATTCATTAGACAGTTTCAGTGCTGTCTGATTTAATCTTTTGAAATACAATTTTTTTTTCAAATAGTAAGAACTTGCTTCAGTTTGATGCAATCTGATTAGTCCAAAATATTAGTATTTTCATTCAAAGGTGATGGATTTTGTTTCACTGATCATGCCAGTTATTTTAGTACTTGGTTAACAAGGTATGGTGAGACAGTTGTAAAGTACTCAGGTGAATTATATTGTCTCTACCACAGATGCATATTGTAACTAAGGTTGAGGATAAATTTGAGGATAAATACATGTTAAAAACCTGCTACTTCACTAAGCTGATGCAGGAAGGAAGTTGCAGATACGCTTTGCTTTCGCTGCATTCTGTTCCTCTCTTTGCACTCTGAGGTGGCTGCTCTGTCGGTCATTAAGCACCTACCCTTGCCTTGAGCTCTGCTGGGACTTTTGTACTAGGAAGATTAATTGGCTTGGATCACAAAACAATGTCAAATAGAAGATGGTAAAATAAATAAATAGAATAATGTTTCTTCCTTCAATTTGTATCTCATCATTCCAGATTACATTGCTTTGATTTGTGTTAGCTTTCTGTCTCCTATAGTGCCATTACTTCTAATGAAACGGTGTCAGCTGGCATGTAGCTGTAATTCGATGTTATGTTGTAGTTGCATGCATATAATTTTGTTAGTTTGCTTAGCAATACGTTGTTATTTCTGAAAGCAATTAGCTGAACAAATGTGTGGAATTATCCATGTAGCAGATTTGGTCACCTGGGAGCTATTTTCCGTACTAAACTCAAGATGAGATGAGTGGAGTAAATTGGCACATTTCTGAGAGGAAGATAAGTTTAGGATTGGCTAACAGTACATGGTACTGGTTGATCAGTTGCTGACTCAGAAGCACATGCCATATTTCCTTTTAGCTCATTAAAGATATATCTTTGAGAGCAGAATTTTCCCCAGATCCTTCAGGAGAGCATAGGAATGTCAATCTGATTTCCAATACACTGGAGGCTGTGAGCGCTGTAGTCACCCACATACTGCACACAGAATAATCACAGGGATAGGAGCCTAGAATGTAGGTTCTGTTGAAAGAGAATTTGAGCTGGCTGGCTAACTCCCTATTTGCCTTCAATGCTCTCCATAAAATATTTTCCCTAGGCAAGCAAACAAAGCGTATGTGTGCATGTATATGTGCATATACATATATATATCTATATATTTATGTGTGTATATATATATATATATGATGTACACATACAGGATTATATTTCAAAGTTATTACAGTGCAAGCACAAGTCATCTTCTATACAAATCTTTATATAAAGAAACCAGTTATTTAAAATCACACATCAGAGTGCATTCAAAGTGAATAGCTATGAAACAAATACTCAGTATTTGAAATAAGTGCTATTCTAATTATTCAGTTTAGTCTAGGATCACTACCTGTATTTTTTATAATTACATTTCCCCTATACTAGGACAAGTTAGAAAAGAGAAAAACAGTTCATTAGGGATAGTTAATTATTATCCCATTTTACAAATTCTGATACAGTCTGGCTACTAATGGCACGTGCCATTATTCCACTCCATTTTCCTGAAAGGACACTTTTACTACTGTAATTACATTCAAAAGAAATGCTCTTTTTGTTTTAGTATTTATCATAATCTTCTCTCGTGTTTCAAAATGAACTTTCAAAAGGTCTATTCAGTAATTAGAGATATGTCCTAGAAACTGAGATTTGAGAGTCAGATTTTATGAAATATAGCTTATTTAGAAATTCATGTTCTTTTCAGAAAAAATCTTCAGCAAAATTCAAGCAAACGATAGTGGTAGGAAGTATTAATGCATGAATTGTATGGTCATTGCCACGTAGTGTACTTGAGAAACATTTTTGCCTAAGAGAGTTGTGCACCAGACCTGGAAAATCTGTAAGACCATGAGTAAGAGTCTCCCCACAAGATAGGAGGGGGCTGGGATATTTATTTGCTGCAAATCTTTCACTGGAACTGCAGGGATTTAAAAAAATAAATTATGACTGACCAGAATAGAAACAGTGTAAAAACTACAGTTGCACAGACTAAAAGCCATGCTCATGTAACAGACATTTTTCTAGATATTATTTAAGCCATTTATGTGAAATGCATGGATACCGTATGTTTAGTGGCATTGTTAAAACAGGGTGTCTGTACAAATATTTAGCTGTGGGAATTATAAAATCATAAGGCGATTAAGTTAGCTAGTTGTGAAATTCCAATATTGCTTTTTAAATGACTTCAGGATATAGGAGGTGCTAAGGTTATTATCTGTTATCAGGAATACAGCGGAATTGTACGACTGGATAATAACTAAACAACTGACACAATGTAAAATTACATTATCAGTGTGTTAAAACAAAATTGCGCCCTAAAGGAGTCTACATGCCAGCTCAGAGCTGCAGTGTAATTATGCTTAACTCTGATAATTAAAATACAACGGAGATCAACAGAATCATTTTCATTAAGAAAATTATTAATGATGGTGGTATAACAGTAATTGATTGCAGAGCACCACAGGATAACTCTGTGCAGGAAAGCCAACATGTGTAACGTGTGTCTGGGCCGGTCGGGTTGCGTTGCGTCCCACTGAGCGTGCTGCCGGCCAGGTGGCAGCCAGGGGGCACGTCTCCTGCTGCAAATCCTAGTTCAGGAAACGGCCGCTTTGCAGGCTGCCCCTTGGAGGGACGGGGATGGGTGCTGGTGCACGGGATGATGGGGTGGGGTCGGGTATGGCTGCCGAAAAGGAGGTGGCTGCGGGCAGTGACTCGCACACTTCTTAAGCCAGCCATCCTCTCGGTTTGTGTGAGGCAGTGTTTGGTTTTGCATTTCCATTAGTGATTTACTGATGTTATTTCCTCCTCTGCCTGGCCTCACTGAGTAGTTTATGCCCTTCGTTATTTCTGAGAGAATGCGGGAGGAGAAAAAAACCCGTCCTTGCCCCAGCGCAGTTCCACAGGCCCTGCATGACATCTCCGTAAGTGATTCCACAGGACGCTCCCGCTAATTGTGCTGGTGGTGCGGACACATGATATCGAGAGCCAGAAAAAGCCTCCATCTCTCTGTAAGTGAAATCACAGTTGCTGCCCACTGAGCGACTATAACAAAATCCTTGCTAGGGAGGATGTTGCCTAAGGATGAGATCCGAGAATTGTCATTTTCTTTTGGCGAACAAAAAAACGGGGAGCGGGGAGAGGGAATTTCGGGGGAGTGCTGCTCCACACAGCTAAGGATGGGTGCTTGCTCAAACAGACGTGGCTTTTGAAAGCTGCCCAAAAAAGTCTATTCTCCAATCACAGTAGAGGGGAAGCCTGCTAGGGTGGATTTATAGAAAGATATTAGTTAAAATGACAGCTGCCCACACTGGAACTGTGTCATGTAGCTAATTTATAAATGGAAGCTTGAGGAAAGGCAGCACAGAGGAGAGGGCAGGGCAGAAGTCAGGGCTGGAGGCAGAGGGCTGTGCTCGACCCTTCTGGGGCTTCCCCTGGCTGCTAAGCCCCATAATTCACATAAAATAAGTCAGTAAATGCATATCTGGTTGCTTATTTCGCTGGTACTGGAGTGGCTTATTTAGCTGATGTATGTGCCATATACTGAAAACACAAACATTGTAAAAGGGTTAAGTGAAACTACTAGTAAAGATTGAAGGCAATTTTTAATTAATTTTGCTAACTGAAAGTAAACATTCTAATTTTTAACACAGAGGAAAAGTCAATTGTTGCAACGGAAGGGTGCTTAAATTCTTCTTTGGTGACAGAGAATTATTTTTCATGTTTGCTCTGTGAGATCCTCGATACCATATTTTCCCCAGTGAAAGAGTTGTCAGCTAGCAAATACTTTTTCTTCCCCTGTAACTTCAGGCAATGTAATGGTACATTGCACCACAGACACACAACATCAGGGACCCTAATGAGACAAGAGGTCAAACATCATAAGAAGTTTAAACACTGCTACATTAGAATATGAGTATAATTTGGTTTGGGTCAGAGAACAAGTTGTTTAATAGGCCAAAGGTTAACTTGGGGCGTATATTTTAGATTGCAAGGGGGTTTTTTCCACATAGTATTAAAAGCAAATTGATTAAATTTACTAAGTCTGTTCCACATGGACAATCAGAAAACTGCAGTATCTGCTGTCCTTCTGGATGCCTTCATTAGCTATACAATGTGCTGAAGCCTTTGGTGGTACTAAAGGTTTTTGCTCTTTCTTTGTATCCAGTGACAAAAAAATCTGAGTTTTTAACAGAATACATGTGACACCCTACTATCAAAGGTCCCTGGAAAAGCCTTTTTTGGATTTCTTTTTACACAATACTGAAAAACTGCAAAGTGTTTCTCAAGAGAAGTATAATTACATGCATAATGCTTCTATAGAATAATGTATCTCCTTTCACAGTCATTGGAAGGAAATGTTGTGGATACAGATATAAGGGCAAGATTGGTAAGCAAGTAGATGTCAGGGTCCCTGTTTGGTTTTGTAGGGATATTGAGAAGGCAGGATGCCAAACAGCATTGTTGTGAGTGAAACTATTGCAGATCAGTCCTGATGATTTCCTTGCTGGACACGGAAGGAGCAAATGTTTTGCCTCCGTCACTAATGGTTCTTATGGCTTGTTGATAGCCGTCACGGTTTTGTGTGCTTAATTCAGACACTATTCAGCTTCAAAGAACTCACAGAGCAGGACTGTACTTTTTTCCTTATTTTAATTTTTTACCTTTGTAAACAGATCCAGTGGGGGATTTTCTGCTTTAGGGAGTTAGAGGTCAGGGCCTTGTACATTGTCTTAATTATCAACAATAAAAAGGTTATTTTATGCATCTTTATGGATATGCATATAATAGCACACAGTATATTGTTACATGCCCTTTAAATTCTAGGCATATAGATAATAAAGGGAAGATGACAAGAAATACAGGAGTACAACTAAATTTCCACTTCTAATATGAAAATGCTTTTGTTCATTATTAGTGCGTTTCATTTATGTAGCAGCCAAATCATATGGGTTGTTCTCATATGTGTATTGATTTGGGTCTTTTTTCTTACGTTCTTATCACTTATTGTGTCGTGTATTTCATAGTTCGAAACTGGAATTATTTTTCGTTTGAGGAGACAAGGAAATAGGCAGAATACTGACATGATTTGCATGGAGTTATGTATTTTAGATTGTAGCTATAAAAAGCTGTAAACTGAGTCCAAAACTCACCTATGAGAGCATGTTCGGGATGAAAAAGAAGCCCAGTCTGCACTTCACACTGTGACCACATGAAAAGAAATATTGCTTCATACATTGAGACCACTGGCAACAATAAATGCAAACAGAATGCTGAGATTTGTTTTTTCAATGTATATATTTGTCCCTCATTTTTCTAAGTCAATTGCAGTAGAATCAGTAATTTAGAAATTTTTTTAAGAAAAATATTGTCATTATTTTCAGGATATGATATATAGACGAAATGTGTTTTATTTTTAATTAAATTTTTTTTTTATCCATTATGCTGAGTAACTGTTGAGGACTGCAATAACCTTGTGACCCCTGGGGCTCATGGTACCATTACCTCTGTCAACTTCCCTACAAAGCAAGAGGGAAGAAAAAAAGCCCCCAAATTTGCTGAGCCACACATTTCAAGTTGTCGACAGCTCCATCCACAAGAAAACAGAAGAAAATATATATGCACTCTGTCCTGTCAAAAGGCTTTCACCTTATCTTGAGAGACTGTCAGGGCAGGAACATCATGGAATGGACAGGAGTCTATTAAATTAATAAGCTGCTGGATGGTGTCTGGAGAGTTATGATGCTCCATAAATCCAGTTTGATCATGGTGGACAAGGTTTAAATCTGCAGCCTCCTAATACACATCCAGGTCCTGGATTGTATTTGAAGTTTTGTGCTGGAGACACAGAGATAGTCCTGTAGCTTGTGAATTAAGATTTATCATTTTTTCATACTTTTTTTTTACCTCTACACTTCCTGACAAAAATGAAAACACCTTAGGGATCCTGGCAAATGTTATTGCTTGAAATGAAAGAGCTGTTGTCAAGGTGAAACCATGACCTAGAAGCCTAATATCAAACCTGGGTCATTCTTTTCAGGCAGCTCCATTGGTGCTGAGTATAAAATGTCTATATGGGAGGAAACAGGGCTAGATTCATCTGCAGCCTGTTTTATGGTGATTCCTGTTAAATACTTCTGCTGTGTATTTGTGATGCAAGACAAACTAATGGTGTGCCATGTAAAAGCAAAAGCTGAAAAATGTTGAAATATATTCTTGCCCCGTTCAAGGTGGTTGTGTGTGTAACAGACACTGGGGTGTGAGAATTCTATGTCCCTTATCTCCGAATGGATTAAACCTGGTGCTTGAAATTCAGAGAAGACCCTTCTATAGCATTCAAGGTGCCAAGCTCCCAGCAAAACCTCTGTGATGCGCAGCCGTGACGTCCAAGTGGGTAATGGAGCTGGCCTACCTGGAATGCAGTATTAATATCATGTTGGCTATGTTTTGTCTTTAGCAGCTTACAAGCAAGGCCATTATTATGGCACAATGGGTGGAATTCAAGTGGTTTTTGGCCACTTAATTGACCTGCAAGGCAGTGATTTATTATTAGGTCCCTAAGCTCCTATTCCTATTACTCTGGAGACTCCAGCAGGCGATTGCTGCGCTTGCCTGCACAGGCAATGGCAGAGCCACCAGTCCTCTCTTCTCAAACTCCCTAGCCATATTTTGGATCCTGACTAATTTATTTATTGATGATACTTAGACTCTGTGTTACTTTTAAAAGCAATTTGTGCTCGTTTTTGTTCTCATTGTTAGTTTAGGAGCTTAAGGAGGCTTCCTGACATTAGAGAAGTCTAAAACCATTGTTTATGTTAAAGGAAATGGATAGCTCATGTTGCAGTACCGGGGACACTGAGATTTGTTTTATGCTCGGGAAAATGGATTCAGAGCCAAAAGCAATTGAAAAAAAAAGCTCTTCTGGAGTGTAGGTTTCCTTAAACAGAAAATGGGATCGAGATGTAACCCTTAGTCATCCATACACACATCTCCCTCCACTGTCTTTCAGGAATTGCTTAAGAGCTGTAGCTAAAGATCATGTGTGACTGAATGCTGACCTCTGTATTGATCCTGGGGATCAATGTGTGTACTCTCTGATCCAAAGATCAATGACAGCATTTCTCTCCTTTTCCTGTGGTATTCCAGCACTGCTCACTAGCATAGGCAGAGGCCACGAGGAGCAGGACTTCACAGCAGGGCACCATGGTGCTGGGGCCAGCTCTGCAGACCACGTCTGTTTTTCCTAATGCAGTGGCAATTGCACCCTGTTCTTTGAGGCAGATTATGAAGTGTGTATAGTGAAGTGGGGAGAAGGGAGGCTGAAGGTTACAGAAAAAGCTCTAGCATGGCAGAAAATACAGGAATCCCTCATTGCAGGTCTCCTTGCACTTAAGGCAGGATGTTCCTAGTGCCTACAGCTGCCCTTCTTCTCACCATCTTCTCCCTCAGTCTTCCCACTGTTTTAGTCTTCTATGAAGAAAAGAAAGTATAGAGAAGTTGAAACCTGTTTCGGTATGTTTTAAATATCTAAGAAATGAGCTTTTGTTACTGCAGACACAGAGAGAATTTAGCAGCTTTTTTAAAATGTAAGTTCTTTCCGTGTTAGAAAAAAGCATGGAAAAAATTGCTGTTTCAGATTTGTTTTTTTCTTTCTTATTTCAGTTTCCATTTTGTCAGGGCATATGGGGCAGTGTGATGCTGACAACCAAAATCCATGCTAGAGCGTGCTCAAATTGGTATATTTGAAGCAAGTTGTGATGTTGAAGCAGATTTACGAGAGATGTTCTGTAACTGAGTGGTGATGCACATGATTGAATTGGTCGGTGGCATGCAGAACCAAGGCTTATTTCTGGAGCAGAAATTGCCTGTAAGATAATTTCCTATGATAATATCATAGTATGTAGGCATATATATTTGCATACATTCATATACATGGATATATAAACAGAAACCAAAACCTCAGGCCTCAGTTAAAGACCTGTATTTAACTCAAGCTGCAGAAGGTTCTGAAATCTCTTCCTATAGCTGCAGTATATACTTCTGCATGGGTGGCTCCATCTATTCTAAACAATTATACTATCACAGGTTAGTAGTCATTAGGAGGAAATATTATTTGGAAAATACTTCAGAAGAGAGAAAGAATAAGTCCTAGCTAACATTGTTAAGGCTTAAGAAAATTGCTACTATTAGCTTTATAAATTACAGAAGAATGTTAGTTTAGCAATAAAATGGTGAAAGTAGAAGACGACACAGAGAAAAATATGCAATTTAGGGAGTGCAAAGCAATGTAGAAAGAATGATGAAAAGTTAGATTGTATTAGAAACACTAGAAGAGACATTTATTCAGACTTACCAGATGGATTAAGTAACCATTGTAACGTTTTATTTAAAAAATCAAAATGCACAGTCAGAACCCTGCAATACAGGGCTCTATATACATACAGGGCTCTATAACTTTCTTTTGATGAATGAAGAATTCTTGTTTGAAACAGTGATGATGTAGACACACACAAGTTGAAATTTTCCTCTTACAATTGAATATGTAAAAATAATATACTAGCAGCATATAAGGGCAGTGCATTATGTATTCAAGATCTGAACAAATGAAAGACATTTTTGAGAAAACTGAGAATCATTGGATTAACAGGAATTGATTAATATGGATCATAGAATCGTGGAATGACCTGGGTTGGAAGGATCTCAAACATCATTTTGTTCTAACCATCCTGCTGTGGACAGGGACGCCTTTCACTGGACCACGTTGCTCAGAGCTCCATTGAGCCTTGCCTTAAACATTTCCAGGGATGTGGCATCCACAACTTCTCTGGGCAGCCTGCTCCAGTGTCTCACCACCCTAACAGTAAAGAATTCTTTCCTAAATTTCTAGTCCAAACCTACTTTCTTTCAGTTTGAATCCATTCCCCTTTGCCTGTCACTACATGCTTTGTCAAAAGTTCCTCTCCATCTTCCTTTTAGATTCCCTTCATGTAATGGAAGGTCCCAGTTAGGTCACCCCAAAGGAGTGAACCTAATCTCTTCTCCAGGTTGAACAAACTGAATTCTCTCAGCCTTTCCTCGTAAGAGAGGTGCTCCATCGCTCTAATCTTGGTGGTCTCCTCTGGATTTATTCCAACAGGTCAATGTCCTTTCTGTTCTGGAGACCCTAGAGCTGGATGCAGCGCTCTGGGTGGGGTCTCACCAGAGAAGAGTAAAGGGGCAGAATCGCCGCCTTTGACCTTCTGCCCACACTGCTTTTGATGCCCCCCGGGACACATTTCGCTTTCTGGGCTGCAAGTGCACACTGCTGGATCTTTTCCAGCCTCTCATCTACCAGCACCCCCAAGTCCTTCTTGGCAGGGGTGCTCTTGATCTGTTCATCCCCCAGCTTGTGTTGATCCCAGGGGTTACTCCAACTCAGATGCAATTGACCTTGTTAAACCTCATGAGATTCCCACAGGTCGCCTTCAGGTGTGTCACCCACAGATGTGTCACCCACAGATGTGTCACCCACAGATGTGTCACCCACAGGTGTGTCAGCTTGGTGTCATCTGCAAATTTGCTGAGGGTGCGCTTGATCCCTTCATCTGTGTCATTAATGAAGATATTAAAGAACGCTGGTCCACATACTGACTCCTGAGGGACACCATTTGTTACTGATATCCATCATGTCTCTGAGACGTTAACCACTGCCTTCTGGATGTGTCTGTCCGACCGTATTCTTACCCATCTAGAATTCTGTCCATCCATCAAATCCATCTCTCTCCAATTTAGAGAGCAGGATGTTGTGGGGGACCATGTCAGAGGCTTTACAAAAGTTCAGACAAACGACATCTGTAGCTCTTCCCTTGTCTCCTGATGCAGTCACTCCATCATAGAAGGTCACTAGGTTGGTCAGGCAAGGCTTGCCCTTAGTGAAGCCATGGTAACTTCGCTTGAAAACTAAGATGAAGTATTGTTGGTCTTTAGCTGAAACAAATGTTCAGACGTAGGAATGGAAGCGTCTGAGATGTAGGGGAGATAGTGTTGTCTTTGGCCAGACAAAACATTTGCTGACATGATAAGATGGGCAATTGAACTTAAAAGTATGAGATGAAAAGGAAATGTTTTACACTAGGAAATGAGAAGGGTGGCATCAAGTGATCACTATGCATCTTCTGTTAATAATCTGTTCTTTTAAATGTGAACAGGCTCGCTTTTATGGTGACTGCATGTGCATTTTAATGGATTTAAATTATGTGAGGTTTAAATGCATTTTCAAGTTACAATTAAATGAAAATTTAAAATAAGACTGACAGATTGCTAAGGCTAAGCCAGTTCTATGATTAAGGTTCAATTAAATTATATTTATCATTGCAGCAAATGAAGTATAAAATCACAAACAATGATATTTTTCAGTGGCTTACTTTGGTGGAAAGTGTAGTCTGAAGTATGACTTTGAGACTTTTATCTTTCCTTCCCTCCTAAAGTAGAAATTAATTAGGGCTAAACAAGCATTGGCTGTAGGTTCAGAACCCATCCCAAGTCTTTCGTGGACCAGTGGTCCAGGAGCAATTTACTGTTTGTCATGCAAAGTATTAAGTATTTTATTTGGGTTTAACTAGCTAAGGTAAAAACTAGCTAAGGTAGAGGGAAAGGTTGAAATTTTAATAGTGATTTAAGCAATTAACTGGTTTTGTTGCTTTCATGGAAGCCACTTCTGGTCCTTTGCACTCTTTCTAAAGATCTGCTGAGACTGACTCTCTAAATATGGTTCTTTGTCTTTCCATGTACCTTCTATGTAAATCCTTAATTGCCAGAAGCTCTGCAATGAGTCTAGAGAATGATGGGTTTGTACGTGCCAGCTGTTTCTCAATTTCATCCAGTGTACCATAACAAGTGAAGCACGACAATTTTCTAGCTTGCCACAATATGATCATCTTTATGTAGATGTGGCACTGCTCTGTATTTTTGATACACTTCCTTAAATTCATTATTTATTTATTCTTCCTTTTTCCTACAGAAATGTATGTAAAATGAATTATATTCTGCATTCTCTTTTATTGGTTTGATCTTAATTTTATAATCTAGGACATAAGTGGATTAACTTTGGACATTGAGCAGCTTGAATTTTTTGATACCTTTAAAAAATTATCCACAGCATCATAAAATTTGTTCTTTCAAAATGCCATTTCTCTGCTTTTTTAAAGAGTGATGTTAAGCAAGAAAAAAATAATTTTGGATCAATTACACCTAAAAAAGCTCTATAATATATTCAGCTAGAAGATTCCAAAAAAGTGATGAGCTGATACATGACCTTCTTCTCTTTGAGAACATATGAACACATTCAGGAAAGTGAAGCATGATTCTAGTGCTAGTGTGTTCCTAATTATTGCAAAGCCTAAACATCTGAATAGTTTGATGCTCAAAGGACTAATTGTACAGAGAGAATTCAGTTCCTGAGTCAGAGAAATCTCCAAAAGCACCCATTGGGAAGTACTTTCCTTAACAAAAGCATTTTCTTAAATGAGATTCTTTTCAGCTGTTAAACTGATACACGGGAGATCTAAGAGTTGGTCTTCAAGCTGACAATATTGAGGAAAATTCTTAAGTTCAGGACTGCTATTTTTGTGTGTTAGTCTTGTATGGCTGGATCAGGTCCCATGTGTCATCTCTGGGGCATTGATGGTACAGAGGAATCAATAGAAGCTGATCAGCAGAGGTTTTCTTTGAGCACTTTGGCACGACTGTCTGCCATTAATATCCAGAAGCATTCTTTGTTTTTGCTTAGTTTCTTCACCTTCTTTCTTTCTGGAGAAGAGTTGAGTCAGTTTGCATTTGAAGTTTGCAGACTCCAGTCACTAATATTGTTAGTTATTATTGTTGATAATGTTGGATACTGGGGAAAAAGAGAGATCCTGCAGTTTTCAATAGTAAATCTGAAATGATTTTGTCTTTTGGAAATGGCCCCTACAGATTTTAGCTGTATGCCACAAATCAAACACCTGGTTTATCAAACTATATCACTTTCTCATAAACAACTTGTCAGAGCCTGGTAAAAGGTTGCCTTGACATATTTCAATGAAGTAATTTGCTGTAGCCCCCCCCAGAATTAGCTAATGGATGCACATGCCCAACTAAACACAATAAAAAAATTTTACACTATTCCTCTTCCGGTTATTTACTGTCATATGGCAGGTCTCATGAAAATGGGTTAATATTTGCTGTGTCAAAGAGTTTTGTAGAATAACACTGTAAGTAGAGGACACAAAAAGAAAAAAACCCTGAGAAAAAAATTAGTTTTACTTGGGAAACAATCTTACTTTCCTGTGATATTGTTAAAGACAGCCTTGAATTTTAAACTCAATATTCTTGTAGAGTTGCTATATTATTTTGCTTTATCCTGGCATTAATATTCTTTCTATGGAAAATAGACTTCTTTCATAGCCCTGAACCAGTTAGGCTATGTCCTTAACACAGGAAACATTTGTTAATGTTTTGGTATGTTTAAAATATATTCAGTATATAGCCTTTGGCTGGTACATTGTCTTTTTTTTCTTGTTTTTTGCATCACAGTCAGTTACCTTCATTGGCATCTACTCATAAAAAATGAGCATAGTGGAGTAAAGACCCATCCCATAATTTTCCTAATTCATTGTTCTCATTTTTTTCCTCATCTTCTGACTCTGCAGAAATTAAGGTGCATAGAGGAAATGTCTAAAGAAGAATGAACCCCATCTCTGAGTAGTCCTATCTTATCACGTATAATGTACTATAAATTGTAGGTACCCAAAGATACTGAACTCTGCCCTCCAGAGATGGAAGAAAAATGTCACTAGTCAGGGTAAGTAATCAGGAGGGATTTACACGTCCCTTGACGTCCCTTCATCTTAGGTCCTAAATATTGTCTTAGCACTAAGGGTTCTTTGGCAAATTAAAACACAAGAGAGAAAGCACATAGGACTTCATGTAGAATTCGGGCAGTGAAAAGGAACTGCCAGAAGTAACTGAATCCCAGCATTTTGATACGTGGTTTGCTTAATTACATTTGCCTTTGTTCCTTTTTGAAAATGGCGTGCATCATTCTGCATTTTTCAGAGCTTGTATAGAAGTCTATGTGTGATAATCTACGCTTAACTACATGTGTCTGGACTGCTAAATAAGTTTTGCAGAGTGATAGCCTGCATATCATGCGGCATCTTCAAAATTCTTTTGTATTATCTGCCCAGAATATTTAGTATAAACCGAAGTAATAGTACAGAAGAAAAAGAATTATACAGTATTCTTCATGTCTGAGCAGCCCAAATAGTGAGTGCATGATTTACAGCATTTGTGACTGAAATGCAGGAATATTTTTCTTGAGTGTAAGTGTTTTTTAAATGCTGTATAAGATGTGCAGTATCAGTATGCATGCTTTTAAGGCAGGAGGTAAGAAGCAAACATTTCAAGCCTTATTATTTAGGAAGGATTTGGATGCATAACGTCTATTTACATCTATCACTATAAAGTCAAGAAAATAAAGAATTATTTGGAAGGATATTGATGGATTGTTGAAATGTAACTACTCAGTGAGACTTTTGATAACTTATATATACTTGGACTCAGAGGTGCTGGCATGTAACATGGCTATATTTCATTAGATTTATGTAAGAAAAGTGGGAATATTTTTGAATTCATTTGATGTTCTCCTTTTTTTTTAATTTTTCCTTTTTCAGCATAGATAACTCTGGCTTTGGGAAATTTTAATATAAAATTTTTACTTACTGATCCCATGGATAACTCACTGCTTAGTGAATTCCTTAGAGTAGTTCCTTGGAATTTGAAATCTTTCCAGTTCTTAGTTTACCATAAATTTATTTCTACCTGCGGTCACACTATTTCTTAGTAGTAGAAACAAATTTGTGGTAAACTTGTTACCATCCTTTCATAAGGAGAAGAACCTAAAACTTGAAATACTAGCAGTAAGTTTTTGGTATTTCATTTGCATCACAGTGACATACGGCTTTGAATTTGGACCTTAATTCACACTTCCCCAGAAAGTCCTAACACTTGGATTTGGGAGAAGGTTGTAATTCTTGGCTTGAAATAATTTTTTTCAGAATTTTACCCTTCCTAATTCAAATTTTGGTCGTCTTAGGGCATTATGTAAATTTTTTAATTGGGGGAGATTGTGAGGACCTGTTTCTCCTGGAGAAAAGGAAATACAGAAAGGCAAACACAGTCTTATTCTACACTGTCAGGTTGTTCATAGGTCTCCCTAATACTTCTCAGGTTCTAGTCTGCTGGTGATAGAGTTTCAATAGATACACTAAGTAAAGTGCCAAGACCAGCTTTGACAGGGTTTTCTATTTTTTTTTTCCCTTTTTTTCCCCCTCCTCCTCTTTTCTCTTTTAATCCCTGTGGGGCTCTGTGATTTTTCATAGCTGGACTAAAGTTGTGTCAACGGGAGACTTGCACCATAAAGACTGAAATGTTAAAGAAAGCTACAAGGAACAGCTTTGAGGCAAGGTTTCAAGCTTTGTCATCACGCTTGAAGAATTTTCTGTTTAATGTACTGTAATGCAGTATTCAATGGGGACAAGTTTAATTGAGTTTTACACAACCCAGTTGGGAGTAGCGCTGCAAGGTAGGTGATGTCTAGGTTTTTAATCTTCCACTCCAGAGAGGCTTGTTGACGAAGTGGTTCTTTCTCTTTGTAAGAAAAAAGGGAAGCATGAGAAATGATACATCCGTGGATAAAACCAATTGGCAACCCCCAAAGGAATGAGGGCGATAAGGCGAATCCAGCACTTGTAAGAAATAAAAGAATCCAACTGTTCATTTAAATGAGAAACAACACATGTGATTGAGGAGGCAGGGAGGCTGGGCACTGGGGTGGGGAGGAAGGGACTAATAAACAGAGTGGCTGGTGTCGGAGTTAGGCGTCCTGCACAAACAAACCAGGGTTTGTTAGGCAGATTACCAAAGAGATAGTTAATGACATGTATTTTTTAAGGTAAAAGGAGCGTCGGGCATTTCCTATGTCAGAGAAGGTGGCTGAAGTGGCAGGAGGGAGGAAGCTGCTGTTAGGCAAAGCCCTGCTTAAAGAATCACTGTTCCTTCCCTGAGGCCTAACAGCAGCTCTCTATCAAGCAGCATAAAAATAGCACTGGACCCTGTCAAAGAGAAAATAATACCTTCTGTGTAAGCCTCAGTGTATTAAACTGTAGTCCTGTTCAAGTTACTTCTCCTAGAACTTAAGCAGCCGAAAGGATAAAAGCATGCAGTCAATATACTGCCAAATCATCTCCCTCCTCTGGCTCTGCATCCCTGCTAAAGCAAAAAGTGTTTATCTCTGAAAGCACTGTCTGCCCTTCATAAAAAATTCTGCTCTTGCCAATCATACAATTATGTGTTAGAGCTTATTTTAATTTTCACCTACAAACCAATACTCTTCCACTTGTTTTCTCTTAAGATATTTAAGAGATTTGACCTCATATGTGACTGAAACTGTTTGCTTGTTTGCTTGTTTTTTCCTCTAATGCTTTTATTGGTGTTTTTGTTCAGAGACGTTTTCCTCCTCTCTCCAGAGTAATTTGCTGGAGGACACGCTGTGCTGTGCAGTGAGTGTTTTCAGGTTTCTTCTGCCATCTTACCATCTCTCATTTTGTCTCATCAGAATCAAGAGGACTTAACACTGTGACTTTTTTTGTAAAATGTGCTGAATACCAAGGTTGGCATGAGCTTAAACAGGCAGTAGTTGTGGAGTGCTTTGCTGCCAAGTAAGATGTTTGCTCGCCCTTTGGGAAGGCTGTGGGGCAGAAGGGCAGCCAGCCAGGCCAGCCTTGCACACACCTCACAGGCTGCCTTCCCATTCCCCAAGCAAGCTCCAGAACCAAGTTTAGCCTCACACCTTTCTACAGACTCACCAGTAGCCCCTTCTTTGGCCTTTGGCTCCCACACCCACCCCAGGGCAGGGAAGGTGGCCGTGGCTGTAGTCCAGCCTGCTTTCGGGAGGAGAGCTGGGGGTGGGTTTCATAATGATGTGGAAAGCCTCGGTAACGAGCTATTGTGTGGGAGGGTTGAATTTCACCCACAGAACATATATGGTGAGAGAAATTAGAAATTGCATCAGAATATGCAGAATTTGCACTGTGCTGCTTTCTGAGGTACCACCAGAATCCCTGTTAAATTTATAAATACAGTGCACATGCGAAGTGTAGAGCTGAGCAAATAATTCACAATGAATAATTTATCTGACAAATTTAGCCTTTTTTCTGCTCATGAAATATCCATGAACAGATCTATGATTTGTAACTGCAACCTTTACAGTGCATTAGCATAGGGGTTTTTTTAATTTAATTTCCTTGTGTAGTTTGGTGTAAAAAAGTAATTCCCTGTTATTATTCTTAGTAGCATTTTAAATAGTCTAAAAGTAGACTTTGAAGTTCAGCCATCGACTAAGGGAAGGGGCGAAGGAGACAGGTGTTTTTACCTTGCTCATGCTGCTGTTTGTCCAGAAACACTTTTTCTGTAGGCTACATTTGCAGGGAGACATCACTGCAATTTTTGTTTCTGCAGCCCCTATATTTGGTGTAGAAAAACACAGAGCTGCCTCTTCTTTAATGGAAGAGAGTATTCTGAGAAATAACATCCGGTGATGCAGAGATTTCAGGTAAAACTGAAGTGGGAGGTCTTGGAAGGATTGGGCTGCACTCTCACTCCTTGTTAAGAACAATGTGTATTTTGAAGGATTTGCCATCTATCTCTGTTGTAAGACATGGGCTATATCCCTGCTGCGTCCTGAAAATAGCACCCTTTTGGATGGGCTGAAAAATGACATCTGCATGGGCTGAAACTGGGGAGAAATGAGACTCATATTTCATAAGACCTCAGCAAACTTTGTAGCCCTGTTTTCAGAACAAAATGCTTGTGGCTAGAAAAACATAAACTAAACCTATTTGATTTTCTGATATAAATGGTTTTTAAAAATGTAGCATTAACATCCATGCTTTCTGAATATTCTTAACTTGATTTTTTCCCATTATCTCTTTATCTTTCTATTCTAATACTTTCTCTATAGTCAAACAAAATCATCACTGTTTACTGTGGATTAAACTGTGAGAAGTTTAACCAGTTTCACTTAAGTTATCAACTGAATCTCTTTGCAGCTTTGTTACAAAGAGAGGTAGGATTTTTTTACTGTTGATAACATTACAATTTACTGAATTTCTACCATGATTTCAAAATTTCCGAAATATTTTTAGCATAACTTAAATTTTTTCTTTATGTATGTAAAGCTATAACCTCAAAGGTAATGCTTAAGAAATGGGCAGAAATATAATAAAATTCTGTTAAGAAACTTTAATTAAGTGGGCCTACTGTAACCCAAATAATATATTTGTTCTTCATTTGACATATTTGAGGATAATACATGGTTTTTGACGCTTTCACAGATTTAATATACAGCTCTGCTCAGAAGAACAGCTTTAACAATACCTATCTGGTCAATAATCTCAATAATCTGCTTATTCTTTGCATGCACAATTAAATCTGTAGGCTTTGCTGGGGAAAAAGGTTTACTTCCTCTTTTCTGATAGTATGTCAGAAAAGAAAGAGTCAGTTGGATTTTACTCATGTGTTTTCTTCTCAGAACAATTTAATAAATTCTTAGTGGTTCTGTATCAGTAGAAACCTACTGAGGGCATTGAATACCTTCGAGAGCTGCCATTAGAAGAAGACCAAATTTGGTCCTCAGAAACACCATGCTCAGTGATGAGTGATATAGAAAGAACCCAGCTGGACTTTCAAAGCCAGGGTGAGTTTACACAACTGCTACTTCTTAAAAATGGATCCACTGCACATCGAAAGAATTGAGGTGTCATGAAAAGTCCAGCATCTATTTATATATTTATAATAGACCACGACCACAGATAATAAAAATGAGTAGTTCACTAATTCATTTTTTGGTATTACATAATGACAAAAAAAGTCTTTAGGAAGATTTCAAAGCAAATCCCTCAGCAGTCAGCTGAAAGAAGGAATTTTGGCATTTCTCCATCCTGCAGACATAAGACAGTTTTGGTTATAAGAAAAATAGGCATAAGATAACTCTTCTTTCCTTCTTTACAAAGCTCTTTCAAGCAAAGAAAAATCCAAATGCTCTCGGTGAATGAAGTATTCATACAATCCCCCCCAAATGGTATAGGTAGATTAGCATATAATAAAAGTAGATACTGTAGCAGGTTGTCTGGAAGAATTCCAGATGTCAAGATCCATCCATTCTTGCATCCATCCAAATTTGTTGAAATCAGTGCTCAACCTGAATGGACATCTCTGAGCAGATCTAGCCAAAGCCTGGGGAAGGGAAATCTAATTTGGCATCAGTGGAACTGGGATTAAGCTCATAGGGCAGACTATTTCAAGTCTCTAGATGTGGTTCTGACTTCAAGCCTTCTCAGCATCTCATTTGTACGAGTCATAATTTTACAGCTGAAACTGGCATAAGATCAGGGAACAAAGTATTTTCCAAGAACTTCCATACTGGACATCTGTGTCCCTCTCACAGACGTATAAATGCTTGTTTGTTTTCTAAGGGAAATGAAGTAAAGCAGAGCGTCACAGGACATCCTGATGCAGAAAACTGACACACTCTATGGACCACCTATATATTTCCTTCAGTTGCACTCAGACTATTTTGGTGAAGAACATATCTCCAGCCCTCATGCAGACGTATAGACCTACAATTTACATAGATCTCAATCCCAAAGTTATTTTTTAAAAATAATAACGAGTTGAGTAGTTTTTCTTTCTTTTACATGTAAATGGTTTGTAGCCAGGGATGACAGACATTTCCACACCTGAAAATGTCTGGGTGACACTCCTTGATGTGCTTGTTCTAAAAGGAGGCTGCCTGAACCATCGTGGTGAAAAGGAAAATACTGTTTCTGCACAACATGCTGTGGGAGGGAGACTTGGGAGTTAGTGGCTTATTGGGGATGGAGCAATTAGAAGAGAAAAAAAATGCAGGGATGACTAAACAGAGGAGTCACAGATGATCCTAGGGAGGAAAATAAGTTCTGTTTAAACTTTGTGCTACTGGGATGATTGTATGATTTAGTAATGGGAGCTATTTCCAATTATTTCAAGCCAGTGTTTCAATGGCAAATCACTGCATTTAAATTGATAACTCTCGAGAGCAGTACAAATTAGAGCTAAATACCTGTGCAACTGCAAGAATGTTGTTTGATTGTTTTTTCTTTCTAAAAGTTACAATGAAATAATATATTAAGATAACATAATTAGGAAGAATCAGCGGAGCTTAAATACAGTCAGTTTTATGAAGAAGTGCGGAAGCTGTTACAAAGAAGTGAAAACATCACCCAGAAGCATAGACTTGAGGAGATGAAAAAATGCAGGGAAAGAATAAGAAAGTGAGAATTCATCTTTCTTTCATAGATGATAAGATCAACACACCTATTATTAATAAAATAATATGTAATCATGAATATCTGTAAATTTCCTATAAATATCTAAGTATTTTTTCTATCTTTCATTGTAATTAATTTCTGATATTGTCTTGGTGCAGCTGGAAACAAGTTCTAAGAATAAACTCTCAAGATTTATACTTGTAAATATTAACTCTGAAGTCTACTAATAAGCTCATCTACGCACATTACTCATTATTTTGCTTAGAATCAAGTGAAGATCAGAAAATAAGCGTAGTGATGTATTATGAGTAGAACGAACTTTACAGGAAATTTTATTTTGGCATTAAGAGAGTTTAGGGGAATTTGGAATTGCTTTCTAGAAAACATTTTCTTTTTTTTTTCCCATCCAGTTTCTAAGTTTTACATTGGAATGGCAAAATATGTTCATTTTCTGATATTTTACTGCGTTCTTACAAATGCTGCCTTGAGCTTTCCCACTGCATATTTAGTTTTTGCCGAAAAAACCCTCTGGTTTACATCTGCTTGTGCCAAATTAAGACCTTCATTTTCATTTCACTAGAACTTAGGAAAAGGAATTCAAATGTGAGATCACTGAACAGTGATTTAGCCTTCTAAGTGATGGCTTAGTATTTTCAGAAAAGATTAAGTTAATTCAGTTAAGTTTGAATTATTTTTAAACATTTTAAATTTTTTTGTGTGTGTGTAGAATAAGTTTTCTGTTGAAACGGAGAGCTCTACATTCTTGGGGTACACCCCAATTCTGTTAGGAAAATGTGTTACAATTGCTAAAGAATTGCAAGGAATAAATGATTCCCAGGAAATGAACAATGGAAAATATGGACACATTAATCAGTCTAGTTTTTCATCCTTTTGCAAAGAAAAAAAAAAAAAAAAGAATAGCAAGCACGCAAGCAAGGATCGTACTCTCTCTGATATTAAAATCTATGGGAATTTGATGAGATAAAACAAATGTTAAATGAACATTCTTCCTCTAAACAGACATGTCTAGAAAGGCAATTTTAGTAGTACAGCAGTGTAGCATTTTGTTTTTTCTGCAATAAAGCCATCAGATCAATAAAAAATTATGTAGCAGATTATTATTACACTGTGCTCACTATAGCTCTAATCGTAAATAATACAGCAGTTATCCTGGTTATATTAATTATAATTAGAATGCAGATAATGCAGACGGTCTTTTATTACTAGAGCCAAATCAATTTTCCAGTGTTATTCAATGCAAGGTCACACAAAGTTGTTGAAGCTCTTAGACTTCTTATGAAATGACCTGCATATGTAAGAGGGGGTTTGGCTCAGCTGTGTAAGACACATTGACTGGGAAGTGCATTGAAATAATTACAGCCATGAACTCTTGCCTATAATGGCAGAATTTCATTTTATAAAGTAAGCATAGCTGTAATCCAGGCTCCTTTATGGTGGGAAGCCTCATAAATCTTTCAGAGAAGACCAAGTCTTTCTCTTATTTGTAAAGCAGAAATCAAAATGAATTGGTTTCAGTTGTTATTCTTTCCATCTATACTGTTGTGTTAAGCGTACTGAATGTATTCATGTTGTGTATCAATACAGAAAAAAAATTAAAATAAGAAAATACTTGATGGAGACTTTGCATTATTTTCACATAGGCTGTTTTAAAGTTCACTCGTTTGGGCTCTGGCTCTCCTGGATCGCTTAAAGCTTTTATCATCTCTTAGGATTGCATTGGCTTAATGTATTTGTCTTCTATCTCTCATGGCTTCAGTTTAACTCAGAATCACAGAGGAACTGATATGCTTAAAATGTGCCTGTCTGTCCTGTAACTGATGAACAGATTAGTAGGACACTGCCAGATAATCATCTCTGAGATGCATTGGATTCATATGTGTAAATGACACATGGCAGAGAGGGGGAAAGATCGAGGAAAGTGTCTTTCAGTTGTGTGCTTTTCTGCTGTCTTTAAGCATGTGTGCAGATGGCCATTAGATATGCTCTGCGGTGGATTCTTGCAGTTTGGAATTTACTTTTCCTCTTTTTGTTCTGTGGGGTATGTATCGAAGTGCTTCCACAGAAACAAAGCAGCCAATAGTAAACAGAGCGGGGGCTGCAAGTACGAGCTAATTAGTGAGAGGCACAGTGCTAGGAACAATGTGAAGAATGAAGGGTTGGTTGCCGTTTGCTTGCTCACTTACTTTGTTTTGCTTTGCTTTGTTACTCAATAGAACATATGCTAGAGAAAAACAGGAATAGCCCTCCACTGACAAAAAAGGAGCATTTATTTGAAGAATTGGTGATACTTAAATCTTTAATATTTCCCTCCAAATTGTGCTCTCAGATTTGCTTTTGAATCAGCAGGAGTTTGGCACGTGTATGGGAGCATAGATGTCCAGGCAATCTCCTACATGCCCACATGTGTTTAGTCTTACATCTGGCCTCTAAGTCATACCTTCAGTCAGCAGTGTGATGGCATTTAAAAAAGGTTCTCTGATCACTTTTTGCTTTTTTTAGCTTGTCATAAATCCTATTATCAGCAGTACCTGAGGTTGAGGAATTCAGTCATTTGAATCAAAAAGCTTCCTTCTGACAATAACCAAGGAAGGAGACAAAGCCATTTGGCAAGCAAATGAATCTTAAGTACACACACTGGAAATGTTTATACTTTGTTCTAGATAAATGTAGGCTGCATTTTGATAGTGTATCAGTATTCAGCTTATAGAATGTGAATAGGATTTATGTGTGAGAGGAAATGTGAGAGAAATAGAGGAAGGGGTGTTAAGGAAAACTTGGTATAAATGGACTTTGAGGCTTTACTCAAATACTGGAGATACGCACTTTCAAAACAAATTATTCCAAATTAAAAAATAAATATATATAAATAAATTCACATCAGAGATACTTTCATGACATGTATGATGTTATACCTGTGATACTTCTCATGGATCCTCCAGTTTTATGTGGCTGGATTTAACCTTATCTAGAGATAATTTGATCTCTCTGAGCTCTACTTGCCTCTTTATTTTGATGGCAGTAATTTAATCAGGATTTCCCATAAGCCTGCCATTCTCTGCAAACACATTGCTGGGTTTGGTTGGTTGGTTTGGTGTTTTAATTATAATAATGTAGTAGCACTTACAGGTTCAGGGCATCGTGCCCTAAGCTTGAGGTGCAAAACAGAGCAAGGAAATATTGAGGCAAAATTGATTTTAGTGTATTAGTTTCACTTTACTGGAGTAAGTGCTCCACTTTAACTGTTTAAAGAGCCCAGCATCCTTTTCCTCCTTTTCACCTAAATTGTTTGGTTTTACATAAAGGAAGAAAACTCACACTTTTGAAAAGTTCATGTTAAAACCAAGCAGTACAAAGGTACTCTATATAATTGCTTAGTGTACCACTTTTTCTTTTCTTTGCGTAAGAAATTCTGAGGCTCGTGGTATATATTCTTGTGAGGGTTTTTTTAAGGCAGTCTATCTCAGAGGTAGCATGTGTATCAGGGGAGGCAGGGATTGCTATGGTAAGTACCCCTGCTTCAAATAATAGGATTTGGGAATTATTTTCAGTCCAAAACATAAGGGAAAAAAATGTCTAAAAGTGACCTTGTCGTCTGAATTAACTTCCATGAGATTCCACTTTAAAATGATATGCCCAGTATTATCATTTTACTGCCAAAAACTGGGAACACTTCCAAATTTTGACTTAGAAATTATTGTACTTCCAACTGAAAAAAAAAAGGAAGCTTTTTGAAGTACTTCTTTTTGTTGAATACTGTAATAGATGGCTCTGTAAAATCCTGAGTAAATGGCCAAGACCGCAAGTTCGAGCTGCCCCCAAGGCAGTCTTATCTTACATACAGGCTTTTAGAAGATTTTTGTTTTGTTCTTGAGTGTGTGTAGTTTATGTGTTTCATCAGAAGATGCCTGGTTTTTTGCCTTACTCTACACCCCCATGTCAATACCACTCAGGTTCACAAGGGGAGTTAGCCGTGGGATTTGTGCTGTGCTGAAGAAGAAAGATTATCTTTCCTGTAGGGTGGGGGGAAGTGCATTGTGCACATCTCTAAAGTAAAGACTGCGGGAAAAAATGAAGAGGGCATAACTTTTTAATATACAATAGCTTTCGTAAGTTAATATAGGATGCTGGAATGTAGTGGAACATTTTATTATTCGGCAATCGTTTTTCTTTACATCTTGTAAAGAAACTGTTCCTTGTCTTAACGGGCATTCAGCAACAGCAGGGTAGGTTTCTAATCAGCCACACAAACCACTGCTCTAAGAGCACTTGATAGTGTCTCCAGAAAATAGCTTTAGAAAATATCCTTCGTAGTGTACGTACCCTCATGTGAGGATTACCTGCAATGATACGATACATCCTCATACATTCAGGCAGCCTTGTGTGCCTCTGATCTATCCTGGCTTTCACTGTCACTGTTTCCGAAATGGCCCTTCTGCCTCCTCATCACAACATGAAGCAAAAAAGTACCATCTGGACACTGCATGCTAAAAAGTCAAAGATCTGTACACTGTATTATGCCCAAAAGGACATTTTCTTGTCAGTTAAGCTGCCATGTACTTTAGTCTGTCACTGATAACTAACAAAATTACAGTATGGTAATTTTAATTGGAAGCTATCCATTTTTATCCCTCAGGTTTTTCTTTTATTCCCCGTGGCAATCTTCTCCTGCAGCAGGCTCCCTGGCCGCGGCGCAGGCGTGGGCAGAGCCCGGTGGGAGGCGGGCGCGCCGGGCACGGAGGTGCCCAGCTGCCAGGGTGCTGCGCTGCCACCGCTGCCCGGCAGCTCTGCCAGAGCCACCGATCCAAGCTTAGCCCCGTGTGTCCTTTGCCTAATTCCTTAATTCTGCTGCTTTTTTACTCACCTGGAGTCCCACAAAGCCATTTGACAATTAAGGTTACAGAGGGAAAGAGGCAGTCCCTCCCGACTGCTGGATGTTGGAAAGATACTGATGTAGGCTAGGGAGGGGGCACACTGGGGTTAGATGGAGAAGGTGAACATTTCCCTGTTGGAAAGCTGTAAGTAAGAATATTTAGGACATCAGTGTCGTCGTTACTGGGCCAGCAGAGAGAGAGTGAGAGCCTCTCACCAGAAATAAGAACAGCATCCGTGACTGCAGGAGTACAGAGGAGGGGTAGCTTGCTTTTAGAGGGCAAAAACCAGGGTAAGGACAGGACGGTGGAAAGTAAAAAAGATGAAAAAGGAATCAAACTCATGGGATATGAAAGACTGTATTTTCATTTTAATGTATACATAAAGATTGATGTTGTTTTGCTTATATTTATTTGTCTGTTTGTTATCTGAGTGGTGCATGGTGCAGGGAATTTTACTGTTTTTTCCTTTTATCTGGATGACTCAGAAAAGTAAAAAATGCAGCTTGTAATATTGGCTTATGGCCTGGCAGAGTAGAAAGGGGTGCAAGCCAAACTCCCAGTCACCTGAATCTCCTTGCAGAGGAGAATCGAGTATACATTTCAAACTTGGAAATAAATTCAGCATATGAATGCACCAAAATGGAATAAATCTGCATATGGGCTTAGATATACAAATAGTAGTTGAGCACCTCTTTTAAGAGAATTTGGGTCTCTACAGAATTAGCAGCAGATTAAAAACATAACTTGCATTTTTCAAGTTATGGTTTTGTGGCCTATACAATTTTGTGTAAAATAAAGTGCCATTGTCCATTTTCACAGCATTTTAAACTGTTACAGTCTTAACACCAAGTTAGTTAGTGCACTACCAGCTGGATTTTTATAAAGTTTTTAATGAAAAGATAAATACATATATTCTAAATTTAAGGGATTGACAGTTCTTACCATCTTAAAAATTATCTATAGATGTACCAAAACCAGAAAATGTGAAAACAAGCATCATTAGCCCTTTAGTCTAAAAGCTGGGCTTGAATTGTGACTGCAAGAACAGCATGGAAAAAATAGAACAGCATGGAATGTAAGTGCCCCATAGGCTGGGCACTAAAGTTATCATCCTGAATTTGCAGTGGATTATCTCAGTGGTCTCTTTCCTTAACAAAGATTTTAAAAAATGCTTTGTCTAAACATCAGAAACACAGAAAAAATTAAAATTAAAAAATAGGCAATGTCAAAGTTCATCTCCCCAATGTGCAGCTAAATTTATGAAAACAATTATTTGTAGTTGTAGTTTTATTTTATATTTTTATAGTTTAGCTAGGTTCAGTTATCTTCTTTGCTTCAGTATGGAAAACCACTAAACAAGGCATTTGATCCTGTTCTTTAGTAGGAGAATGCTGATGGTGGGTCCAGTTCAGTGTTCTCTCTGGATTATGGTTTGTGAACTTAATAAAAATGTGTCTGTAGGAGGTTTCAAAAACAGCAGAAAGTACTGCAAGAGAAAGATCCAGACAATGCATCAGCTGAGAAAAATCCATGCAGAGAAGTGGAAATTATGCAATGTTTTTCTCCTGAAGGACCACAGCTGTATTTCTCCACAGAGAAAGAAAGTCTTTTAAGCTGTAATGTTGATCATCAGTATCCCACATGGATCTCTGGCAGGGTAGCTTTCGTACAGTTGTGCTGGCAGTATTTCCTTTCTTAGCTGCTTCCTGAAGAAGCCTTGCTGAGGAAAAAGAGGTGCTGAAAAGGTTAATGGGAAGCTCTGACAAATCTGCAGAGACTGCCTCTATCATTAGAATCTCTTACACATATCAAAATGATAGCCTACACCTAAGGAAAAAGGAGATTTTTTTTGAGTTTTATGTGGTCTTTATGACAGCAAATCAGTTCTCAGTCCCAGCTTGGAGCACTGGTGGGCTTTCTGTGGGGTGGGTGCTGAAGTGTCTGGGTGGCTGGGCTGGAGCAGGGTACCTCCATGCCCTGCTGCCGCTGCCAGCCAGAGCATCTGCTGCTGAAGTGCATGGTGAGGTAGCACTGCCGTTTCCGACTTCCCTTCCACAAGACAAAAAAAGGTTTGTATTGCAAAAGATCAAATTCTTACATTTGGGCCAAATCTTATAAAAAATGCATCTGATCAGTGGCTCTGTGCAGACAGTCCCCGTGCAGCTCCCGTGTTGCCTGGCTAATCCTCGGGTATGGTCCATTGTCAAGTATCTCCAGCCGGAATCTCGAAAGGCAGTCTTCCAGTGCCTGTCTCCAAGCATCCTCTGCTCCAGAAGAAGGAGACTTTTTATCACAGTGATATTTTCCTGACAAACTTACAAAAGACATGTTTAATTTTTTTTCTAACAATGCCTTGCTATCTATGTTTATTTTAGCCCAGTCACGGTCCTGTTACAACTTTTTTATCAGACCTTGAAAACTGAGTAGAAAAGTAGATTGCTGCCTTTTCCTTCCACTTTTGGAAAGCTGGAATCCAATCTAACTCAAAACATAAAATATGCTTTTGTTACCACAAGATTGCAGCAGAGGTTAGTAGCAATGTGCATTTTATAGTACATTTTCTCTGAAGGGAGAGTTCATACTACAGCTATTCAAACTATGTAGTGTGTGAATTCAGGACAAAAATGAATTTATTTTCCTTTTTTCCATTCATCAGAGATGAACGCTAAATGAAAAGTTCAAATTCAGATAAAAATTTCTTTGTGTCTGATTCTAGTGTTTTGGGCTGATTCTTTTACAGCTCAAGGGATAGCCCTCACCATAATTGAAAAGTCCATGTTTCATTACATGTGGAAGTATAAATGGGCACATACTTTCTTGGGAGGTGGGTGTCTTTATGATAGTAGTAATAGTACTTGTAATACTGTAGTAAGTTTATGATATCTTCTTTTAATTAGTCTAGGTAACTTAGATTTAGTGACTTACAGGCTGGGTCACAAAAATGTGTAACCATTGTTTAGATATTTTTTACTGTATTTCTTAACCACCGTAATACTGGCCTGGAAGTCTGTGTAACAGTTCTGCATTTGTACAGTGATTTCACCTTAAAGCATGACTAAATGCTCAGTATTTTGTCACCTCATCCCCAGATTAAACCGTAGACATTGTTTTCTGGTTGGTTGTATTTTTCAATGTATTTTTCAATACAATTTTGTTTAGATTTTCAGGGAAAATATTTTAAATTTAAATGTTTTCAAAATCTTGTATCTTTTTTCATAGCTATTCCTGCTGCTACTTTAACAGTCACATGTTGCAGTGAGAACACAACTGGAAAAAAAAAACAGAGGAGCAAAATATAGAGAGACAACATGCTTAAGCAATTAGAAAGCATTTAGTCAATACAATGGTCACAGCAACAAACAAGTTTATAGATTCATGAGAAGGGGAAGGGGGGATTTGGATTTGAAGGAAGAAAAGCTCTATGGGTGCTGTTGGAAAATGTACCAGAAGTCTGAAGGGCACTGCAGAGAGCACAGGCACAGGGTTTTGAAACTAGAGCAAGTATGAGTTGGAGACTTGGCTCATGTAGCAGGGGAAGATGGAGCGAACCTCAAGGTACTGAGTGAAACAGGAAGAAAGTATTCTGTCCAAATGAGGACAAATATTATGTTTTGTCCAAAAGAAGAGGAAAAGCAGCAGGGAAAGGCAAAGACGGACATCACATGGGCAAGGCAATGGAAAGGAAATACCTTGGTAACAGCAGTCTGACTAGATACCAGTGTTGTAAGGTTTCTGCAATTAACAGAGAGATCTTTGCTGTGGGGATGGATAGGAAAGGCTGTGCTTTTGAAAGGTAAAATGAGAAGGGTAGGCGTGGTCTTAAGATCTGAAGGGAGATTAAGAGCTCTTTTGAACTGGGGAGCTTGACATTAGAGAAATAAGGCAAACTGAACCTTGGTATGGAGCAGAGTGGTGAATTTGTTGTTTAATTAGTCTGAGATTTCTATAACCCAATATAATCTTATCCAAGTGGGAAGACAAGAAAGAGGTATGGAGTTCATCAGGCATTCTGCTGTAGAGACAGAAAGGGGATCTGAGAATAAGTAAAGTGAGGAAGAAATGAAAAATAGCTGGGGTCTTTTTAGAAAGGGAAAATGCATTCCAGAAGTAGCTACAGAGGGGAGAGGATAAAAGAGAATATTGGGACTTGCAAACCCGAGTTGGACATGGGATAGACCTGGTGTGGCTTAGAAGACAGTAAGATTGCCTTGATTTCTTCTCTGAGGCAAAGTACTTGTTTCTAAAGCACTTCTCATTTTGCAGCACTGATCCTTTCTTGAACTGCAAACAAAACAAAGCCCTTAAACATAAAGCTTAAAATTCTATCCATATTAAGGGAGTTCTATCTATATTAACTTATGTGCGTGTCACTTAAGATTGTTAAAAACCTCAGGGCAGGAATAGTGTTATTTGCATTTGCACATTTATTTGTATGGCAGCACAGGCTTATTAGTAAATAAATGGTTGCTATGTGTAATTAGTTGATCTCTGTTTTTAAATGTTCATCAGACATACAGATAAAATGAAGATGTTACCTCAATCTATTGTTAATAGATTTAAGCTTTCTTTTACTCTTGGGGTTTTTTTTTTACTTCTTTTATATACCCAGTTTCCTTCCACTGTGCTGCTGCACAAAATTACTTTTTTCTGTTGGGAGGAGAAGAATATTTATTTTTTCTCCCTTGGAACTTCAAGTAAACAACAAATCCAGAAATTCTGGACAGGAAAATAAAGGCATGGAGTATGAAACAGGAAGGGAAAAATTAAAAGATTGCAAAGACCTCTGCATCTTTGAGAACTTTCTTTCAAAGGTAGTTCTGCTGTCCTCTTACTAAAGGAGACGAAACAACTGAGAATATTAAGAGAAAAAGGGAAAGTGGTGCAAGTGATAATAAATTACTCAAAATCATCATAGTCACAAATGATTTCACAGAGCAGCACTTAAAAAAAGAATTATGAAATAGGAATTCTAATGCAGTCAGTTATATTTTTGGTAGTGTAATGTCAAACAAATTGTTCCTTTAGCTAGAGGAATGAATGGATCCAGCTTCACTGCATCATATGAATATTCTGACTTTCAAAAAACCTCAATGTATGTACTTGAAATCAGTTTAAGACAAGGAAAGTGAAGCTCTGGAATAAATTATATAGTCTGCATCATTAGGTGTCTTTAAGGAGAGAAAGACTAGGTGAATTAGCTTCTAGGTGAACTAGAGTACTGTTGATTCTGTCTTGAGACAAGAGGACAGAACAGATGATCTCTTCTGCAGCTATACACTTCCAGGATCTGAGGAAGCAGAAGAGATCGCATTTAGAAGATAATGTCAAATACCTAACTGATCAAACAAACACTACTGTATGCACCTCTCATGGCTCACATCAGTTGCAATATCAGACATGACAGGATACCATTTGAAAAGATCACTCCAATTCTCTGGCAAATAGAATGTGTTAGAAAAGTGACCCACTTGCACCAAAGGTAAGGTGGTAGAATTTGTTTGGAACAAGATGCAGGAAATCAAAATGAAAATTTTCTTGATATAAAGGCAATAGCGAGAGAAGTATATGGATAGATAAAGCAGAGTTTAAAGCTGAATCGTCCCCATTTCTGATGTGAGTTCCTCCTCTTATTTTCTTGTTGTAGTCTTCCTTGAAACAGCCTATCAGGTCTAATAGTAGATCTTCTAAATCCAATAGATCTGTTACTGTTTCTTCAAGGATAAAGTGCTGCTCTGAAGGTAAAATAATAGAGTTCGTTTTCTAGATGCATTTGAAAAGGAGAAGAAGTAGTAAAAAAAATCTGTGTAAAACAAAAACAGCCTTTGAAATGATATAAAGGCTGGCTCTCTCCCTTGCTAGTCTATTCTGGGTTTTTTTGTTCAGGTCCAAAATAAGATATTAGCAGATCAGGAACTGTATTCTTTATTTATTATTAATTTCTTTTCTTTATCAGAATATGCATCTCACAAGACTGTTAAATTTAGGGTAAGAGACAAAGGTTCCCAAGTTAACCTTGTTGTCCCTTTGGTCAGTGCGTTGTTTTCACAGAAATTACCAAGTTAAAAAAATACTAATGTCAGAAGAATGCTGGCTTTTATACACAAAACGACCTGGCATGTGCAGGGCAGGTGAAAAGAGCCTTCACAACAGGTTCTCGAGCACTGAGCTGGCATTCCTCCAAAATGTGCTCAACACAGGTGATCTGGGAGCTGTCGTAAAATAATTGCTGTGGGCTATACCGAGAGTCAGCAGCAGCTCTTCAGCCTGGCTGTTCAAATGGCGCTTCCGGAAAGATAATGAGAAAAAAAACTTGGAAATTTTCATTTTAAAAAAGCTTCAAAAGAGCAATCTTGGTGCATTCCAATCTACCTGTTTCTGCCTTTACCTTCCTCCTTGAGAAACTTTTTTTAGATTTTACTAATGAATGAGAAGATTGTACTGGACTTTGAATTGCCTTTTTCTCTCTTTTTAGTTAAAACATGGCATGGAGAGATGTGAGTACAATTATTAGTGCTGGAGATTGTGAATATCTTTTGAAATTAAGGGCATTTGCCAGAAATCTGTCAAACTGCAAACGACCTAGGTCTTGCTCAAGAAACCACCCTATTAAAAGTAGTGACCCACTAACCTCATTTTTCCAGAAAGACTGTTGGGCAGTTATGGCAAGACAATCCAAGAGATTTTTAGAACTTTTCATTTCTTTATGGGTCAGATAGTAAGATTTCAGATGCAGAAGCAACAGAAAATTACAGCAATTTAAGCAGGAAGTACTGTTGTCAAAGGAACTGTGTATATTTAGACGGCTTTGTGAATGTTCAGCTCTTCTGATTCATGACTCCATTCAGGAACTGCTTAAGATGTGCTTTTACTCTGGTGGAGTTTTTTTGTCTGGCTTCTCCAGAACTTTGTATGTCAATTGGGAAAGAAAACCTATTCCTTCATTTTGTAAAAGTGAGATTTTACACAGATTACTGGACATTTGCTCTTGGTACTTGAGAACAATTTTCCTTTTAATGTAAGCCCAGTATTGCAGTAGTTGTTGCCTTACAAATGTTCATAATAACAATCATTATCAATCTGCTTTCTGTGGCAATAAAATCCCTAAATTGAGAAGGAAGTAGTGCTCAACTCAGAAATGGTAAAGGCTTTCTTTCCAATTTGAAAAGAGGATGAGAGAGAACAAATTAATCATAGAATCGTGGATGCTGGAAACATATTAAAAAATCTAGCCAGTCTCTTTGCCTTTCGTTTGCCTTTTATTGTACATCGTGCAGTATTCTGACAGTCTGGTTTTTCAAAAGCTGTAGTCTTAGAAGTGATAGGTTACCATTACTTTCTCTTAAGAGTGTATGAGAATCTCACTGATAAAGAGGATTTCAGAAGTTTGGGAAATGAATGCTACTGCAGCAGTGAGGAACTAACGGTTCCAAATACATATAGAAATGCAAAGGGATTTTTTCTTCCCAGTGATTTTTTGTGCTGAGTTGCCATCTGAGATGTCTATGCATATGTCAGTTTATCTGTGTCTGTTTTAGAGCTGGAATATGTTTTCACTCCTTTAATAATCACCTCCTCACTTTCTGTGCGATTTTAAAATTACATCTGACCAGAGGATTAAGAATGTCTTAGTGGTAACATAGTCTTGAAATTCATTTGACTGTGCATTGTTCTCTGAAGTGCCATATTTAGCTTTTAACAAGCTTGGGAATATTGTTTATTTTGCCGTATGATGTGTTAGTTGCTTAGCTAATTCTGCATTTAAAGACGTGTGTGTTCTCTGGGCTCTCACATGGGGGGAGGAAAGTGTCCTCCTTATGTGAGAAAGCTGCCACAGCAGCTGAGATATCACTTAACACTGGAGGCTCTCCAGGGCCTGCATGTGCTGCACATGCTTGCAATGTATTTTGGTATTAGTATGACCAACATTTATCCACAGCACTAATGCTGAGAATAAAGTGAGTGCTGAAACTCAAATTCAGATGCTCTAAATGGCAGCATCTTTATTGCTCTACACTAAGAGGGAATGAACAAATAGTTCTGCAGTGGGCAAAGAAGGCTGATGTAGCGCCCTAACCCCAGAGGCAAATTTATTTCCACCCATCTGCTGTCTCAAATGCCAAGTCCTAGAAATGCCGCTGTTTCCAAAGTAGCAGACATTAACCATGTGTGTGAATCTTAGGCATTAGTAAAAATTATTCCCAAAAAATTGCCTTTGTTTGGCTTTCATGAATTGCCAGAGCAAAGAAAAGGGCCAAGGCTCGTTGTGGACTCTGTTCTCCTGGCACTGACATGTTTGTAATTTCTGTGATGGAATATAATGAATGGCTGTTGGTGAGATAATTATTTCATTTCATTCATCTGCTGCAAATAATAAAGGCATTTTTAAGGCTGTAACGTAAGGTCTAGGGCTGGATTCTGGTCTACTTTGTTATGGAACTTGCAGGCCCCGTATCATGGTACCCAGCTGCAAGGAGACTGTTAAGAACTTGTATATTGTGGAATAAAATATATATTCAGAGTCTGCAGAATCCTGGAGCTGAGGCTGGGCAAGGAAAACATAGCTGGCTGGTGGTACATAGGTCTTCCCCCAAAGGACCTTGGTTACTATTATTACCTCTCCCTCTTCCTCTTCTTGCCCACCAGCATGGGTTTGGAGAAAACTCTCCTGTTGCTGCTTCTCCTAGCAGTAAATGGCAGAAGAAATTACATATTATTAAGTGCAGAAATAGGTCCTGCTTAGAAATCCAAGTGTTAGGGAGCATTAGTGCTGCCCTTTCCTTGCCGAACTTACCAATTCCCCCTCCTTTGCTGTGAGCTGCTTTCAGAAATTTGTGTTTCTTTTTGTCTAGGCAGGCTGCGTATTCAGCAGAGTGACTCAGAGCACAGAATCTCTTTGAACCAATGTTTCTGCTCTGGGAAAGTCTTTTTTGGTTTTTGTTTCTTTAATATTTTTTTTAAGTGATAAGGAAATATGTGCTACTTGCAAGTTGCTCCTTTTGGCAAACATGGGATATCCCTTTTTAGTATGGATCCTGTTCCATATGTGATCGTTCCTTTTTTGCCAAACTTCCTTAGATGTGCACCAAATTGCAGAAAGATGAATACCAACTTTGCATAATTTGAACAAGAAAGCCTTGCAGTGCTACTTTTCTGTTTAATTTACGGGGGGGGAAAATTATGAGATACGTAGGACATAAGTAAGGGCAGAATAGAGTCCTTAATCTTAATTATTCATTCTGCAGTATTATAAATGACTAAAGATTACTTCCAATGTTTGGTATAATCTTACAGTGTGCAGATGTGGTTCTCTTTGGTATATGCCATCTTTACTGAACTCACAATTTCCATAATGCTGTCACATTCTGCATGGGAAGCAGATTTACAGATAGGTAATCCATGTAAGGTATTTTAAAGACAGCTTATTAAAGGATTGAGGCCTGCTGTTAAATTACATATGCTTTCAATTGCTATGAGGAGCAAACAGTATCAAGAAGTACAATAATTTAGCTACAGCTGGAGAAAGGCCTATTTAAAGTTTTGATGACAGATCCTTTAAAGTTTTCCTTTAAGTTCTTTTCTGCTTTCTATCTTCTCCCGCATAGCACAGTATTTCACTTTATACAATGTAATTTCACCAGCAGGTCGACTGTATACACGCTAGGAAACTGAAATGCATTCCTAAACTGAGAGATAGAGTTTACAAAATGACTGTGGGCGCCAGGCTCCACACTTGATGGCATTATCTAAACACCTGACAGCAAGGATGGAGTCATTTCAGTTTAGCATTGCTAATTATTAATAGCTCAAATTGCGCTGGGCACTGCTGCCGTGCCGCGTTCCCCGCTGCCGCCGCCGAGAGCTGGGATGCTCTGCAGCACTGATGTTATTGAGCATATTGGATAGTGCCCCCATCTGTTTCTGGAACACAAGGCGATGTGTCACTTACGTGCTGTCTGCTCCTCGTACCCTTTACAGAAGGAGTTACAGGAGATTGCGTTTCCAAACAGATAAGCTCGTTCCCCTCTCTTTAACTGGAATGAGAAGGCAACGACCATAGTTTATTCCTTAAATTGGGGGGGTGGGGAGGAGGGGGAATGTTTGGAGCCTTTTCCCCAAAATAACAAAATAAATGAGAAAATAGTGGTGCTGTTTGGAGCTAACTTTAAGTGTCGCACAGTAAGACGCTAAAAGGGGCACATTATGCAGACATGAGACTACAAAGCCCGAGAAGGAATGCGTTAAACAATCATTTTATAACGATGAGTCTGGCCACGCATTTGCATGTGAACATTATTACAATCTGAAAAAGAGAAAATGTTATTATGCCATGTATCTTTGAGCCATTATTGGAATTAGGTTACAAAGCTTTGACTGCAAGGTTATTTGAATTTACTGCTTGTTGTTAATTTCATGCTTTCTATTTAGTATTTTTTTCCTTATTTATTATGAACTAGTACACTATGAAAAGCAAATGATTTTTAAAAATGTGTCTGTAACCTCCCACCACAAGCATGAGTTTATTTTTTGATTGCATATATTTAAAAATCACCGTACATTGTGGGAAAAGCTGTGTAAAGCTCTGGAAAGACAAAATAGTAGAACATAATTTTAAAAACGGTTTTAAGAATTAAAATACAGGCTTTTGAAACCTACCTTTATTTTTTTTCTTTAACGTTTCTGTGTAATCTAAGCAGACACATGAAAAATAGTGACTCTAAATTTGGCAAAATAAAACAATTTCTTACAAAGGGTGATCTGAACATCTTTTATAAACATAAATATATTAAGACTTCTTTTTCTTTTATTTTTGCTTTTTTTAGTAAGTGAAAGATAGTATTTTTATTTTGATATATTTACAGTAAATTATGGACATGATATTTCTGTCCTCAACTAATAAATGTGTTTTTATAGAAGTTGTAGAGGTTAATAGATTTTGAATTGCATTAGATTTCTGTAATAAATGGCTATATAAGACAAGACCTTATTAAGTTGATCTTTGTCTGTGAAATCTGTGTTCTTCAAATAATTTCCGAAACCAGAAATGCAAAATACAAACTTTGCCTGGCCATGTATTTTTAAGCATATGTCTCTATAAATATTAGTGCAATTTAATTGCAGAAAATTACTTTGTTGCCAATTAGTAGCAAAGTTTTGTAGAGCACCTGAAACTAAGATTTTTATTTCAGTATTTATACTGGAATATACTTCTTCTTACTATAAGGGAAAAATGCTATTGATGGCTCTAAATGAACTTCAAATTAATGTAATGTCAATATTATCTAATATTGATATATCACCCTTAGACTGCAAATTATTATCAAGTGACAAATAATTAAAATAGTTATAAATTAAACTGAAAAATTAAAATGTGATGCTTAAATAAAACTAAATTTCTCAGTAGAAAGTATTTCTAATAGGCTGTGTAGATTTCATTGCATCGTTTCTGTTGTTACCACATCTTAATGGGTTTTATTGTTTATGGGAAAAATTGTTTAAGACAGCAAGAATCTCGGGTCTTCTCTTTTTTATGAAGGTCAAACTAAATTCAGAATTATAACTGAAAAATGAAATGTAAATACCAAGATCTTTGATAACAAAGTAATTAAAATGTATGGTTTTGCCTACTGTGTATAATAAGGGCTTATATTTGATCAACCATAAAAGTTATTTAATCATTTTAACCTTGGAATACTACCCCACAAAAAACTACTTAATGGAAGTTAGCTGAGAAGCATTAGAGTATCATAACATCAAGAAGGCTGAGCGAGAGGGCACTGAAAATTCAAGCACAGCTTATTTCTGCCATAATACTATAGCAGGTTGCATGGCAACCAGTGGCTGTGGATTTTGAAGTTACTTTATCCTTATTCAATGAGCAAAGACTTAGCCTGTATTTATTTTGGTAATTTCTAGAATTAATCAGGTATTTAAGGTCCAGTGTAGCATAAACTTGCTGTGATTTTTTGATTGGCAAGTAGATGTTTACAACTGTTTTTGGGAGAAGATCTGGAAGAAGAGGAGAGCTCGATTGTTCCTCCTAGCATTGCAGACAGTAAGTATTAGACAAGTGCTCGGATTAGCAGCCCATTTTGAGCAAGAGTGTGGCTTGCAAGCATGTCCCTGTGATTTAGGTTAGTCATTTTAGGAGGATACAGGAGTTTTCCAAAAAAAATGGCCATATTTCATTTTAATGTTTCCATTAAAGAACAATGCTGAGAGAATTTTAACGTTTTTCAGCTGAGTAAAAGCTGTAATCATAAGCCAAAGCCACAAGTAGTAGTGTAGCACCCTTGTGTGCATGTATTACTTCAGAGAATACAGTAACATACAAATCTCAAAACATGTTCTAAAATATTATTTAATTTTCATTACTGTTTCTAAAGTACAAAGGCAACTCCTTCAGTATCCTGTTGTTTAATATGTTCAGGGTTCTACCAAGCTTCTCAATATCCACAGATTTTACTAAAATTGAAGTAAATTAAAAGCACGAAGCACACATGATAATGCTTGTAATGAATGAGAGGTGTGAACTGGTGGCTCATTTAATGAGGGCTTTTTAAAAATGCACTTTGCTAGAGCATATGAAAAATCTGTGGGATATTTCCAGGTTTCAGAAGCAGTGTATATTCTTGTAGTGAAAGATGCCATCATAATGCTTATGCATACAGGCGTAGGATTATGATATGAGTGTTCTCTCATGTGTTTCAGTTCCTAACTTTTTGGCTTTTATGCAAAGTGCACATTGAATGATACTTATCACATGCACAGCATGAAAGGCATCATTAAACCAAGACAGGCTTTCACAACCCTGACTTACATCATGCACCCCACCAGCCTAGCTTTGAAGAACCGTTTTTTCATATGTTCATGAACTTAGCAGATTTACGCGACAGCTGTATCGTTCTATTTTAAAACGTATTTCCGAAAGTGACATTAGATCAAGACCAAAAACCCTAATAAGAAGCCCACAGTTCTTCTTAGGTGGAAGTGGGCACCCAGCCAGTGGAGCACTACTGGTTTGGGAATGCCTTGTCTCCAAGGCAGGCCACTGAAAGATAAAATGGCACAACTGCACGTGTCTAGCTCAGGTCATGCCTTTTCTGAGAGGCTTCCTCATTAACCAGCTACTACTTATGTCCAGAAAACATGCACCCATAGCATCCATATTCCAAACTTTACAGCATGTAAGTTAATTCGGTTAAAATTAGAGCTGAAATGGGTAGTGAATGACTTGGCATTTGTTTTGCATAGGTAGCCTGGAGGTTATAGCATATCTGTGTGCAGCAGCAAGAGGGGGTCCATGGATGTCTGCTTTCAAGCAAAGTGTGGCAGTTTAGGCTCACTGTGCCTGTCAGCATGTATAAAAGTCCCTAATGATCTTCTCGATGAAGTAAAGTGATCAATCTTTGCAGTGAAGGTCCAGCAAAGTTATTTTAAAAATGCAGAGGTTATTTTGTTAAAACCTCCACTAGAAAGCTAGTACTTCTGGGAGCTGTGAATGTTGTTAAAATATATATATATTATAGCCTTTGTGATGACAGTTAAAAAGTTATTACAGCCAAATACTTTATGTCAACAATAAGCTACTGCAGTTTAAGAAAAATGAAAGGTTTTCCCCTGAGCCAGTTGTGTTTTCTTTGAATATAAGAGGAAATAAAACTTAAATATTTTGGGTTGGAAGTCTTGGTCCTGTTTGAATATTTTTATTTCTTACTTTCCTGAAGTTAGTGGATTTTGGTGACCTCATTTCTGGTCACTTTGGTTTTTAAATAGGAGGCTTAATACTAAAATGTGCTAGTATCAGGAACGGAATCTGCAGTTCCATAGTGTTTTGGATTAGTATTAAATCTAAGAGACCTTTTCAGAGGAAATAATTGTGGCAGTAAGGGGCTCCTGGGTTTTCTAGCTTCCATCCTGGCTGAAAAGCAAGCTGACCTGGGCCGTTGTCTTGTCTCTATCTTCTTTTAGGGACATACATTAAGTCACATGAGTCTGAACAATCAAGCACAATGTAGCACTTGTCAAACCATTATAATTTATCTTTCCTTAGGCATTAGGTAAAATGTATTAACATGAACCCTGCATGTTGTTCCAGTGCAAATACAGGAAGAAATTAAAGAACTGGCCCAGTGTTGGTGCAGAGGAACTGAGGACTTTGCATCTTCTGGTCCTTTCTTCATTTATGCAAGTGATGGCTTCAACAGGAAACTAATAAATCTTCTGACTAAAGCATTGCTGGACCTGACCAGCAGCTTTGTTGTAGCTACACTGTGGAAAAAATAGTAGAAATAATTTTATCAGGTATTTGAAAGGATTAATTTTATATAGGGTTTTGAATCAGTTTCTGCTTTTATTTCTGCATGTATTTTTTAGGCTTAGTGGCTACATGTGAGGATAGAGTTGTAGAAGTTCAGAATATCCCTTGGCATTGGCCTTCCCTGTGTTGTGGGGATGGGCAATCAGATTACAACATTTAATGGGGCACCTGTGCCTTGTTTTTTTAAAAGGAGAAAATTGAACATTCAATGAACATCCAGAAAATACTGGCCAGGCAAACTACAGTACTTATGAATGAGGCATAATAGATTTGTCAGGGCTATGACTTCTTTCAGTAACTGTGAAAAAGGAATAATGTTAAGGTGTCAGAGAGGAGTCAAGGCATGGAGCTTGTTTTCACTGAAACCTTGAACAGAGAGGAAAACATGAAGGTAATTCTTTCTACTTCAGACTCTGAAAATGAGAGCCTGGAAACACAGTCAGGAATCAACCTTTAGCTCCATTTCTCCCTAAATAATTTGCACTCTTTAAAAAGAAATACATTTCATGTATTTATAATATTGGAACCTGGGATTAAAATTGAAAGCCTATAGTAAAACTCTCATCTGCAGAACAGAGCTTTATCAATTACTTCTGTTTTCTGACAGCAACGCCTGCTCTTCCAGAGCAGCCCCCCACATGTCCTATCCTTTTGCATCACAACACATCGGACACAAATGTGGTAGCTAAGTTTTTGCCACACTATCCAAGGAAATTTTAAGGAAATGGTCCCGTTTCAAAAAGTCTACTAAATACTGTGTATTTGGTTTTAATTTTAAAACTGTTTGGTCAAAATGTCAGTGGTGAGTAGATCTTTTATTTTCTAAGTGCATACCTCCTCTCAAAAATGACCATAGAACCAAAAATATAAATGTTTTACTTCATTCGGATTTTTCTCTTCCACGACTGCCTGCACTGACAGTCTCAGAGCACACAGAGGCTAACAGTACAAGTGTAAATTGTCATCTAAGTCTTTTTCTTCTGCCTAACACTGGAAAGGTTATATCCTGAAATAATGCATTTAGCAAATTATGAGCCCTGTAAGACAGGACCAAGGCTGGAAGGATTGCAGACAAAATGTGTTCAGAGCTAGAAACAGTCGCACAGATTGAGGACTAATCCAAATGCTGCCTGTCCATGAGAGTTTTATATTGACACCTCTGTGATTGGAAAGAAGAATTTTGCAGCCAAATGCTCTGTTGATTTACATTCCTGGAAAAACCACTGACTTATGGAAGGTTGTTTAATATAAATATCACAGTTTGTTCTTGGTTTTAAGGCTTTAAACTGCAGTAAGGTGCATCAAGAATTCTTTCTAGTTTGCACTGTATTTTGTCTTACATGAATTTGGTTACTCTAACATCTGTGTACCTCAGTGTTTCTGATGTATCTGTCTTCACAGCAACCCTGAGCAATGTGGGGTATACTGCATTTTTTTACACCTGAAGTATTAAAAGATGAGAAATGTAAAGGTGTTCTAACTCTGTACAGTTAAGTGTGTTCCTAACAGAAACCTCAAGGGTTTCTAGCAGCCCAGCTATGAGCAATGGCCACAAAAGGTGAGAGCCCTCATGCATATGAAAATTCAGCCCATCACTAAAGGGTCTTGAAAATCTGACCCAATACAATTTGGGCGAGATCATGCAAAGTAACAGTACCAGCAGCACAGAAGGGAATTGATCCATTTCTTAGAAAATGTTGCATTGTACATAACCCTAATCTCTTTTTTTCCGGTTTTGTTTTTGTTTTGTTTGGGGTTTTTTGTTGTTGTTTTAGGGGATTGTTTGTTTGTTTGGGGGGGTTTGGCTTTGTTTTGTTTGGTTTTTTGGGGTGGTTTGTTTTGTTTTGTTTTGGGTTTTTTTTTCAATTAGAATATTTAGTATATTTAGTATATATACTAAATTTAGTATATTCTGACAATTTAAGAAGTAACTTTTGCTTCTATTCCTTCCTTTTTACCTTTGAATGTGAATCATTTGATGTGTGTTCTGGATCAAGTATGATTTTTCATTCATTTCATAGGTATATAGCTCTCTGAAAACAATAAAGCTATACAAGAGCAAAAGGGAGATGCTAGAGGGAAGGTTTAATTCTTTAAATTATAAAGTAAATTGGCAGTGACTGCACACTGAGACACATCCTAGTCCCCATGTACTAATTGGATGCCACTTAAAAACATTATGAGAAAAATATGTGAAACTCCAGGTCTTCCAGTCTAAACGTCATCCTGGTTTTATACTGATATTAATGACCACAGGTTGGGTAGGGTTGGTTTTTTTTTTTTCTTTTTCCCCCACTGTGGTGAAAGTAAGATGCCTGAAGGGAAGCAGAATTAATTAAAGTTTCTGATGAATATTGGACCACTACTGGCACTTGCCTCGGGATCAACAGGTAGGTTCTTAACTTTGTGAGGGAAAACATTATTGAAGAAGGTTGCATTCCTTGTGCAGATCAAGTTGTGCTTTTAAAAAATAAAAGAAGTCAGCTGGTGGTCTTGCTTTTAATTATCGAAGCTGTGAGAATTCAAATGACATATTTGCCTCATTTACTTAGAAGATATTCTTGTATTTATTAAATCATTTGAAGAACATCTGTAACACTTTGATAAGATTTTCTTTCTCATCATGGGAAGCAGGCTGCATTTCAATACCAGGAAGTACTAGTATTACCAAGTGTTTCCTTCTCCATTTACAGGGAAACAGTAATATGTAGAAGTAAAATTCACCAGAATTTAGAAACATTTCGTTTTGTAACAATACTGGACATAAGTCCAATAGCAGGATTAAAGGATCCAGAAATAATTAAAAATTATTATTTAGCCTTATTTTCTATCATTGCTAGACTACAAGCTACCTGTTTCTTACCATTTTTTACCCAGGATTTCCCTCACAAAAGCAAAAGCCTGTAGAGTCTTCTCCAGCAACAGTAAAGTTGAGATGACAAGGAAGAAATAGAGCATTTTTAACACCAGCTGTTATATGATTAAGAAAAAGTGATGCTGTTTCTATACTGTTCATGGGTCAAATAAAAATATTTCAACATGAATAGAAACAGCCAATGTGCTTTAGATCAATCAAAAATAGTTTCTAAACAACTTGAAATTTCATGTCAGTGATGTTTTAAGGCTTTTTGTATTGTGAACACCTTCCTTAGACATAGAAGACAAAGGTCCAGTGTCTCCAGTTGTTTTTACGTGAGACTTAGGTTTAAAAATCAAAGTTCATGTAACCAGGCAAAGTCACAGACAGAGTCTACAATATCAGACAGAGCAGGTGAATATGTGTGTCCTTCTGTTTATTGTAGGAATCCAAAAGTTAAACTAGAATTTCCAATAAGCTTTTACAAGAAGTCTGCTTTTAAAAATTCAAAATACCAGGGTAAATCTCACTTTAAAAGGTTTAATCGTATATTACATAATATTCTGCTGGAAAACGCATATGTGGCATAATAAATAAAGCAGGAATTCAGTTATTAAGACATGTGAGCATATGCGAAGCTGCATATGGATATACATATGCATGTATATGTGTATATGTGCATGCAAATATCAATATTGTCTCCATGTACACATAAAAACTTATTTAGTTATTTGTGGTTGCATATTTACAGAAATAAGTACCTGCATATACCTCTAGTCTTCTTACTTCAGAAAACATATTAATTGCATAAAGTATGTTTCCCTATGTTTCAGAGGTAATTTTAAGAAAACTTACTGTAAATTATTAAGCACCTTAATTTTATTCTGGGGGTTTTATGTCTCCTAAATTGTTATAAAATGTATAGATATATAATTGTGAACGTATTTTTTTCATATTAACATTTTAGCTTGAAAAAAATCAACAAAACTAGCATGTGTGCTGTAACAGAACTCATATAGTGGGATTTTTTTCAGCCTTTTTTTTTATGCTTTTTCAGATTATTTGACTGATGTTTAAATTGGTTCACTGGTTAAATACTACTAGTCCAGCGGTTGAAATCAAATTGCCTAAAAGTTAAAAGGTCATATTAATACTATGTCTCTAAAGGTTACGGAAGAAAGTCAGCAATGAAACTCCTGTAGACAGTCAGAGAAGGGGCAGGGCCATTGTGTTATTTGTAGACAAAAGGCACCACTGGATAATTCATTTCCATAAAGCACTAAAATATTTCAAGAGCTGCTTTCACCTATGGGTAATCCATAGGGTAGCTGTGAATACTCATATGTTCACTACTTTATTTCTCAGACTTTTAAATCAGCAATGTCCAAACCACTTTATTATTGCTGGGATTTTTTCATTTACCCAGGTCTCAGTTCTTTCTGTATCTCATCCTCTTCCTGAAGAAGATGTTGATTTTAATCTTTTCCTTTTTATGTATTTATTTATGCTGCTTCATTGTCCATAGGCACTACTTGTAAAGAACCTGCTGTGCTAGACATCATATAAACTGAAGTTTTAAAAAGCAATCCCTTCTCCAGATACGCCGATTTCTTCTCAGTCACCTTTCCTGCGTTGCTCTATTTCTTGCCATCAGAACACTGGGCTATAACCTGATAATTTTCCACTTACATTTCTTTTTTCCTCCTTTTTCTCCCGTATGTCTCTCTTCTACTCTATAGAATTTTTCTATCAAAAACAGTCACATCCACAGTACTCTAAAAACATATCCATTCTCATAAATCTTCAGAATAACTTGCTCAATACTTCCATGTACTATACAAGCTGCTGCTCCTCATTCAGAGCGCTCTATGTCTTTTGCCCTCATTTTCGTGCTACACCTCAGTCCATTTTAGTTTTTCACCTTTTCACTTGCAGTGTCTTCTTGCAACAGTCTGCTATGATCATACCCTAAAATTTTACTCCTTCCTCTTAAAAGCAGTTCATAAAATGAATGATTCCGTAAAGCGTGCTAATGGGAATACTTTGTGCCTTTTCTCTTTGCCTGTTAGCTGCTACAGCCTTCTGACTACAAATTTATTCCAGGCTGGATTTCTATTCCCTTCCATTTAGGTTTAGCCATCTAAATGCTATCAATTTTTAAGCAATTGCAATACCA
>VZRR01000833.1:70243-267743 GCA_013398015.1 Oreocharis arfaki | reverse complement strand
ATTAAGGATTTAAAGATGAGACATTTGTAGAGTAGCTTAATGCTGGATTTTGGGACTCTGACATCATGAAAACTGCACCTTGAGAATATAACATTGTCATACTATTTCAGGATCTTTTCTTCTTTTTAAAATGTCAAATTCAGAGATACAATGTCTTCAGAGGAATCAGAATATTTTATGTTGGCATGGGAGGGATTTTCTTTATTTCTTATTAAGACAAAACATATTCCATATGCTTCTGATTAAAATTCAAAAATTATTATAAAACCTTCTATAATAAGTTATTCATATGATGACGTCATAATTCAAAGGCTAAAATAAATTATAACATAATTTTATACTTTATATAGAACAATAAATCAGTGCATCCTACACCTTCTGTGACCTTCTATTTTAAACTACAAATGAAAACAATTAATTTGCCGCTCCACTGTTGCAAAACTACCGTTCTCAGAGACAAAAATACACCCAAATTACAATGCATCTTCTCAAAATTCCATTTTCTGCCCCCAGATTTAAAGACCTACATTTCTTTCTTGGGAACAGCAGAGGGAATCACAGTTCTATACCTCTCTCTGTTCTTTATTGTGGCTTTTAGAAAATGTGTATCAAGGCCAGGATATTTTTTGCCCTTTCAGGTTAATTTGTTTTACTTACTTATTTTTCACTCGAAGTCTTAATTCTGTCTGTAGGGTAGATTCTGCCAGCCCTCTTTCCATGGGCACATATGATCCAAAAGGTTTTCATGCAGGTTTGGTCAGCAGAAGCAGAGTGCAATGATTTCCATTTTTCTGCTACATTTGAATCTCACGTAAATAAGGAAGATCTTCCCCAGACATTACTGTCAGAAGCTCTGATGGTGGGTACAGAGCAGATGGAGCAAACCTGTAGCAGTTGATCGAAAACATGAAGTTTTATGGATTTACTTGTGGTGCCCAACATCTTTGCTGCAGCAGAAGAGAAATCTTCCTTGCACATTCTAGGTCATGATCCCCTGCAATGCTCCATGTGCTTTGGGACAAACGCTGTATGTTGTCCAAAATAGGTACGTTTATGGTACTGCACATGGTAAAAGATAAGAAGCTATCATACATGAACAAACAACTGTGATTGGTGCAGATTATGGGCTTGGCAGAAAGTGGAGGGAATGAATGACTGCCTTATGCAGCTTGATGTGGCATCCCAGTCTGATGTGAGACCCTTCACACGTGGCTCTCAAGTGCTTTCCAGTACTCACTACTATGACTAGTATCTGCTTGCGTACTTAATTTTTGCTGTTTTCTTCCTAGTATTTCTGCACTTCTAGGTGTAGTTTTGATAGGAGGTTTGTTTGGGGAGAGAGTTCAAAATGTAAATAGTCCCAAGTATTTATCCTGAAGACTGCAGCTCAGCCTCTACTTGTGGCAAGGTGTGGGAAGGATAGATTTCACCTGGTTCACCTGTGGGAGTTTGCTTTGTGTCTCAGACTTGCCTCCAGGGAGGGTTTAACCCATGTTCTGGAAGTCCTGTGTGCCTGAGGAGTTGCCTTCAGCCTCCAGTGTGAAACCCAGGTGATTTGGACTGGGCTCGGGCTGTTGAGATCCTTGAATAAAAGGGGGGAGATATTTCACTTCAGCCAGCAGCATACAAGAAGCCTATGTACAGCACAGAAGCTGAATCTGTCCAGGTTGCAGCAGGTCGAGTTGCTGATGAGGCAGATCCCCTGCAGTGCTCGACACTTGTGTGGGGACACCGACAGACTGGTGGCTCTGTGCCCAGGGACTGTGCATTCCTGGAGGCCTGGCAGGAAATGACCTGGCCTCAGCCACCAAAGGAGAATAGAACCGAATAAATTCATAGACCTTTCACAGACCATTACTATTGGCATAGATTTATTTATTATTATTATTATTAAAATTTTTATTTTTATTATAATTATTATTACTTAAGGAAAGCATTTCTTGTAGTAAAATTTGTGATGTGAACAACTTGCCAATATCCAGTATGTCAATGTGCATCTGTGGAAGAGTTAAGTCATCACTGTGGTTCATTGCAGTTTGGCATTTCTGACACCTGAGCACGCCTTGCTCCAACACAGAAATTTAACTCAGCGAGACTGGAGAGAAAGGCAGGATCTGTCCTTTACAGATAAATTAGTTCAAAGTTAAATAAAGCAACTTTTATTTATGTTCTAGATATTAAGGAGGAGGCTAACAATTGTCAGAAATAATTCATATGCTTTAGTGCATATACATAAACCATTCAGATGTGTTAGTTAATGCTTTTTAAATTAAAAAACATAAAGATCTGTGAACAAGATGAATCCTTAGCAATGAAAAAGACAGCCTCGCAAAGCCTTGTCAGCTTGATTCCAGGTTGATGATTCCTATTAGAAAGAGTCATAATCAGATGTGCTAAAATGATGACAGTGCTGAATAAGTCAGCAAACGTGAGAAGCAGTAGGACCAGGACCATTGTGGGATGCTGTCAGTGGTTGATTTCACCAAGTCTCGGTAGGATGTGGCACTGTTTTTTGTTTGAGTATTTTAAAACATTTTTGTTATGAGAGTCATAAACAGAAAAAAAGTCTCAGCCTTATAATTCAGAGAACATTTCCCCCCTCACCTAAATGCCTACGAAATACAGAAATCTGACATTAAAAAAAACCAGCCTTAACATCAGTCTATACAAAAAGAAGTGTTGTTTCTTTATGCAGCAACTTCTGTCATGGTTTCACAATCATTTGAACACTAGATAAAATGAAAATAAATGGAACAATAGTTGTTTCTATTTTACTTTAATACAACAGAAAGTCGGATTTTTTTGGCTACCGAAGTCAAGGCTAGCGTCACAACAAACTGTAGGCTTAGAGTTTGCAAGGAATTACGGAATGTGGTATGTGTCTGCGTTTGTACACTTTATCATCGCTGTTGTCTTGTGAGGGCAGGTTTGTCGTAACTCACTGCTTCACTTTTCATGAATTACAGTCATGCTTTTGTTCATAGACAGTATGAATAGTATAATTTCTCTCTTTTTGTTTTTTAATACATGCACTCTGAAGTACATTGCAAATCTGTGCCTCTTACTCCAGCAAAAAACCCTGTGAAGTAAATATGCAGTTCATGTAAGTGCACATTAGAAAAACATAAATACAACAGGCTTGTCCCAATATAGAGCAGCATTTAATGCCAGCATTACCTATTAAAATCAGTGCATTAGGCTTATGGTAGATGCGTGTATGTTAGTTTAGCATAATACTGCTAAAATTGCCAATCTAAAGCCCAGTTGCTGTAGCCATTAAGAAAGCAAATGCTCTTTCCCCTTCATTTATAGCAGTATTTGGTCAGTGTGCAATGTGATTAGGACGATATTCCATCACACTGGACTTTCATTAATCAACAGATAACCCTCTCAGTTGAGTAAATTCAGTTTCTCTGCATCTTAGAGCTAAGACAAAGTATGAATACTACCAGTCAGGTAAGTCCAGTCAGCAAAGTGGGGAAGAGAGAAATAAGGTTTTTCTTTTTTCCCTGCCCTCTGGGCCATGTCTCTGCCCTTGTGCAGTGCCTGTAGTACAAAGCAGTGCCAGAGATAGAGACAGCCTCCTCCATGCCCCAGTTTGCTGTGGTGACTTCATCTGGGTGAGTCCAGGGACACAGTGCTGTCATACACACATACAGACTTACATGTAGAGAGATAGGAAGAGGTTGGAGCCTGCGTCCAGGCACTGAACTGGTGCAAAATGAGAGTTGCTTTTCTGCCTTGACTAAGCCTGCAGTTTACTGGAGACCCACTCAGAGCCAGGGTCACAGTCCTCTCTGAGAAGTAAAATAGATGGATCATTCTCTGAATCGACCTTTACCCTGAGCACCCACATGTCCAGGGGCTGCTACTGTACCTGCCTCATTTGGGGTCCTCTACCCCTGCAGTGCAGCACTTTTATCTTCCCTCTCCATTAGGCCTCTTTTTAAGACTTTCTTAAGCAAAGGAGACCATGGCAAAAAGTCATTGTTCTTGCCAGTGGGCACTGGGTATGACATCTGATGGCTGCCAAAAAAAGAGACTTCTTTTTCCAAAGCGGAGCAGGTGGCAGTAGCTGACTGGAACACCATGCTGGCATTCATTATATCATAGCACTGACAGCAGAGCTGGAAGCTAACAGGTTCACAGTTGCCTAATGTCATCATGCTGAAGACATTTTTAGAAAAGTTATGCAATTGATTAGCTGGCTATATATACCTTTTTTTTTTCCAAGCAGAGTTGGTATTTTTATCCTAACACAGCTAATACCAATAAAATAGGTTTACAGGCGAGGTGGTGCAAAGGATGTTGTAGCAGGTTTTGGCAGCACATCTTCCCAGAGCTCTCACACCATACCACAAAAGCTTGTTGGAAATTACCTTAAATGCGTAGGAAAGTGACCACAATTATATGGTTCCTAAATCTAAGAGTAATGATTAACTGATTCTTCTAAGAAAGGGTATTTTTCTTTTGCTGTGTCTCCCAAACTGTTTCACTTCTCCCCTGCAGAAGGACACTGAACAGACAATGGGAAAAAGTGTTGTGTGATCTCTCCTGAACAGGAACTGTACCATGCTCTATGGTCCAGATTCTCCCTAATTTTAGGCATGTATCTGAGGCACTTAAATTGGGGTCAGTGTCAGCCTGACTCTGATAATCCTGTTGCAGAGACAGATGTTTGAGAGTGTGATTCAGTTTACCTCAGATCTGAGTAAGAAGAGGAAATATGGGACAGCCACATTCCCTTCTTTCAGTGCCACAGTTACACATCTCAGTGTTTAAAGGATTAAGCCAGGACTGTGTTGTCTCTCCAAACTGATCCGACAGATGCGGTGAAGTGATTTACTTCAGCTTAAATTGTGGCTTAGTTGTGAATTAGCTGGCAAACACTTAAGAAAGACAAATTCTAGTAACATCGATACATGGCTGGATACAGGTGAAAGAAATGACAATAACTTTTCTCCCAGTAATGATGGCAGAAGATACATGGCTCAGTTATCAGTCTCAGAATCTTTATTAAAGTTTAATGGTAGATGCTGGAGTGAGGGAGCTTTTAATTTTGCTTTATTGTATTTGCCTAGTAAAATGATTGCAACATTTTCTCTTGGATGAGGACTTTGCTAGAGTTACTTCTGCTTCTAAACCTGAACAATCACAGCATGGCAATATGTTGCATGAGAAACTGCAGCATAAAGCTGCAGAGCTGTCAGCTGATTCAGACTTTGGCTGGCCCTTTATCAAGCAAAACTCACCATTAATAGCATGACTTAGATCTAATGGGCTCTAAAATGACATTGAACAGATTCTAGACAGGTTATAATTTTAAAATTTCTCCCATGCTTTTCCTTTCCTTCCTGCCTTGCCCCCTTTCCTTTATCTATTAGTAGTAGTATAATACTTGAAGAATGGGGTAAGGATGAAGGAAAGATATGTAAAATCCAAACTTCTGGTAGAAGAGGGAGTTGAAAATCAAATGAGCAAGAAAACAATTACTTTCTCGTACCAGTGTTTTCATTTTCCTAGTAGAACTTTTGACCCTGAAATGTTCTACCTGCAGTAGCTCCCGATATTTGTTAATTATCAACCCACACTTCAAAGCCGATCGGTTTTCAAGGGCTTTAGTGGAGGTTAGCTCAGGAAAATGAGTATTCGGTACTTCAGGAATGGGTTTAATTTGAGGTTTCATTTTGGTAGGGCTTGGGTTTGCGGGAATGCATTGTACCTCTCGGATGTCTTTCAAGTGTCTTGGGGATAGGCCCTTCAAAGAAAGAAAATAAATGTATGCAATATAAAAGTCACAGGGATATTTCTGACACAGTGTCATATGATTTTGCATTGCCAGATAGCATCTCCTCGAAAATGATAGATAAATGGAATGTTTTAAAATATATATGGTGTAGTAGTTGCTGTGGTGCCTGATAAGGACATGCAGATGGCTTTCCATTTTGTTTCACTTTGTTATATCTTTTAATAATTTAGCCTAGATATTATTTTTGTGCTGGTAGTATCATTTCTGATCTCACTTGTCCTCTGCCCCCCAAAATACCTTTGAAACTAATAAGTAAAACAAAGAACCCAGTTCTGCCCTTCTCATTTACACAAGATTAAAGCCGGGTTTTGCCCAAGGAGAACTGCATGGTCAGCCCAGTGATCTGGAAACCAGAAAAAAACAATAATACAAACTAAGATTCTCAAATGTCATTGTTGAGATTTTTTTTTTAATGTCCTTTTAATTTCAGAGAAATTGATGGCTATAAGTAATTATGAATGCAACCCAATACACTTATTTGTTGTTAGTAGTGGAAATTTTCTCTTAGATTTTCTGGTTTTAAGAATGAAGGAAACACTTTAGTGTGTTTCATTACTCCCCCATTCCTGACTATATTCAACCAAAATTTTGATATTAACATTTCCAAATTATGTATTTTTAAAAAAAAAAATTAAAGAGCAAGTTTAGAAATCAGTTAACCTAAAGGTTAAGTGCAGAACAGCATTTGAGCCTAAAGTAACTTAACCCTTCTTTTAAAAGACCTAAGTGTAAAGAATAAAGACAGTATTTTTCCTTTTCCTTTTTTTTAAAGCCACATGAAATGTTCTCCGAGTTAAGTTTTACCATTCATAATGAATGCAGTCTCGCCATTCAAATGCGACCATAAGTACACAGAAGATAAGAATTTAATTAAATGTAGATTAAAACCAAACAGGAAAACACACTCGCTGATAATTTTATCCCATCCTCTGGCCATATTTTTTATACTTCCTTCTTGTTCTTCTTTGGGCTATAGCTTATCAACATGCCGATAGTACCATAACTCATTACATCTGATGGTGCTGCTGAAATGTGCAGGCTTGGTGCTTGAATTTCAGAGGCACTTAAAATGCAAAGCATGTAAATGTCTATGTTAAATATATTAGTGTGGTAATGTTAGTGAAAAGAAAGTGATTTCTTACAAATCCTTGTACTTCACATCATACATTATCATTGCCCAGTCACAAACTGGTTTAAAAAATATCTATTTAGGTTTTCTCTTAAAATAAATTTCTCTTAAAATGTCTTAATTTTGTTTTCATATGTCTTTACCTGTCAGTTTTCATATTAGTTTCCGTTACTGAACTAGATTACTGGAAACATAGAGATTATATTTTTAGGGCTTGGTTAAATACACATGAAGTAAACAGCTGACTGGGAGAGATCTGACTTACCCACATAGTGTAGTATTTCAGGACCAAATCACTGTCAGGCTAAATGGACCTGGATACCAGAATACTTTTAATCACAGATATATGCATTTTTACAAATTATGGCATTTTCTTGTTCCACAGAGGGAGACAAAAGTGTCCAAAAGCTGGGGGGTTGCCAGGGAAGAGAACTGAGAACAGCCCTGAGGAGAAGGACTTGAGGGTGTTGGTTGATGAGAAGCTTGACATGACCTGTCACTGGGCACTTACAACCCAGAAAGCCAGTCACATCCTGGGCTACATCAAAAGCAGCGTGGCCAGCAGGGTGAGGGAGGGGAATCTCGCCCTCTACTCTGCTCTCATACAACCCCACCTGAAGTTCTGTGTCCAGCTCTGGGGACTTGTGGAACTGTTGGAGTGGGTCCAGAGGTGGGCCATGACCAGAGGGTGGGAGCACCTCTTCTATAAGGATAGTCTGAGAGAGTTGAGGTTATTCAGTCTGGAGAAAAGAAGGCTCAGTGGAGACCTTAGAGCGCCTTCCAGTACCTAAAGGGGGCTTACAGGAGAGCTGGAACGGGACTTTTTACAAGGGCCTGTAATGAGAGAGCAAAGGTAATGGCTTTACATTGAAAGATAGTAGGTTTATAAATTGGAAAGAAATTCTTCATTGTGGGGGTTGTGAAACACTGGAACACTTTAGATTGCCCAGAGAGGTTGTGGATGTCCCACCCTTGGAAGTGTTCAAGACACGGCTGGATGGGCTTTGAGCAGCCTGGTCTAGTGGAAGGTGTCCTTGCAGATGGCAGGGCATCTTTATGGTATCTTCCAACACAAACCATTCTATGATTATATGAATATCCATTTCCATTGAATGACTCATCTGACTTTAGCAGTGATTAACAGCTTGTTATGCTGAAGTTATTCCTCTATTCTTATAGCTGAGATACTCCCTTATCTGACAGGGTTCGCTAAGGTTCATGCACTTATGCTAACACTGTTGTCAGTTGGGCCCAGTTGCTACACACAGCTGCATTTTGGTGCATCATTATTGATAACCCACTTAAAAGTATTATTTTTTAATGTACAACAAGAATAAAACATTTATATGTTTTAGGAAAGCAGTTAATGTAGACTGAACTCATGAATTCCAAACTGACCCGATCGCAGCCTGTGTATTTCTGCCTTACCAGTAGCCTCTAACAGATCTGCAACAAGTTCTTTAGCTAACCAACATTGCAAGATAAAAGAAAAATATGATCCATAGATCATTTACGCCAAATTTGTCCACAAATTTTATTTCCAATGTATTTTGCTCACTGTATTTCTTACACAGTTTGGGGAAAGAAACTATTGGGTCTGTGATGGTTTCATTAGTGGTAGAAAAGACTTTGGACCTTGCTCGGAAGTATGGAGATCAAAGTAGTAGTTTGCTTAATTAAATATTATGCTAAGGTTTAGAATGTCAATGTATACTTTAATATGCAATCTTGATTTATTAACCACTATTAAAGCATAACTGAAATAATTTCTATGCTCATGTTATCTTATATTTATAACCAAGGCCTTGAAAAAATGGAACTTCCCTTGGTTTTGCAGTAAGGGAAGGATTTCTTTCTGCTGTTTTATCAGCAAATAAATTATTTATCTGTATTTTGCTTTTAAGTGATTTAGAATGCTCTGAGAGTTGCAGTGTGATTATGAACTTTGCTTCAGCTCTTGACCAAGAGGTATTTTCAAATGAAGAAGATGGATCTGTAACTTTTTATAATTAGATGGCCTTTGATCTGAGCTTTGTGGATCAATCAGGAGAGAAATTAATTCATGTAAAAAGTTTAATAATATTAAAAAGTAATTACTGAGGTAATCAGAGCAAACTCTGCACCTCATCAAGGGCTACACCTGACCTGCCATCACTCAAATTTAGGACAGTATTTGAAAGCAAGTTTTCCAGTGCCAGACCAGAAAGCATAGGAAGTATATGAGACCAATAAGTTAGCATTCCCCACCATTTCTGTAATTTTCAGGCTAGGATCTAGCCTCCATTTCTTCCACTTGACAGCAAAATGAGACAAAATCCTTGAGAACTTGCATCTAAATATTTTTTTTTGGTTATTAACCTTAATAATAGTTTGTGTCAGGTGAAGCTAAAGTTGAGTCTGGATGTTGGCACATTTCAAAACTGAGCCTTTTCAATGTCAAAGCCATTTGTTACATTTAAACTGATACACCACCATACTAAATTTTTGGACATATTAAGAGAAATAGAGTCCTAGAAATGAGAACTATATTTAAATAGACTTAGAAATAAAGTATATTGTTTTTGCAACATCTACTGCTGTCTTGTTACACATGCAGAGAAAAGTCAGCCCAAGGGTTTATGAAACAGTTATGCTTCAAGGAAAGGTATTTTTGATCACTACGGTGACATTTGGGGATAGTTTAAAAAACAACATGTTTCCAGCCCAGAGATGCCACAGTACATTTTAACAAAAAAGATACTGCAGGCGACAGGAAAATCTGAAACAGCAAGCTGAGTTTCTAGAGGCTTTGCTCTGAAAAAAATGGGTGTAGAATTTCATGTATTAATAATACAAAATGTTCAAAGGACTCTGTTAGCATGGAGATCTTAGGCCAGTTCCACAAAGGTCTGGTCCATCAAACACAATTTATACTTTGAGCAAAGAAACAGTAGAGAATAAGTCTGTATTAATACTTAAGTGTCTGCAAGCTTTTTGGAGCACACTTTTAGGCTTCATGCTTTCCAGGAACCTCTGAATGCCCTCTCTGCAACAATGATGGCCTCTTTCCACATCTGCAAGTGTAACCACTGATTTGCAGAACAACTGGTTCTTTTGTGCACTTCCTGAGGAAAGGTAGAACAGGCTGCATAAAAGCTATAAAATTTATTTTTCATTCATTGTCTATGTTCCCTAAGTTCAGGAGGTGTTGGCTTTTGCCTTTCTGCTAGCACAGAGATATGAATAATACAGCAGAACAGCAGGTGTGGCAGCACCCACTCCTGCAGAGCACAAGAGCTGCATAGATGTGTCCAGCTTTTGATCCTCAGCCAGTCCTGGGCCTCCAAAATTGTCTGAGTACCACAGCATGTGATATCAGTAATGTTTTCAGACAGGAAGTCAGTGAAAGGGGGGGCTTTTTGAAAGGAGCACACTGGATTTATTTTTCCTCTGACAAGTTCATTGCTTTCTAGCTTATCCGATTTTGGTGGAAAGCTGAAGCCTGTCCCTGCAGATTTTGCCATCTGGTAAAGAAAGGCTCCACGGCAAAGCAGAGCTTGTGGGACTGAGACCCCAGGTTCTTTTTCCCAAACCAGTGTTAGAGGTCCAGTTCCAGCACCCCTGCTTGCTGGTCCCTGCTGCCTCCCAGGAGCCAGCAGCCCTGTTTGCTCTGGCACTGCTGGGAAACTGCTGCCATCAGTTCTGCAGAGGCGAGGGAAACGTGGCCTGCTGCCAGCTAAGAGGCTGTTTTGGTATCATCACCCCTCCTCCGGGAGATAGGTGAGGATGGAGAAATGCAGTGGGATGCAGCAGCTCTCTGACGTGCAGGGTGAGTCACAAGAATTACTTCACAGACACTGTAACTGCACTGGTGTCAGAGCTTAATAATTTTGCTGGTGTTTGATCCTGTTTCCCTTTAGAATCGTACCTGATATCAATGCATCAAGAAAGCCTTCAGCTTCTATTGTCTAATAAAGACTGTCTCCTAATCCTCATAACTGTGCATCTGTAGTGCTGGAGTGAAATGGTCTGTGTTCTACCTCTAGTTTTTTCTGTATAGTTCATGGGTATATTGTGTGTACACAAATCTATTTGAGGCAAGGCAGTACTTATTTATTAGCATGGTCTTTTAGGTTTAACAAGTAATTTACTAATACATATTTGTTTGCAAGTTACACTATCAGCCACTAAATGTCCCATATCCTGGTATGCAGAAGCACATCCTGTACTGTACAAACAAAAAATTCATATTGCATGCTTACTTTTATTCTTTCTAATGCAAGACTGGAAACTGCCCAGGAGTTCTGCCATTTATTCTGTGAAGTAAAACATGCGAAGCTTTGCATGCAAATGTGTGATGTCCAGTTGGCGTTAAATTCAAGAAAAGCCCTTTTCACAGCTAACTGATCCCCCAGTGCACAGCAGTACTTACCTTTGTTAATTTCTGAGTCACTCAAAATACCAACATTACCTTTTGTCCAAAGGTGCTTACATCCTCAACAAACACTATAATGATTGAATCATCAGTTCAGCGTGAGTAGTTTTAAGTGAGCTACCGGTGGCAATTTCATTAGATTAAGTAGCTTTCTGCAAAATGTTTGTGAAAATAAGCTAGAAGAAGTTAACAGTTGTAAAAGCTGAAAGGAGAAAATGACCTCTACTAATAAGATTGCAGCCAGTAATATTTTCTGTAATTTTGGCTGAACAATGAGTTCCTTAATAATTCCCTCCCTTCTCAAATCCTTTTTCTGCATTTTTCATTTTACAAACACTGGTTTACAGTCTCACAGAAGAACCTAAGTCAGTAAGCCAAGCTCCAAGTACAAACAGGCTTATATACATCACCTTAGTGGGAGTATCTCCATCAGATTTAGAGAAAACACCCCCCACCTCATCATGAATGGTAATATTTTATCTGACTCTTTCAAAATTCAGTGCCCAGTCTCAAAGTCAGATTGTGGCTAAAGCATGTTGCAGTGTTAACAATAACATATTCTTCCCAGAAAAACTAAAACGACAGGTGTAGCTCTTGATGCTTCAAGCACATGCTCTGACCTATAGACTCGCAATCTGCTGCACTCAATCCAGCCCATACTGTGGCAACAGAGCTGTGCTGGAATCGTGCTGGAGACAGACTGGCAAATGCTATGTATGAACTTTAACTGTCCCCCCCAAATGTGGGTTTCATTTGCTTCTTAAGCTGATTGGTGCTGGAAATGAGCATCTCCCTATGCCTTATTGAGAAGTGATTTTCTTTCTAGTGTGTAACATTACACACTATAGGGAATATGTATGTAATGTAGTCTCTTTTCATATGTTACAATACTTAAGTCTTGAGTTAAAGCGCTGTTTCTTGTGAAATGTGTATCCTTCAGTTGAATTTTGCAGGTAGAGTCCTGCTGCATTATAATTGCAAGTAGTATTGCCCTTCTGATTATTTCTCTGGACTTCCCTATTTCTGGAAAGGAAGCAATTACAAAGAACTAAAGTGATAATACGGCAAACATAACTTTAATTCTGCTTTTGGTGATATATCAGTTATTATATTTTGAATTTCTCTTCAGATCATTGATTCCAGTTTGATTTTGCTCATACAATCAATTTTCTCTAATTCTAAGTAAATATAAGTCACATTTTTTACATTATACCCCTCAGAGGACTTTATTTTTTCATTTCAGTAAGCATTATTTGAATCATAAAAAAAATACATTACAGTATTCATAACGCACTGCTTATGTGACAGTTTTTGAACTTTAATATTCTTTTCTGTAGTGTGAGGGCTTAGCAGACTATAAAAGAGACATATTGTTTATAATGTTTCTGCACCACAACAAATGATGCACTTCTAGCATCTATGAAATGGCAGTAGTTTTCTAAATTTGTGATTCTTCTGTGTTCAGCAGTCAAGAACAGTTGTACATCTGCTCAGCACAGACTTTAGGAGACCATGAACTTTAATTGAGGAAAAATAATGAGGGTTCAGGGACCACTGATACAGAGTCGGTTGGTAAGGCAGGTGCCCTGCTGCCAGATCAATGGATTATTTACTCCTTTGTCATAAACAAGAAACAGTTGGGTCTTTGTAGAGATTACATTCATATTCCAAAGCCAGGCTCCCTTTTTCTGTTCCCTTGTAAACATGCAGTATATTAAATACTTTTGAAAGTTAGTCTGGAAAACATAATCGTTTTGCTCCTTCATTAAATAATGTAATGTTAACCTTAATAGTAAATTTAAAGGAATACTTTTAAATGCAGTGATATTCATCCTAGTGGGCATATTAATTAATAATCTGTACTTCATGTGCACAGAAAGGATTCTGGGGGTGTTGGAGCATGTTTACACATGTATACAAAGGCATATTTGTAATGCAAAAAGTTAGATAAAAATACAGAATAAGAAAGACAATTATATGAAGATATTTAGAAGGAAAGAAAAAAAATGGGAAATACAGCTGAGCACATTTAGCCAATCTTTTACAGTCTGACTACCATAATGATAATGTTGTTTCAGAATAGAGTTTATAAAAATTTTACACACCACTGAAGTGGAATTTTCTGATGCTTTAATCAGAAAAAATACAGACTGCTTTTCCATGTGAGTCAAGCAAGTAATCAGGAGTTTCAGTAAGCATCCCTAATCCTGGGTGTGCTAGTGGCTATCTTTTACACACCTGTGTAACACAACAGGGCAAGGTCAGCCAAAAATGGCATGTTCTGACCTCATAGGTATTCATTAGAAAAGCAAACAAAGACCACTGTGCAAGACTGCATGGAATAAGCCTTAATTTCCATTTTAACAAGTTAGTCAGTCACATTAGAATCACAGAGTCATAGTCATGTTTAGCTTGGAAAGACTTTTAAGATCATTGGGTCCAACCATTAACCCAGCACTGCCAAGTCCAGCACTAAACCATGTCCCTAAGTGCCACAATGACAGGGCTTTTAAATACCTCTAGGCATAGTGACTCTAGCACTTCCTTGAGCAGCGTGTTCCAATGCTTGACAACTCTTTCCATGAAGAAAATACTTCAAATGTACAACCTGAATCTCCCCTGGTGCAATTTGAGGCCATTTCCTCTTGTCCTGTTGCTTGTTACATGGGAGAAGAAACCAATCCCCACCTCTCTACACCCTCCTTTCAGGTAGTTGTAGAGAGCCATTAGGTCTTCCTGAGCCTCTTTTTCTCCAGGATTAACAGTCCCAGCTCCCTCAGCTGCTGCTCATATGATTTACTCTCTAGACTGTTCACCAGCTCTGTTGCCCTTCTTGGGACCTGCTCCAACACCTCAGTCTCCCTCATGTAGTGAGAGGCCCAAAACTAAACCCAGGATTCAAGGTGTGGCCTCACCAGTGCTGAGTACAGGACAATCACTGCCCTAATCCTGCTGGCCACAGCATTTCTGATACCAGCCAGGATGTCACCTGGGCACACAGCCAGCTCGTGTTCAGCCGGCTGTTGACCAGCACTTCCAGGTCTTTTTCAGCCAGGCAACTTTCCAGACACTTTTCCCCAAGCCCATAGCATTGCATGGGGGTGTTGTGACTCACGTGCAAGAACTAGCATTTCGCCTTGTTGAACCTCATAGTGTTGGCCTCAGGCCATTGATCTTGATCGAGTTGAAGTCCCCCATGAGAACACATGCAAGAAATTGTGAGACTTCTCCCAGCTGTCTATAGAATATTTCATCTTCCTTTTCATCTGGTTGGAAGGCCTGTAACAGACTCCCACCATGAAACCTGCCTTGTTGGCCTTCCCCGATTCTTACCCAGAAACAAGCAACCCTACCTCACCATCATTAAGCTCTAGACAACTAAAACACTCCTAACATAGTGGGCTACCCCACTGCCTCCCCTACCTTGCCTATCCCTTCTGAGGAGTAATAGCCATCCATTGCAGCATTCCAGTTGTGTGACTCATCCCACCATGTCTCCATAATGACAACTATGTCTTAATTTTCCTGCTGCACAATTGCTTCCAGTTTCTCCTGCTTGTTGCCCATGCTGTGTGAATTGGTGTAAATGCACTTCAGCTGGATTATTGAGCCCTCTGCCTTTTCCAGGGGAAGAAGCTCTAATTCCTGCATGACTGTTCTCAGGCTCTTCTATGGTTTATAGCACATCAATAAGCCTTTCATCCTTGTGGTCTCATGGATCTCCATCCCCTACATCTACCAAGAAACCAGACTGAAGGACCTCACTAGCGCACAATCCCTCAAACACTACATGCCACCCCAGGCTTTTCTCCAGTGATTCTGATTTTATCCCGTTCCCCCTTAAAATCTAGGTTAAAACTCTCTCCCTTAAAAGCTAGGTTAAAGCTCTCTCAGTGAGCCCTGCTAACTCCTGTGTCCTTCCCCCTTTGAGACAGGTGCACCCCTTCTTCACCAGCAGGCTTGGTGTCATGTGATGCAAACCCCCAAAATTCTGCCAGTAACACTAAATTGCAAACCAGATATTATTCTTCTGGCTCTATCCATTTCTTCCCTCATCATTCCCTGCAACTGTGGTCCTGATGCCTTAACTAGTTGTCTCAAAGACTTGAAGGCTCTCTTGATTGTCCTTGGCATTTTTGTTGCCACTTCGTCACTGCCTATTTGAAAAATCCATAATGGCTGATAACCTGAGGGCCATTCCAGGGTAGGAAGTTTACCTTTCATATCTATAACCCACGCACCAGGGAGGCAAAAACTTACTCTAAGAAGTGGGTCCAGACTGCATATTGATTCTTCTGTTCCTCTTGGGAGAGAGCCTCCTATGACAGTGACCCGTCATTTTTTCTTTTTGGAAGAAGTTTTGATGTGGGTCGTAGGGCAACTTAACCTCCAGGACACCTCCACACTTCATGAACTGTTGTCTTTGTCATTGTTCAGTTCCACTTGGCTGAGCCTCCTCCCCGTTATGCCAGGGCCCCTGGGAAGGTGGAGCAGCTTCAGAGGAGATGCACCTGCTTCATCAGGCAGCACTTGTCACCACTGCCCCCCAACCTTTAACTCATGTGTTCAGCCATGCAGAGAGGGGACAGGGAGTGCTCCGTATCGTGCAAGCTGTCAGTCTGTCAGGCCCTTCCCAGGGAAGGCAAGGTGCAATTCCAGCAGTCTGTCTTCTGCACCCCCTGATAGTCCTCGGCCTACTGACCTTCTCCTCTTCTGGGATTGAGCAGAGGAGCTCCTCCATGTGGGTGCACCCCCACAGGGCTTCTGACTCTTGCCATCCATACTGGCATCAGAGCTGGACACAGCTCCAGCTGGAACCAGGGTGGCACCGTGTCCCCACTGGAGCTCTGCCAGTGGTTTTTTGCCTGGTGGATACTGCTGCTCTCTGCTGGAGCTAACTGAATTTCAGTGTCATCCATGCACTCTTTCTGTGCCAGCTGCTGCCTAAACTGCCACGCCATGTCCTGCTGACTGCCCCGACCTGTCTGTCCACCCTGCTGGTGATGCTCCTGGTCACCAGCACTCCCCAGGGGCTTCTTTTATATGTGTAGAGGCTTGGCCACCATTGCGCCTGGCCCTGCCAGGTCGTGACAGCTGATGTGGCCTGTGGGCTCCTGCCATCTCTCTGGGTTCCACATGAAGTTCTCCCAGTTTGGAAACTCTCTGGGTACCACACTGGAGTGCTCTGCTGCAGAACGAGCTGGCATCAGAGCCACTCACCTCAGCAACCAGAGCTGTGTACTGAGGCTGTGGATCCTGTGCCTTTCAAGAAACTACATTTGCTTAAATCACTCTTGTCAGAAATGATGGGATTAAGTTCCTAGTAATGGGCTGAGGGCCAAGGAGATCTGACTTCAGAAAGTAGGGTGTTCATTGTCTGATTTCCAAAATTTCACTTCAAATTACTAAATAAGAACTGTTTTCAAGAAATTGGGGGTTTTTTCAATCTAATGTCAAGTGTTGAAATGTTCCCAAGAATTCTTTTTCACACTCCACCTCCACATTTCTAATAAATAATTCTGCATTAATCTTTTGGGGAATGTTTGTTCTTAATGCTAAATAATAATTACATCGTTGCAGGCAAAGTAAGAAAATTCCGGTTTCTGCAATGTAATTTTTTAAGCGAATTATTAATTATGTTACCAAAGTTATCCAGACTATATCCAGATTTAAGAAATACAGGAAAATAATTTTTTATCTTGTCAAAAATACAAATTGCCCCAGCTGTATTCTCTTAATTCACTTAAGATATTTTCCATCCTGTCTTTCTGCTATTCTAAATAACACAGGACAGATCATGTTTTGTGTTCTTGGGTATAACTTTTCCTAAATATTCCGCTCACTTTCCTCCTCATGCTTTACAGAAGTAATCTTTGCATATTCCCATTTCTGCAACTATTGTTGGTATTTTGTTCATGGCCATGCCGATGGGGTCACAAACAACATTGCTTTAGAGTGAGTGTGCCGACATATAGATCCTGTATGTAAGGGGTGGGAAACAGCCTGATAAGCAATGAGAGTACCTGCATTTGTCACTGTTTCTACAAGGTACTGCTTTGTGGGATCAGAATAGTTATAGCCTTAATTTTGCATATATGTAGAACTAATACATTACTTTGATTTTTTATGCTCAGATATACTCAAGCTATTCAGTTACTTCAAATTTATTCCAGAGCACTTGAAAATAGATTTTAGTCTGTAATTTTATCTTTCCAGTGATGATCTAATCCACAAATGAAGCTACAAGTAATTGCATTTAAAGAATTTTCATATATAAATTCCATAATAAAAGCCAATGACTGTAAAATGTATGCATTAAAATTGATAGAATGGCTGTAATTTATTAATAATCAGGTAATTTGTTTATTACCTAGTCTACCTTGAATTTTTGGAATTAAAAGACAGTGAATTTTAAAAGAAGAAAAATTACACTATCTAATTTATTTTTATACAAGAATTGTAAATCTCAAGACTAACTAGCCTGTGGTTTTTGTAGATGTTAAGCAATGGTCAGTTAATATTTTAATAAATATTAATAAATAATGACCACCAGTAATTACAGTCATCATAACAATTTTGTACAGGTCATACGTATTACTCATATTTAATGCGCTAATTTTCATTTTTCATGTGTAATTGCAATCCAAAGAGATAGGTACTGCTTTTAGTGTTGAAGGATGTACTCAAAATATAAAGAGCTTGTCTGGTATGCCATGATCTGAAGCTACATGTAAAAACCTCTAAGTTTGTTAATCTTTAAAGCTGTGCACAGAACACTGATATTTTATCTGCTGTCCTGCATCCTCAGGAAAAAAAAATCCTACATGTTTCTGAAGTGTGTTGCTTTTAGTTTGACCACCATGAGCTTCATCTGCACTTGTAAAAGCTGATGTAATAGCTGTTCGTATTTCATACAACCATCTCCCAAGTGAGCCATAGGGGTTAATCTGAAGATTAGTAGCTCAAATCCCAGCATTTTCCATATAGTTTTCAATTTTAAATTGTATGCTGTTATTGACAGTCTCCTTTCCTTTCACTTCTTATTAATTTTGATATTTGGAAGGACTGCAGCAGTATCTGAATGAGAGCAAAGGTATGTGCATAGAAATTACGTAAATAATTCTTGCTAGGTTTATATACATATTTATGTAACCATGTATTTTCCCAAAAGCTTACTATAAACATGGTTAGCATATATGATCCTTTATATTTTTCCTTTAAGTTCAGAGTTTCACAAGGTCATGTACCTTTTGAACTTTGTAGTGTATTGAGCATCTATCTAACAACAGGTTTTACTGATGAATTTAGATAATTATTGTAAAATGGTATTTTCAAATGGAAGTTCAGGAGAAAATGAAAGCTAACATGTAATTCACAAACGTACTTTACAGAACGACAAGAAATAACTTCATCTTTGCAGTCCTGGCTCCATGTGAATTTTCAGCCCATCGCTTGGCCAGAGAAAGACAGGCTAAGTGTATTTCTGATGCTTCTGCTAATCTGAAGTTTTCTTACGGGATTAAAGTTGTGCTTGAAATATAAACAGGATCTTCCTGAGGGCTGTATTGGATCATTTTGAAATTAAAACAATAATACACTTAAATATTTTTACTAGAGTACGTTAAAAAAGTCTAGCCTTTTATCTGAATTTCAAAGATCAGCAGTTTATATTAGCATTTTCAAAATAGCATTTGGTTTTATCCCTGTATCTGCTGCTATCTTCTCCTTCTCTTTTCCTAATGGCTCTCTAACTTACCAGAAAAGATACAGCAGTATCCAAAGGCTGGACAGCAAAAAGAGCTCAAACTGAAAATAAATGCACTTTTTAGACACTGAGATTAATTAGTCCTTGGAACAGTTTAATTGTGATATATTGTCTGTTGCTTTGTTTCTTTTAATGGGGTCCATATACTTTCAGGAAAGAAAAATGTGACCACAACTTGTGAAGCACAAACCATTTCCAGAATTACTGGGCAATTGCTAAGATATGCAGTAGGCAGGATGCCAGACTGGGTAACCAAAACACTTCTTCAGATGTCAAAACCAATGCAAATGCCCTTCTATTATTTTGTAACTCTCTTTTCATTCCTCCTGTTATTTGCCCTGAGCTTTGAAGTAATTCTTGCCATGCTTTAGATCTCAGGCGAAAAGGAATCACTTACTGATGTACTAAAAACAGAGAGGGATTCTCATGGGAGGTGATAAAACATGATTGCATTGTAGGCAAAGATAGCATAACACTCTTCCTTGCATCCTCACCTGATTCCCAACATTTGAAACTTATAGTCCAATGGCATCTGAGATTCCTTAGAGAAGGGAGTAGTTTGCTGGGTTATCAAAGATACTTGCTTCAGACATTCTCTGAGCTGTTTATCTGCTAAAGGGGATTGATGAATTTCTGCATTGTGGTTTGGTGGTTTTGTTTCAGTTTTATTTTATTTTATTTTATTTTATTTTATTTTATTTTATTTATTTTATTTTTCTCCACAAAGATGTTAAGATCAGATTCTGGTCTAAGCTAAGAGGACCCTTCTTTGAGCCAGCAAAGGCCAAGAAATTATTTGTGACCTCAGTGGTGGAGCAGCTAGTCTCAAGAACTTTATGCCAGTGTGTAAGGGTCTGGTTAGTGCTGCTGAGGAGGAAGGAAGGAGGAAGCCTCCCCTGAGAGTTTTGAGGCAAAAGGCAGGAGCTGCGAACTACAACAACTCTGTATCTATTATCAATTATTAATATAGCCACATGGCATTTTCTCAGGATTTTTTTTCCAACTAAAAAGAAAACCAGAAACACTAAGTTTTGTGGTTTCATTCTTGACCTAAGTCTACAGTGCAGTCACTGAAGCTGGTGTAGATGTAGGGACAGAAAGGTGAAATCCTGCTCTGTTCCAGTTCGGCTGCTCAGCCTGCCAGGGCTCCCGCTAATACACAGATGCCGCTTTCTCCATTACAGTAGTTAAACCATCAAGAAAAATTCTGACAAAAAAATTAGAAGGAACATGGGAGGTTTTGCCTCAGTTAGGGTGGTTTACTGCAATGCAGGCACATCTTCTGCATAATACATCGGAGTTGTAGCACAGAAGTGTTAGCACAAATGAAAAGTCCCATTTTTACAAGATATGTAATTTGGCTCACATCCAAATAATCACCCAAATAATATGAGAAGAGCTAAGTGGAAAAAAAAAGCGTCCCAAAGGCCTTCTAAAAAATGCACATTTGCCATTACTATGCTATGTACTGTGAATGGAGAGGTCTGTCACAACCAGACTTATAAGAAAGCAAAGGTTATTCCACAGATAAGCAGTTAGTACAACGAAGATGTTTTTTTGAGGAAAAAGAAAAATCAATATTTATGCTTGCATCACTGTATTTTATATAGAGATAGCAAATTCGGCACACTGGATGGAACTAAGAAGTTAATTCTGGTGCTTTTTTTTATTTTTATTATTATTATTCTGTAAGAATTACTGCAGTAGATCAGACAAAAGATCCACATCTTATCCCTAGAAAATGCTTCATCCATCTTCTTAACACTCACATCCCTGAAATTCATATTTTTTTTTGAAAAAGAGATAAGTCAGTGGATAAGGGGGATTGATGCCTTATCTGACAAAATGACCAAAGCTTGAACACATGCAGTCTAATTGCTCCTTGCTAACTCTGTAAGCCTGACTATAGCCTCCCTCCCCCCTTCCTACACATCTACCTACAGTTAAGCACAAAATGGCAGCATCTCATGAAAGTCTTTCCTCTTGGGTAATGTGGAGATGTGAAGACAATCTTTGCCCTATTAATTTCCCTCTTCCCTGAATCAGTAAAAGTATAATAGAGGAAACACCAGTTAAGTTATTTTAAGAAGAATCAACTTTCATGTTGTAAACCTTGGATTAAAGAAATTAGTAAAAAAACCTTAATTTATTGTATTTCATGGAATTGGGTAAGGAAAGAGGCAAATCAGAAACAGGTTGTCACTGAGATTGCTAGGAATAAAATAAGGTACCTTGTAATTGAAGTATTTTTGCCATATTCTTAAGCCTTTATTTCAAAAAGTATCCTCATGCAAATAGAATAAATCACATTGCAAGCCTTTCAGAAATGCCATTTTCAGACTCTACCTTCTGATGATTACTGTTCTCTTTTTTCTGTAAAGTTCTATAGAGAATATATTTTAATTAGCTTCCACTTGATACCACTTCATACACACTGCCCAGATTTGACCCAGTGTCTGATCATATAGAATGCATTACAAAAGAACTGGTCATTTGAGTGCTTTAATATAGCTTTGCATTAATGTGAGACATCATTTAGACAAGGCATTAAAAGTGTTATTTTAATGACTGAAGTGTGTAGGGTGGGAAGAAGCTTAATCTTTATAGGAAGAACAATTTCAATTAGCTCTAAAATATTAATTTGTTGGTATAACTATATACTCTAATGTATTTGGCTACAAAAAAATCTAATGAATAATACATTGCTAGATCCCAGTCTAATTCCTGTGTTGTAACTAATACTGTCAGCTGAAACAAGGAAAACAGTCTTTTAACGTTCATGATTTTGGTTGGGGTGCATTTAATCTGATTGCTTATAACAACAAATTTTGTTCAGCATAATTTGACAAGGTAGCATAAATAAGGAAAACAGCATGTGGCTGTTGGGTTATTGAGTTGTTTATAAATATAAAGACAACATTTGTTTCTAGAAAGTTCATGCCTTTTTTGTTTATTCAGTGAATTTAAAATACATTATGATTGACAGGAATATGGTATCCACCTGTGGAAAGCATGAAGACTTTATCATAAAATACCTGGGTTCTGTTAACCTCCATGCTGTGTCTGAGAAGCAGATATATTGTCCTTATGACTCCTGCTAGTCCATAATTTAATTTCTTTGCCTTATATTTCCTATTTCTTACGGCCAGCAGCACTTCTCTCTACTTGGGAACTGGAGAACTTACAAGAGAACTTCTCATAAAATCAGTGGGAATATCATAGTTAAAATTGTTAAGTGCTGAGAACACCTTGTGTGCCATAAGCATATCTAAGGCCTTGGGAAGTAGATACAGCTTTAGAATTGCACCATTTTTCTTAGAAATCATTTCTAGTTATTCTGCAAAGATGTAGAACTGTACTGCAGCTTGTTAACTGCACAATAACTGCATAGAGCTTTCTCCCGAGACAGTCGATTCATAACATGACCAGTGCCAATGCTGATGATTTTACTGGCAAAAATAAGCTTAATTTTATTAAGTTAAAGGCAATTTTATTTCACTTTGGTCTCAGAATTGGTCACAGACGGTCTTGGGGAAGAGTATTGTGATCTTGCTACTGCAGGATTTTTTCGCTCTTCATCCCCTGAAAGAAGAGGAATGTTCAGCTTCTCTAAGTGGGGTGGTTGTATTGAAGCCTCTGAGGTGACCCTCTTGAATTATCCTTTGTTCCCATATCAGTCTAATGGAATACCTATGCAAAACGTAGTGCATGCCTTCTCAGTGTTTTAAAGCATCAATGCTGCTTATTTAAGTAGTCACACTGAGAAAATAGTTCCTTGCTTTTGCTCACAAAAGAATGGAGGCATCTGGTGTCCAGACCTGGTTATGGGTATTTCATTTATAGAAGAAAATGTGATTTCAGACATAATTTGGTGCCAAGAATTTCCTGTTGTCAGTTCTCCAGGTCAGCATGCCAGATCAGTCCCCAGATGCACTATTTTTTTTCTCACTGATTGAGCAGTGAGTTGTTATGTACCTTTCTTACATACCCAAGTCACTTGCTAGGGTCAGCCATCTAAACTGGAGACAGCTAAGGCTCTCCAGACACCATGTTTGAATCTTTGAGGTGTTTGTTTAGTCTATTTCATACCATCATTTTACAGCAAAATTAAAATTTATGTTTAATAAAAAAGTGGGAATAATGTAATAATTTCTTTCATTAATAATAATTTCAATTTCTTAGTTTGCATACTCTGGGATAAAAATGCTTCATTTCTTGGTTTTGGGAGCCTACTGCTTTTTCCTTTCTCTACAAAAAATGTCAGAAATTTAAAGAAAAAAAAAACAACCTAAGAATCTTCCAAAAGAAGAGAAACCTATTTGCAGTTTCAGAAACTAGGTAAAAGAATGCTTTTGTAATAGATTTCATGCAGCAGTTGGCATTGGCAGTACTGCAAAAAGAGATGTATTCTGTCGTGCTCTGTTTGATCAAGTGCTAAACCCGTGTGATCAATAGAGAGACAGATGTCGGGTGCAGATGGCGATGCCGTGATACCTGGGGCAGAGTGGGCCTGCCAGAATGACAGAATGGGAACAAGGAAGAGCAGCAATGCAACAGAATGTGACAAATGAAATTAGGGTTTATACTAGTCGATAATTTACAGCTAATAGAAAGTGACAGAATTTTTCAGCATACAGCACATTTACTCTCGCAATACTGTAGTCAATGCATTTTTCATGCAAAACAGTAGGAGCTGCTATGAAGACTTGGCTCCAGCTATATGTATTTTGTTACACTGCAACTTGTACAATTGATATTTAAACAAAGCTAGTAACATCAAACTTCAAGTAAGCACGAAGTATATGAAACAAGATTGTATTTTGAAGTTTGAAATGCGTCCATCTGATACTCAGACTGTGTAGCAGACCTCTAACAAGAAAATGAAGACATTATTACCTGTTTATATGAATATAAAGCAGAGATCCACCACAGCCACGTAAATAAACATTGAATGGCCGTTGTTATTTGGAAACTGAGTTTATAGTCTATTTCATTCTTTTTATTAATTATAATGATGGAGCAAGAACAATGAGCTTTCTTCTCTCCCCCTCTACAAATTCCAATCTAAAATCCATAGTTAATGCACTTGGCAGCTTATTGTGTTCTATTCTATGCTGATACAATTCAGAGTAGAATGATTGGTAGCTTAGGGTTATACCCTTTCTGTTAAAGGTTAATATCACTTTTATTTCCTTTTCTGGCTTTCCTGAGTTTCGTGAGCTGTGTAAGCATGTGTGCATACATGTGTATATGAAAAAGAAAAATATATGCACACACACATACAAATGTAAATACATATATATGGAATTTTAATATATTCAAAATTAATCGCACACTCTTCCATTACACTTTCCAAGTTTACTCTGTTGCCAACTCTAATAAAAACAGGAATCCCATCCTATAAAAAATGAAGGCTATGAAAGTTGTGTTTATGACTGAAAATGTAATGTAGTGGTCAAATCTTTTATTGTGCAATTTAACATTTTCTATTTTCTGGGCAAAATTAATGGGTATTTTACATATTTTTTTTTTAATAATAAAAGAGCAGTTATGGTCTATTCTGCAGAATTGATTTTCATCAGTTCTGAATAATGGGTCTTCCTTTAACAGCCTGTAATATGGCATTCAGCAAGACAAACTCTGAATCAGAACTGAAAAATAAAAATCCATCTTGCTCTTCTTTCCCTGCTACCTCCTACTACTCAGCTTGATATATTTTTCACACTTAAAGGTAAATATCTCTTAAAGCTGATGTCACTTGATTTTTAGGGTAAAATCTGAACTAAGTTTGGACACAGTAAACACAGAAAATCACCATTACGAACACCAATGCCTTTCCTTCAAGCCTCTGACAATCTACCCAGCTATCTTTCACACTCATTTCTATGGTGTATTAGTTCCAGTGGACAGTCATTTTGACTCGATGTCATGATACTCACACATAGGTGAGAGAAGACTTTGTCATGTAGTTTTTCTTTCTGAAGCTGTGCAAATGTCAGTCTTTGTTATGGTTACATAGACCACAGTTAAAGTTGCATCAATAATTCCTCGGATAATGGTAGTTTGACAAAGAAAACTTTATAGGCTGTTAATATGTATGTTTTTTTTAAAAAGGGTACATTTTCACATTTTTAATGTGCGTTTTGGCCACATGAATTTGTTGCTTTTCCCATGCCTACAGACAGTACATATCTTTTTTTTCTCCCTAGGAATTTGATTATTTGCAAAGGTTTTGGGCACCAGTAAATTCTGTCTTTCCTTGCAAATTCAGAGTCTCAGATAGATTCAGTCAGAAAAGGAGCTCCTCTTCTTCATCCTATTTTCCCTATATAAACATGGTACATACAGTTGTAATTTTACAGGTATGAAAAGGAAGAGTAAATATATTCACACTATGTTCAGCAGTTGTATATTTGCCACAGGTGACAGATATTGAAAATGTATCATACAATTTTTACACTTTGATTGATTGTTTCTATGAAACAAGTTTTAGGAAGTATGCCAGAAACTTGCTGTTGTTACCAATCCAGAGTAGTGGTGAAAACCGTGCTGAAAGACTTGTCTCCAAAATGTCTAATAAAAACACCTGTACTTGCTTCAGGTTTATCTCATACACTAAGCCTGCATTTAGTAATAAGCTATTAACCTTGAAACTCAAACATCTTACCAAGGATAGTGTCGTGAACAAAAGAGAACATAATTTTATTGGTAATATATCCTTCCCTTCTCCAAAGTTGTAGCCAAGCAAAACAGAAGAGACAGCAGGTCGTCTCCTCTGAGCACTGGCACAGTGGTATCATCTTGGAATGCCAAGCTGGGAGAAGAACAATCATCTGTGATATTGAGAGTGGCATGTTTCAGGTGCCATTAATCCACATGCGTGTGCCCCAGCTGCTACGCTGGCTGAAAGGGGCTCACCTGTTGAAAGAGATCCTCTATCCAGTAACTTAGAAAGCTGAAAAAGAATGAGCAGATGTATCAGCAGGAGCTGGCACCAGATTAAGAAACAAATTAGGACCAGAGGTTTCTTATGACTCTTGGCTACAGGTTCAGGCCTGTAGAAGGGATAACACTTTTTGCAGTCAAAAGCATTCTCAGAGCTTTATTTTGATTCACACAGAAATTCTGCTAGTAGACTAGCAGGTTGTTCAAATGGAAATTGTGTGGAGAATTTCTTGTAGAAAACTTCAGTGAGCAAAACAGTAATAAATGTTCATCCTCCAGTCTTCTATGACCACCTAGAAATTTGCTGAGCATTTACAAGTAGCTTCTCAAGTACTGACAATGTACATGGGTATTTGGTTAACTGAAAAGTTCTTAGTATGTCTGAAGCTATATATATCATAACTGTCTAATGTTGTAAATTACCTGTATGCTCACATTGTGGAGCCTTTACCATTAGTATGATTATATGGCTTAATGCATAGTTACGTTGTCCCGTGTGACATGTCCCTTTGTACACTGAGAAAGCTGGAAGTACAAAACAGCTCTATTTCAGTGACGCTACACAGCTTTATCTGAACCCCAAAGGCAACCGTTCAATTGTATGAGACTAGATTTCTAATTTAAACACATCTAAAGATCTTTTGCTACAGATCACAAAAGCTTATACAGTTTTTAGAACAAGACAGAGACTGTCAGTTTGCCATATATGAGAGCTCAGTGCACCCATATCGTGAGTACTGTGTGCAGCTCTGATCACAGCTGAGGCAGGGCAACCGGAGTGATCAAGGGAGCAGCTATCTTATGACAATAGACAAAAAAATCTGAGACTTCTCCATCTGGTGAAGAGAAAGCTGAGGGGGAAATTTGATACAGGCTTACAAAATCTTGAAGCTGATGGATAAAGTGAATGAAGAACTGTTATTCCTCAAATCCTGCAGTGCTACAGGAAACTGGGAGAAGAACAATTTAAAACAGATTATCACGGCAGTGAGTTAACTCTGTGAACTTGATGCCACAGGAGCCTGTGAAAGCAGACAGTATCAGCAGGTTCAGAGAGAGATTGGACAAATTCATGGACAACAGATCTGTAAATGGTACTAAGAGGATGTATCCGCTAACGTTCCTAATCCATGTGCATGCTTGGGAATTCTTAGGGGAATGAACTGCAGAAGGAGGCCAAGTTCTAATATTTTTACTAAATAACATTGCCTGTTGCCACTCTAGAGGAAGTGTCTGAGCTAGACAGCCCCCCCCCCCCCCCCCACTGTCCCACCAGGGTATTCTTTATTTTTCTAATGATGATGCAGTAGCACAAAGACTATAAAGAGAAGTCATTTTCCTATGAAGAATATCAGACAGCAGGAGTGCTTCTGACTTGTGTGTTTTACTAGAACCATTAGTAAAGGAGACCCCTCAAAAACATTTGTAAGGAAGGATAGTAAGCAGGATTGTGTTTAATTCTTTGAAGTATTAATTCTTAAAAATCACTTCAGGTTTTAAAAGAAAATTTTGTAAAAAGACAATTTTCATCTGTCATTTGACCTTCAAATTAGGCTATTAGCTGTGATTAGGCTGTGATAGTAAATGAGAAAGATGTATGTTTCCTTCAGCAAGCACAAAAAACCAAACACTAATGCTGCAGTGTGAATACGTGTGCCCAGACAGGGTGCCTAGAGATCAGAAAGCCAACCAAAGGTTTTAATTATCATATATATCAATACAATATTCCTAACAGTTGGGTTGCTACCCAGAGCATCTTTCTGCAGAAGATTGATCACTGCCATATTCTAGAGTCTTTCCTTCATCACTTGAATTTTGATGGCACCTATATCATGTTAAAACTGGCATATCTCCTTTTTAGCAGGCACAATTCCACCTAACAGATGGCCATGATGATAGACATGCCAAAGAACCAGTATGTGTATCAAGTTTGATTATTAGGGATGAAATTCCTATCCAAGAACATTTGAGTGGCATTCTGCACCAATCGTCTGAACCTATTGCTATGGGTTGAAACAAATGCTGTTTCTCTAAAGTCAAGGGATGTGTTAACTACAAAACAGGGAGATGAGGACTACGTAATTTAAGGTCTTGGTAAAATGGAAGTAAAGGGCATTGCTCCTGGATCACTCACTCCACTCTACCAAGATTCAGTCACAAAGCAAATTGTTAACTTCTACTGCCTATCCAATGGCACAATTTAGTGTTTCTAGTGTATTTCCTAGTAAATAGTTGTTCTTTTTCAAATGACATTTTAGCTGGCCAGCATAGATCTCACTGCACCACAGACAGAACAAAAATCTGCTGAAAGGAGAGCTGAATCACAGACACCAGGCAAAGCCTTACGAAAGCTGAATTGCCCATCTCCTAACAGAGACTCTGTTGTCATAGGGTATGTTGTGCTGTACCTGTTTTTCACCACAGTGCAAAACTGTCACATATTTCATAATAAATACCTCAGTTTAAAATAGAAGACACTGTAATGACAGCAGAAATATTTTAACTGGTTTAAACCAAAATTAGTATGTTGTGAAAAGATTCCATTACCAAGGTACCCCCTCTTAATTGTGCCAGAGGCAAATATGAATCATGGGTGTCCGAAAAGGCATCTAATATTCACATTTTTTCCCTCTGAAAGAAATCACTGTGATGCAGAAACAAAATCCCAGAATGTAAAATTTTTCAACTAGAATTTCTGTTAAATATATCTACTTATTTTTAGTGGCATTTTATTTATTTTTTAATTAGTGATTAATAAGATTTTAAATTTTTTTCTTTGACATACATTTTTACCAAATAGCTGCTAAGGCATCAACATTGATTTCTTTCACTTTCTTCACTTTTTTGTACTTGTGTTTTGCATTTTAAATACAGAAGAAAGGGTGTCAAAGGTTCCAAGTAGGTGGATTTCACAGAGTTTGCAAAATGGGACTTTGTCATTAATTTTCCATTTGAAATCAAAACATGTAATCTTGCCTACAGATGTCCATCCATTATTTATATTGGTTTATCGTGGTATAGCAATACCAGACATTTATTTGACTGGTCTAGTGGGCAATCAAATGCAGGTTTTTTGATGAGGCAGTAGTAATTATGATTTAACCTTTCTGATTCAAAGTCATCAATGCACTTCACAATGCTTCGTGCATGCATTAAGCTATAAATTACACTTGTGGAGTCTACATAGTATGCTGATTGACCTTAGCAGATTGTTCCCCTAAGTTCTCAATCCCTGGCAGGTGTGCAAAGGCACCAGGTAACCCAACCATTACTGTCCTTTTTAGGATAGTACTGCAGACCCATGATCTGTGACTGATGAACAGATTTAAGATGTGTCAATTGCAAATTGTGTAAAAAATGTTGAGCAAAAGTAGTTATTTTAATTATTATAAACACAAGCCTTTCAGAAGGCTATTTTTTCTTTTGAGTTTTTCTTCCTCAGAATAATTTTTTTTTTTTTTGTAGTATAAGGGCACAGCTCAATAAGAGGATTGAAATAAGTTAGAGACTGGTTACTTTGGCAGTGGCAAATTGAAATTGAACTACCTGACTCTGCCCTGTGCCTTTTGCAGAAGGAAATAAAACCTAGAAGAGTAAAGGTTCCCATTGCTACTTTTGCCACCATTTTTCTCTAAGGAATGTGAGGGGCATGTTAGAACACGTGCATAAAGGGCCCATTCACTGCCCACAGCTGGCCCAGTCTTCTGGCTGGCACTGCCTGCTTTCAGGGTTGCCCAGTCCTGTGGGAGTATCCCACTAAAGAGGAGCTTGCATCCCTAATTCTCTCTTGGTGTGGCCAGTACCCATCTTCTTTAGAGGCATTCTTGGGATTTTTTTTTTTTTAAGAATAGCCTGGGTTTTAGCATGTCTTAAATATTTTCTTCATTGTTAAGCTCTGTAATGCTCCATGGTTAAATGTAGGTACACTGATTTCATTGAGGCTTGCAGAGAAACCAATGCTGAAATTAGACAAGAGAGATCCTATTCCATTTTTCCAGTACCAAATCTTAAACAGTGAAATATAGCTTTAGAAATTTTATTAGGGATTATTTGACAAATTTTTAAAAAGCAATTGTTTTGTCATAAGATTTGCAGGATGGATGTTGATGACAGGTGGATCTTTTTGCTTTTTTTTTTTTTAATAAAAGATCAGTTAAATAGAAGCTAGGTCAGTCAGATAATTTTTCTGATAAGCAATGTTTCTTGTTTAATGTTAATTCTTTAAGACCAGTATGCTTAGTCAAGCATCATTTTTCATCACAAGCATTTTTCATCACGAAGTATTACAGTTAGAAATGCCACTGATAGATAAGTATTCAGTATCTGTACACACTTCTAAGATGAACATATCCACTTTCCATGTCTTTACAAAGTTAATTTTGTGCTCTGTGTCTTCCTTGTGAAATTACAATTTACGTTTTGATTCACCATAAAATTTAGTTCAAACTTTTCCTACTATGTCATTCTAGAGATCCGTCTGCTTTTATTTAACAGATGTCCTTTGATCTCAAGGAGACAATTGCTGTTTTACTACTTTAATGAAGCTTGTATTATTATAGGCAAAATGAATATTAGACCAAATGGTAGTATAAATCCCAGAGGGAAACATGCTTCTCTGTCTGGATCTTGGAAAAGCAGAGTAATTCATTTTACTCACAGATTATATTCAATAAACCCATATTCCCTGGTCTTATTTACTTTTTTTTTTTTTTTACTATTATGGGACAGTATTTCTGTTCGTTAGATTCAAGGTACTAGTCACAATTCCTTTGTCATAAGTGACACATTGGACAGTTCTTAAGTGTTGCTGAGAAGAGATAATCTGTAAAAGGAAATAGGAGTTAAAAATGACACTTTATTTATATTTTAAGTAGCTAATGCCCATTTCTTACCTGTGCTTTCAACAGACATCAGTCTGGATCATGTTTCACTGCCTTTTAGACCCTTATTTCCTAGAAACTAGGAGGGATCAGATTTAAAAGTGGCATTTCATAAGGAAAACAGCAGGGGATGGACACACATGGAGAACAGAAAGAGACAGAAGATAAAGGTACTTGAAGTCAAAAATTAGTTACACGTTTGAGAAAGAAGGGATGTGGAGAACACAAATTACAGGAATTTTAGCAGCACACATACTGTCCCCTTTCCCTAACATGACATGGCAGTAAGGGGCCACAAACCATGGGATTTATTAATAGCTTTGATAATTTTTTTTTGTTCTTTTGACTGTTTTTCTACCTATGCAATCTCCTTTAGACACAGACTCAACTTCAGGAACAGGACTGATGGTTGGCACCACACTGCTGGGATGAAGGTTTCATTCAGAAGTATCTTTGGGCATTATATCATTCTGTAGAAAAATGCATACACTGGAACTGAGAGCATGTTGTAAGGACACTCTGAGGTCTGCTGCTAGATGTCATCACAGGAAAAAAAAGGCTGCTCAAAAAAGGCTGCTCAAAAAAGGCCATAGTTTGACTAGAGCAGTGGCAATTATCTCGGTACAAATTGATTTGACAGCCAGAAAGATACTGGTTCTTAGGTAGATGTGCAAACATGAGTAGCTTCACCTATCTGATTTCTGACCCCATTCCACATCTGAATCCTGAAGCAACACAAAAGATAGGAAAGGGGAACTCCTCAATCAGCACTAAGGAGTAGGAAAAAAACCTAATACTTACTGCATTTAAAATTATCATTAAGCAAACTGAACCATCTCAGAAGATTAAAAACATCCAAGAGTTAAATCTTTCCTTAAGAGAACTGCTAACTCTGGGAATCTAAACATGGCCTGGACTAGTGATGATGTGGCCCACCTGGACTATTTATCTTCTGAATATACTGTGGAATTCTTTATAATACAGGTGAAATAACTTGGAAACATTTGGTGCCTGTGAGCAGAAAAGATAAATATTTTGTCAGTTCTTAGTACAAGGTATACTTTTATTTTTGGTAGGATAAAGAATTTGATTTCTTTTTCTGCTGCATTTCTTGTAAACTTCTGTTAGAGAGCAAATAGGAGCTATGAACAAAGATTTCAAGTGATGAGCTGTCCCATGCCTGTTTACAAGTCAGGATTTCATTTTACATAGAGTTCTCTATAGCAACTTTTTAAAATTTAAATTAGAAACATGGCCAGCAATGCATGCAAAATGTTCATTCATTGTAGTAAACTACGAAAATATTGCTTTTATGCAATGAGAATGCCATTGTAGAATTTTAAAAGGCATAGAAATAAAAGACTCCGGATTGGAGTGATTTAAACAAACTCACTAGGATATAGTAGATGATTAAAATACAATCTATAATTACATTACACTGGTATCAGGTAAGGATAAAAGCCTATAAATACACTGGGGTCAGGGTAAGCATAAAAAATGAAACAGTTATTTGAATAATCTGAGATCAAGTTGCAGTAATTAAAAATGAATGTATTATTCAAATGAAGGAATTAGGTTACAACACTCCTCATATGAAAATATTATTGTGACAGACTGAAATAAGTTGGAAGTGATTTCGATAAAAAATTGGGGCAAGAAATATAATTATTTACATTGGGGAAAAAGTAGGCAATCTATGCGGATGAGAGTATTTGCAGCTCCTCCTTCAAATCCCTCATCAAAACTCATACCTTTCAGCTGGCCTCCAAGAATTATCCACTACCCCTAGCCTCTTTCTGGACATTGCTCTTTCAGATACACACATCAATCCATTAAAAATTAAACTCGCTGTAGCTAAGGACTCTACATGTACTCACAAAAGAATTAATGGGATCTGCACCCACTAGCAGGCATATTGCTTAATCTACCCCACACATTGCTGTTTATCCATTTTCATTACCATTACCCAGGTCATTTCTGTAATTTGTCTCCTGTTCTTTCTTTGTCATCTCCTGTCAGTTTGGAGGCCAAAGTCTACACATAAGACTGACACAAAACGGTGTTATTTATGTAAATAGTTGATGGCTACTTGCAGATTAAGTACTTGTTATTATAAATAAAGGTTATTGAAATCTGACCTTTCCATGGCAAACTCCTTGGGGCAGAAACCTGTCTGGAGGTGCCTTGAATATGTAAACCAAGGATATTTAATTATTAATAATAATTAATAATGAAAGAATACAGAAAGAAACTTGGGGTTTTTTTCAGGTAATAGCTTTCATATGCCTTATATTAATTAGCTTTTACAAATGTGCTTTGAGAGCCCTCTCGGAGCGGCTCTTTGCCATTGCCTGTAGCAGAACAGTTGAGAGCTGCTCTGCAGGTGCACACATGCCCGACAGTGGACCCATTTGAAATTCCCCCAGAAAAGTGAATGATTGCACATCAGAAGTCAGAGCAAGATCACGAGTAGATTTCTTCATTTTTTGCCCAGTGAGTGCTGCCTGACATTCTCCTCAAACCTTTCTAGCATCTGCAAAAGTCTACTGAGAAGATAATTTAGCTTACTTGAAATATGCCCAGCTATGCCCTCTTAAATCTTCAGTTGATCCTTTTATTATCATATAGTATATTTAAGCCTCTCATTCTTACCTGTTAAATCCTTCATACTTTTCTTTTCTAGACTCTTTTGTCTTCCTCTCAAAATGCTGTGTTTGCTTTCCCCAAAAAGTGGTTGGTTGTTCATTTTATATCTTTTTCTTCTGCGAAGACTTCTACACTTCTCAATAGGTTGTTCATGCTTCAACTTCTTTCTGGTACTGCCAACTCTTTTCTTTAAATTCCCACTCAAATATACTATCTTGATTTTCTTATATATCACTTTCATTTCCAGAGAACTGGATCTATCTATTAGATATAGATTAGATATCTGAGTAATATTTAAAACACATGCAATTATACATAGGGGACTTCAGATCAAGAAACTGAATAGTCCTGAATGACCTGTCAAAACCAGACAAATAAGGAAAGTTACAACTACAGCTATTTCCATTTCTCCAGCATTATTCACTCTTCACCTGTCTGTGCAGTTAATTCAGCTAATAATACCATGAACAGGTAAATGAGCAGTGAGATAAAATGTTAATTCAGATTCAAAGAGATTACTTGTGTAGAACTATCCTGAATTGGTAACTGATGGATGCAAGGCACAGTATCTCATACACAGTTTGCATGTCTCTGGTAGTGCCATTAAGTGCTGTCTTATTTACAGCTGCAGTAAACCAAGCTGCAGTGTACCTGTGCAGTGAAGTCTTCAACTTTAAAAATAACTATCTGTTTAGGTGAATATCATCCCAGCAGACTGATCACAGTAAAGGCTTGAGAGAATTCTTGTAATGGCCAGTAAGTCAGATAGTCGCACATGTATAGTATGTGCTATAGTGTATGTGTTACCTGACTGGCTTATAGATTGACAATAATCAGTTAATATTTTATCAGTTTGTATTTAATGAAAACCGAGAATGTGGGGTGGAGTACAGGGCTGAAAGTAGATGGGAAAGAAAATGAGAAAACAGAATTAAACAGGAAGAAGTTACCAAGTGACAACCCCCTAGCTAAAAAGACTTAAACATAAAATAAGAAGCTGCACTGAAAGGCATTTTATATTGTTATGTCAAGCGGTATTTCCATGGACTGGAGAAATGGGTCTAAACTCTCTCTCCTACGCATGGGCAATATTTTCCATTATGAAGATAGACACTAAATCCTGTTTCCACTTCCAGGGCATAGAGAGCATTGATTTTTCCGGTGTCTTAATAAAGAAGTATGAGGACACATTTTTTGAGATAGGATGGTATAGGATCGTCTGCTCAAAACCGAGAAGAAACACATTAAGGGAGAGAGTAATGGAACATTTTAGTGATTCTGAGTTGTAGATGCAGATGGTTGTCCATGTCAGTGCTAACTTTTAGCAAAACAAAAAGATCTGAGACAGTGAAGCATCTGCAGCAGGTTGTGGATATTCTGAGGTTCACTGCTTGTAAACTGGCTGGCATTCAAGAGACTGTGTTTGGGTCTCAGTCATACGTAGGTCAGGCAATGATGAACTGCATTTTTCCGTGGTGCCAGATTGCATTCCGTTCCCATACCCCAGAGAGATTCCAAGTTGTTCATTATACTTTGTCCTGGTTAAAAAGGAAGAGAGGTAGTAGATAACATTTAGTGTCCAATAGGACTGGCCAGGGAAGTGCAGCGATGGGTTCATCGGGGGAGCGGGGAAGGGGTGACCATGAGAACAGCCTTATCAGCAGGGTAGATTTCCAAGCAGACTGGGAGGCTTGATAGGTAATTGCTGCCAGTTCTTTCATTCTGCTTCATAAAAATTTCTATTCCCGGGAGCATCCCAAACATTTAATAGAACTTTTCTTTAATCTCTGTGACCCCTTTACTTAGAGTAGCCTCATACCATTCCTCTTAAGATTTTGTGCAGTTCTAAGGGGGCAGCCAGGACACAGGGGTTCATGCCAGCACTACAGGGCTAGCAGAATTTCACCTCCGTGTGTAATCCCTGCTCCTCCAAAAGCCAGATAGTTCTTCAGGGATCACTGCATGCTTGACATCAAATTTCTTCATTACTCTCATGAGACAGAGATAAGTGTTCAAAGGTTTCTACAAACTTTTAACATCACCATTCCCACGTGTTTCCATAGGAGTCACGCACCCTGGAATGCTGTTTTTGCTCAGCAACAGAAATATTATGAAGTGGCTGATGTTGGATAGTTTCCAGTCCTGGCTGCATCTTTTCACTCTCCAGTTCTGCAGGGGAATGATTTAGGTAGAAATAAGCACCTGTGTGGTTGTAGGTGAGCACAGGTGATTTCTATGAACATCTCACAGGCAGGGGCAGGGAAACATAACCCTGTGCTGCCTTTGTCATCTGTCTGCAGATCTGGGGTGCCAGGCTAGAGGAGGGGGTGACACAGTCCAATACCGGTGTGTCACAGCTTTGGTCTGCTCAAAACCTGACCCTCCCGAGGGCTTCAGCACCCACCACAGCCTGCCCAGCTGCGGATGTGCCTTCACAGCCTGGGTTCCTCGTCCCCCAAATTTTGGTGGAAGTGGAGGGGCACAGAGAGCCCAACCGCGGGGTGGGGGCGCAGGGCAGTGCCCCACGAGGGCTATTTTGGAGCGAAGAGGGATGCTGCCCAGTAGAAGGGAAGTGGTCCCTAAACAGCTCCTTCAGTGAGCAGACAACATTGTAATCGATATTGTTCTCTTTGCGCGTCAATCCGGCAGTTTATTTAAAATATCACCTGCGGTACCGGCGGTGCGCGCCCCGCCACGAGGGGACACATCTCCGCCACGGGAGCGACAGCAGCGCGCTCTGTCGTGACAGGAGCAGCCCGGTGCGAGTGTCGGGAGAGCGGGGGGCGCGGGGGCTTTAATCAGGCCCGCGGCCCTCGCGTTGTTATCAGCGCGCGGAGCCATGTGCAGCCTTGTGGAAAATTAAATAAATAACGGCGGGCCCGCGCGCGGCGCCTGCCGGCGGTAGCTCCGTGCAAGATTCTTCGGACTTTGTCTCTTCGCGTGGTAACCAAAATAAGGTCTTAACTCCAGCTTAGTGTTTTCCAGTGTTTTCTATTTATTTTTTTCCTCCCTTTTTTTTAAAAAGTAATCGTTACACAATTTTAAAATTGTGAATCTTGTAACTTTATAGCTTAGCTCAGCATTATCATGCTAAAGATCTCATCTGACCAAGTTACCTAACGTTTGTAATTGTTTACTGTGAGGGTAGTGAGGCATTGGCACATGTCGCCCAGAGACACTGCGGATGCCCCATCCCTGGAGACACTCAAAGCCAGGCTGGATGGCACTCTGAGCATTCTGGTCTATGGCAGGGGAATTGGAACTAGATGATCTTTAATGTCTCTTCCAACCCAAGCCATTCTATGATTAAATAATTTATATGATAAGTTTGAACTACAGAGGTTTGAAAGGTGCTTTTCATCACTATGTTTTAGTGTTCAACAAAAATTTTTCTTAACAAAATTAAAGAAGAAATTTCCTATACATGCTGTTTTTCACTTTTCCCTCTGTTTCAAACCCTGTTTGGTTTCTATCCCAGTACTGTGGATAGAGACTGGGGTACGAAGTCCTGGTTCAGCCAGCATATTCACAGGTACATGTATTTATATACATGCGAAATTACCTTAGTTTACAAGTATAATTGTCTTGAGTGGAATGTATCTTAACAATAAAGTCCGAAGTTCCCAATCTATTTTGTGGTTTGGTTTCTTTTTCCAGTTCTAGGGAGTGGGGTGGTGTTCTACAGGTAACGTTAGTGGTAACACAGACAAAGGTCAGACAAAAGTAGGGAAAGATTATCAGTGAAGGAAATGAGACTGCTTTTGTGAGCATGGGTGACAGCATTGTCCTCTAATTTCTTGCATTTCAATGCAATTAATAGGAGGAACTCTTTTGCTTTTAGATGCCCATCTTCCTCCCAGTGATAACATGTTTTTCATACACATGAAAAGCCTCACTTCAACTAAATAGGTCGTTCTGGTCTGAATGTGGAAAGTCAATGAGAAATCAAGTTGCATTTAAAACATCTGTGCATTTCGTACAGATGTTTCTGAAGAGGTAAGCTGATCGTCAGTCTCTGGTCACAGCCTTGCATTCAGACCAGTGGGTGGCTGAGAGTGCAGATTGCAGAAATATTTGGTCAAGTGCATTGCACTAAATCACAGTGTGATTCTCTGTTAAATTCAATTTTTCATGCAGACACATCTCGAGGGGCTGCCGTTCTCTGCACAGTATCAGTTCTCCTGTTTTCTTCCCCCTCATACTTGAATATTTTAGGCATTTAACAAAGTGATTCTTCCTTTGGGATGTATCAGCTTTAGAGCATCTGTGTTTGTTAATTTTGAACTTTGTCTAAACACTGCCACCTTTCTCAGGACTAAGGTTGTCAATAGTTAGAAAATAAAAGCATGTAAATTCACCTAATTTTCAGACATCCTCTCAACGAGATTGGCAAAATGCTCTTAAGGGTGACCTGTAGAAGTCCAGGGAGCCTGCAGAATGCCTCAGACCCTGGCAGACTCCCCCTAGGGAGCCAGTATGCTTTAACTGGCTTCCCATTGAAGCAGCTGTAAGAACTGAATACATAAGAAAGAAAGGTAATGAAAACTGACAAGTTGAAAAGAAATTGAGAGTTTAATCTGTAAAGTTGTGCTTGAGGGGGCTTCCATCATGATATTCCTATGGAGTAGCAAAAAGAGAAAAAAATTAAGAAACTGCAGAGTATGATGAATTTACATAATTTTTTCTTGCACCAGGCGGTATTTATTAATTTCTTTTCTGCCACTTTACGGCACCTCTTTGCCTCTCAAAAAGAGAAAATGAAATCTACAAAACCTGGCAATCATAATGAATGTGTGAAATGCTTACAGATTATTTATAAGCACGCAAGTTATGTAGTTGTTGGAGATTCTCTCCCTTCTGCTCCTGCTTGGTGATGAAGAATGGTATTTTAATAGGCAGATGGTAAAGACAATTACAGTTTGGGGCTCAGCTGGGAGTTACATCAGTTTTTTGCAAATTATTAGTTGATAAATGCTTTTGTTTACAAGCAAAGTCTTAAGCAGCTTTGTAATCAGTTTATCAGCTGCAAACTGAATTTTGACAGCTTGCCTTTGGGTATACAGTCACTTTCTTCCTGGCCATTTAGAAATCATGCTGACCAAGCAGGCACAATGGCAGCTCTTATGCACCTGTATGATGCTCAGTAAACTGGCATTTCTTATTAAGCCTGTTTTGGAAGAGGTCATCATGTGCAGAATCCTCGTCAAATGTTAATCTGTGTTAGTGTGTACACCCAGAATCTTAACTGTTTGCTCATTCATTTTTTTTTTTTTTAATTCCATTGTGACCAGAAGTAGCTTGGTCTTTGCTTTCTGCTGTTAACAGTCTCTTACTCGATGAACTAACTAGGAGACTGGCAGTGGCTTACAATACTTGTTTACCTTGGACACTCTGTGTAGCTTGGAAAGGGGAAATGCTTTTGATCACTGAGAATTTTCAGTCAGTTTACTTCTGGCTTCTGCTTTAAAAGGCAGAACTATAATACCTAGGATTTAATTCATTTTTAGGAGGTCTGGGGTATTGGTATGGAGTTTTGGTATGATTAGTAGTGTGTTTTTTTAAAATTAGGTACTTTTTAAATAGAGAAGACTGGGTTAGATGCTTATTATATCTTCTATGGTGTTTACATTTTAGATCATACTAAACATGCAAATCTACTTTTACTTAGTTGCTTGTTTAGAAAGAGAGACACTGATTTGTCACAGAGTTGTTTCCACTGCAGCCAGTCTAAAACGTTCTAGTGGCTTAAGTGGGAGCAAGAGTTGTTGGAATCAGGAAGTGCTGCTTTGCTCCAGTGGTTGTTACAGCTCAGGTGAACTAGTTCCTGAACTTCAGCCTGTGAGCTGAACGTTAACATGGGTAAAGGTCCAAGATAACTCACAATAATAGCAAGTGTTTTCTCAGGGTTACAGTGCACATAGCTAAATGCTCCAGCTTCTGTTCATTATAAAAGCTGGCTTTTGTTTCTCTCAAAGCCGTAAGCTTTTTCTGGAGCATGGCCCTTGTATTAAATAAGCAGACAGGTCTCATAACCAATGTTTCTTACTTTGATTTTACCTTTCTATAACTTCCCTATTTCTCTTATATTTATTGTGATGATTTCCTTTACAAATACAACCTATCACTACAGCTCCTTCTATATAATCCTTCCTTCCACTCAGGTGCCTTTGCCATTCACTCTGCATTTGCCCAGGGGCAAGAAATGAGCCCTACAATAACAGGTGCAAGACAGTAGAAAATCCATTGATAAGATACAGTGTACTCTGCTTTCCCTGTAAGAAAGAGGTGCCATTAAAGCATATCTATTGTCTCATTTAATCACCTCCTTTTTTCATACACTCCAGCCTCACGAAATAACTCTGAAAAGACAATCCACAGGCATGATTGTGTTTGTAAGGCTACTAAAAGGTCACCTTACAGCTGTGCTGTTATGGAAGCAGGGATTGTAGGAATGTGTGTATCCAAAGCCCTGCTTCAGAGTAGTTGGTTTCAGTGGTGCATTTTCTCTCTCTGTGAAACCTGGTGCGTCCAGAAAAGCTGGGGGGAGCAGTGGGCGTCACCTGGGAATCTCTCCTGGGAAGCTCTATGGAGAGTGCCCATTCAGTGGTCCTGTAAAAAGTAAAAGGGGAGATGAGTGTGCTGTGACACTAAGTCCTTGCTCCTTTGCAGTGGTGGTGGGAATGCAACGTGGGCAATGTCAGCAAGGGTTTATCCATTTTTTTCAAGCTGTTTATCATTTTCTTTCTGAAGGCTTAGTAAATTCTAAAATAACACTCAAGTGACACCTAATTCAAATGTAAAAAAGGTGTAGGACTCAATTCAAAACAGAGGAATATACAAAGAAAAGAGGAGGGGAAAAAAAGGAAGAAATTGCTCAACTCGGGAAAGAACTCCTTCGACTTCCTTGTTTGAGTTTATCCTGAATTAAGGAAATATAACAGGTTTAGCATTTGTGGCAGGCTTTAATTTCAACCTCTGAGCAGCAGACTTAACTTCTTGTGATGTGGGAGGATATTACAGTTTTCAACTTCATTTCGTAAGTATTGCCATTTGTGCCAAACATTTAATAGTTTTATGCTGTGGACTGTCGTCCACCAGGAGCTGATATCACCTAAGACTTTTTAGAGCCATCTAATAGAAAGATATGTATTCATTCTGATTAGCCCAGGATTTGAACGAGGGTCCCAGAAGAGATATATAAGCCTCTTAAATGCATAGAACTTCTAAGGATATGGGTTTAACTGTCTCCCCCTGTGGTAAATAAGCTGTGACAGCTCTATCAGGGGGGAAAATGGCAAATAAAATTACCACATTATTTTCCTGTGAATATTTTCGGAGCACTAATCTATTTTGCCTCTTTACCTATTAGAACTCTGTTGAGTGTTACATGCAGACATTTAATTGGAGGAAGCACACAGAAATCCTCAAACTAACAAAATGCAGGCATACAACAGTGTTAAAAACAAGAGGTCAAAATCTGTTCCTTACAATCCTTGCTCCTCAGAAACACTGTGCTTTATTTGGAGTTCAGCTGAAGAAGGTTTTTGCAGTGTGAATTTGAGAGCTGCTGCCATAAGATGGTGATGTTAGCGATAGCTGTACTGCGACAAGGGAAAGACCTACCCCTGACACTCACACCGAGATGCCAGGTTTAGGAGTTCTCTCCCCTAGGACTGGCGAGTTCCTTTCATATTTTTCTTTTCCTCTTTATCAGCTATATAATGCCTGACAGTTTTAACCATAAAATCATCTATTCAGATGAATACACTGTCAGCTGTCAGCATATGACTAAGCTGAAGTCAGACCCAAAGCTCAGGTTGACTCACATGCAGGAGTAAGAGCTATATTCTTAAGGGGTGTTTTCTCCCGTTTCTGGTCAGAGATCTTGTATCTCTAAATGCAGGGGGTTAATTCGGCTAGTGCCATTAAGCTGAGTATTTTTCTGTTGTATTGGTTCTGGAAAATATTGCAGTTTCTTTATTTTGCATTTTGCTCATTGAGTTGAAAATTAAGAAAGCTCCATATTCTATGCTGAATACAAAGGTAGTAGTAAAAGTGGCAACAGAACTGGTTTGTCCACTGTATTGGTCTAATTTTATACAGTATAATAGATCTTCAGTTTTTTGCAGGCTTATATTATGCGGTGGGTAGTTAAAATTAAAGGTCAAATATCTTTTGGCAATCTCCTTTGATCGGTAAGCAAGGAAAAATTATAGAAGCTAGAAAATCATCTCATTAATGTAGCACTAAAGCTGTTTTTTGTGAGAGTTTGAGCAGTCTGAATTTGCAGGGGTGGTTTTTGAGACACTTCACAGAGAAGTGGCTGGAACCCCAACATTAAAGTGCATTAATAGCAAAAATGCTGTGCAAAGAACGTATTTTGTGTACGCATGTGAAAAATGCTAAGAATTATTTAGCGACTGGAAAGACTGTTCACAAAATGCCTTTGATTTATTGCTGTATATACCACAGATCCGTATCACATATTCTTACATTATTTTATTCAAAAACTTGTATGAACCATGAGTTGGCATGTTGTAGAATACTGAAAAGGCATTAATCAACCCAAATAAACAAGTACATAGATCTATCTAACAACTATGAAGTAGTTAATAAATTTTTAGCAATTTTATTGCAGAAAAGAGGTCTAAAAGAGTAGTGCTTAATTATCTGGACTCCTCTGTGCTGGGCTGTCTTTTGATTGTATTAATGAAGCAGCTGGCCCATTGTTTCTCTTTAATTCCTCTATTGTTTTAAGAATATGTCACAGCTCTTTATTCTTTTATCAGGTGCTGTGCAGGAGGATTCACACAATAACTCATATTCCTACTGTATTTGCCAATGCACAAAGAAACCTCCAAAGCATTTTTCAAAGAAGGGGCACACATAATTTATAAGTTCTGTTCCTTGTACCACTCTACTGTCAAAAATTTCAACAGTATTGGATTTGAATGAATTATAATTTTTTTATTAAACAATGTGTCCACATATAGATATATGTACTTTGTTCATGTCAAAAATTAGAGATCTGCCCAGTAGCTTGTGCTGTACTGAAATGGCATTCAATATGCTGAGTCGTCACAACCCCATGGGTGAGAAGCAGGAGGAACCTAAATATGAAGATCCCATCCTATTGTGATGTGCAAATTTTCTCTAAATGCTTAACCTGTGCAACAAAGGAGGGAAGAAAATAAATTAACTCCAACCCCCATTATCATTACTAAAAAGCACAATTTCTTGCAAGTTGGAATATTTTATTGGGAGAGGAAGGTTTAATTCAGTTGATGGTGCCTGGAAGTTGCTAAGAGCAACAGTCTGTTGTTTAAATAAATTCTGATAGTCTTTTGACCCTTCTTGCAAAAAGATGTGTGTACAGGAAATGGGCTATTATGTTGTTGCAGCAACGCAATCAAGTCCAGTAAGCTCAAATTTTACTACACAAAAGCAATACTTCCGAATTAACTGGCACTGAAAACTGGTTTTGATAGAAATTGCCATTGATTTCCTAAACTTCTGTGAAAGGTGTCTGCCATTTCTGGGTCAAAAAAATGAGACTCATAGTTTAGCAAGGAAAATCAACTGATACTAAACACAGGAAAACTGGGATTTGCTTTTGAATATATTCTTATATGCCATTATGCTTCTCGATCTGTGAAACACCTGTACTCAATGGAAATGCTGGTTTTAGCTACCTACTTTCTTAAGGCACTTTTCCTAAAAGCAGCAATATGAATCAAGAGGCTTAATGGTTTCATCCATTTTGAAGCTCTTTTTCCCAGTGGAGTTAGGTGAGCCTGACCTTATATATAATCTTTTTTCAGACTGTGATCCACAGATTCCAAATTATCATTCCTTAAGGCCTGCAAAACATAAGTGGAGGAAGAAAACCAAACCATTAGCCCACCATCACCAAGCTCACTGCAGGATTCTGTGTTTTCCCGGGAAGTGATATAGGGTTCTAGGGTTCTGAGGATCAAAATGGTTGAAGGGCCATTTAGTTAAAGTTTCATAGCAAATTCCTTATTTTGAATAGGATAATAGAGGTCCCTTTGTATAAAAAAAATTTAAATGTGGAAGAAAATAAAGAAGAGCTGTTAAAAAAAAAAAAGGGTTTTTCTTCTATTTTAGGTGTCTGTCCTACATAAAATAAAGTTTTGTATTAGCATGCATATCTATCACCATATTACTCCTTATTCTGAAAACTGAAGATAGTGTATTGCTGCATCTAAGTATGATTTAATTTGTTCAATTTACTATATATTTTTTATACTAAGTGTGATTCCATATCTTGATGAGTCATTTAGTAGTTACGCTTCTGGTTTACAGCATCCCATTGCTTGCATTTTATTATTTTTTCAAAGGAAATGTCTATCAATCATAGAGATAAATTAGAAAAAATTCTGCAAACATGACACATTGCTAAGATTTTTTCAGCATGCTATGTAATTATTAACCTGATTTTTTGCCATTGAGGGAAGCCGTGAATTACAGATAGCATGGATGAAGTTAAATGCTTTTATATTAGATACATTTTCCTATACAGTTTTCTATAGGTATGGCCATACAATATAATTGAAGCTTTGTCAGCCCTGTAGCCTAGCAACAGATAATACTGTTAGGTTACTGAATTGCTCCTGGTTGACAAGTAGGGAGTATTTTTGTGTTTATCATGTTTGCTAATGATGGGATCCTTTCCAAAAGGCTTGTCTTAATCTTAATTAGAGTTTATCAGCAGAGGTCTGCATGACATTGTGCAGACACTGATTTCATAAATAATAAAAAGTGCAAGTGAAAAATTTGGCAGGAGAAGAAGATATTTAAGACCACTGATTCTTGTACGAGCAGCATGAATTTCCAAAATGTAATCAAGTTTGAACTGTGACTCTATTCTTTATTATCGAAACTTGCAGTACACTCCACTGCAGTTTTGACAGCAATTATGAGTATGATTTATAAGCTTCCTGTTAGGAACCAGATCTGTTTGCACAAGAATCTTGATCATAAACATTACAAAGAACAGTAAGTCCACAGTTTTTCAGGGACATCAGGACCTTACTCTTTCATTTTCATAGAAAGTTTTAGGTTAGGTTTGGTTTGGGTTGAGTTTTTTTGTTTTTATTTTAAGGTGTTTGTGGTTTTTTCAAGCAGCAGAAATATTTGCAGTGAAAGATGCAGACAAAGAAGAGAACCCTGAAATAACCTTTCCATTTGGTGGAAGTTCTGAAGGTATCAGATAACTGTTTTAGTGCCTGATGTCTTTTGGTAAAGAGCTCATGCCAGTGCAATTGGAGTATAATTTTTTTGCTCTAGTTTGCACAACATGATATTATTCTTTAGCTTTCCCATCTTTTGATGATTAAAGAAATGAGCACTTTTAATTCCTTGGAATGTGAATGAGAAAAAGTGTTCAGATAAATACATAGTGTTTACAGACATTTTTATTTTTTTCTTCTGCTTGACATGCATGTGCTATATATCACATAAATTTGTTTGATTTAACCATAGATATAAATCAGTACATCACAGGCTTCAGTTTCACCGAATCATAATTACCCTTTTCTAGAAAATACCTTTCCAGTGTTACAAAGCCTATTGCTGATCTAAAACCTTCCTTTCTGTACTGGCATTAAGAGTAAGACTTTTCTTACTACACCCCACGTAAAACCAGTAAGATCTCTTTCTATGTAAGTGGTTGGGATGGTGAGGAAACATAGTCGGGTCTTGCCTGCTCCTCTGCACAACGCACACAGGCTGTCCCTTGCTGTTGTCTCTGATGGGCAATATGATTTGCCCAAAGATAAGAACACCAGATGGGAATTGTCCTAAGATAAGAACACCGGGTGGGAATTGCAGGAGGAACTGTCTGGACTGCTCGCATAATGAATGCATTCCAGAGATGGGAGAGCTGTGAAGGTTGCGATTGACTTCAGTACACATCGGCCTGCAAAATGGTATGAAATGCTGCTGGAGACTGGGCCACCTGGGCAAACTAGTCTCCCAAGGTTGCAGGCAGCTTCCAAATGGGTTCCTGGCCTCCTTCCCTGCCCCCAGCAGGAACACCTGCAGGGTACATCCAGGCCGAAGATAGGGAACACTCAGTTTAGAATGGGTGAGTAAAAGCGCTAAGATCCGGCCACATAGGGATATAAAATCCTATAGCAAAAGGGGTGCTTTTCTGCTTTGCATTCTGTAAAGCCAAGGACTGTAAACCTGTATGTTTCTAGCTGGACCTGCTTATATTGCAATCCTTTAGACTTGTTTGTATTATATACTTCATTGACAATATTTAGGTACTGTATTAGCAATAAATATAATCGTAGTCATCCCCATAATCAGTGTCATACTTCTTGCACCTGACTGAGAGTCTTCTCTGTGCAGCAGTGGAGTGGATGACCCATGTACTCATCATGGACAAGAAGAGGCCCAAAATTACCAGTCTACCATTGCTTTCGGACCAAATCATATAACTGATTATTTCAGAGGCACTGTCAGTCATTTGTCCCTGTTAAAACATCTGTTCATTCTTTCTCTTCTGATGCCTGCATTGCCTTAGGGCTGATAAATTTGGCCTGGTGAAGCTTTGTAGAATGATTTCACTCCTATAAGCTATTTCTGACAAAAGGAACAGTTGGTTAAAAAAAATCTAGCCAGCTTAATCAGAACTTCATCTACTATAAATAATAGTCCTTCACATTTCTTTATGAAATCTTCGTGTCTGCAAATATTTCATGCAAACATCTTCCTATCTCCTTCTCATCACCACTGGTACTTGGCTATGACTTCCATATCATCCCTTTGAAAACGTGTTGTTAACACTGCCCTTTGCTTAATGAAAAGCTGTTGTGCTCCTGAGAGGCTGCTGTATATATGTCGGTTGTGTCTTGGCCTGTAGAAGTGTTTGTGGGAAGAAATTTTTTCCTGTTTTGTAGCTGCCAGCTGTAAGGAAGCCCTTATCCCTGACAGAGGTGTCTAGACAGCATAGTAATTCATATGATAGTCACGACTGGAACTTCCTATTAAATTTGGAAGCCTCTGTTGGGTTCTCTGCACTTGACTGTACTCTTTCTGTCACTCTTGACTGGCTTGTGCTCTTTGTTTGACTGTGCAGTAGAATGCTCAAGAAGACTTCTCTTCCACAGTCTTCCCGCTGTGCATGAAGGTCAGCATGTTGCATTCACTGCATTGAGGGGAAGAAAGTCGTTTGCATCTTTCAAAACAGCAGCTCTTGCCTTACTCTGTGCAGGCATGCATAGAAGGGGACAAGTGGGGACTGCACCGTGTCCTGTGCCAATGAGTGGCTGTTGCTACAAAGGTGTTGAGCTGCATTTCCAGTAGCTGGAAGAATGCATCATTTGGGAGTTCATCTGGGGATCTACTTTAACACAGTATCGTGTTCTGATGAAAATGTGGACATGTATGTCATGACCACTTAAATGCCTCATTTTCAGTAGACTGAGATGAGAGAAAACAAAATAACAATGTACTTGTTGCATCTGAATCCTGCTGAACTGAAGATTTGTATTCATATGCAGGAATGGATTTAACTTCTCTAGTTCTGATTTCCTTTTTTGAGCCAAACTAGAAACTATTGTGCTTCCAAAGCTGTCACACATTCCACCAGGCTATGCCTGCCATAGGTGTGACAGTTTGCAGGAGCTGGGTGGAGCAGGCAACCGGGGTCACTGCTCTCTTCAGCTGTCCGAGTTTAATCTGCTGGACATGAGTCAACGCCCTGAGGAGCTCCAGCACCAGGAGTCTGAGTCAGCCTTTTAGCTGATCCAGACTGATTGCAGCTGGAACCCAGTAATCACTTCCCCCCCAAGGGTACATACAGCATGTCAAGATGTTTGCTGGGATAGAGAAAGTCTTGGTTGGTTCTTCTGCAGTGACTCATTTTTATTAAGAGATCCAGTGAATAATAAAGTCTAGAAAGAGCTCTTACTCTGTATTAAAATATACTAAAACATGTCGGTTGATTATTACACCTTCTGTATATAAATAAGATAGAAGTACATGTTAATAATGGAAATTGACTATGTGATGTTTGCAGCAAAAGTACCCAATTTCAGGTTCTCAAAGTGCAGTGTGTGTTCCATGTATTTTCATCTACAAGACTAGTTAAGTACACTTTAGGAATTTAGCCTGGTTCTCTCTGGAAGAGGCTTTATACCAGTTTAGCTCTGAAGGGTTCTGTATATTTACTAGTTATAGCAGGCAGTATGTCAGATTGTGCTCTTCAATTCTTTTAATTCCCGCTCAGGCATTAGGATTCTGCATTTGTAGAAATTTTTAGTACTATCTTCACTTTTCATCTTCCTATTCTCTAGAGGAAATTACTCAGATTTGCAACATTTAATGCTGTAATCTTGGAGACTAGTAAACCTTGGTATGTTTTGGTCCCTCACAGTAAATTGTTTGTAAACTTTGTTGCACCTTCAACTGCTATATTACCGAAGGGTAAATACAAAGACACTTTTCTGCTTTGAAACTTCTACACCACTTTGAGGTCTGGAAGCTTAGCGTATTTTACCACTGAAACACACTGTCACTGATGCTGTTTTGTTTGCTCATCTTTGAAAGCTAATAGACTGGTTTAATTAATTGTCCAAGATTTCTCTAAAACAATGTCCTAATTCTTCCATTTAGCTGTGGCATATCATACACTGTTGTTATCTCCTCTACCAGATTTTTGCAACAAGTTGTTTTAAAACTATAATCTTGTTGAAGGGAAAAAAATGAAGTGCAGTTGAAAAGGCAGTTATGCCGAAAGATAAACACAGCAATATTACTTATCAAAATGAGTACAGTTTTTGCTTGCCTAATGAATGCAACATATAGCTTTCTCTATATATACAAAACCTGAGGAAAAAAAAAAAAAGCTTTATAACATATAAAGTATGCAACATTATTTCAGGCATAACTGTATTGGATATGTATCTAGGCCTGAGAGTGTAGATAACACAATATAAGTGCTTTGCCTGTCTAAACATGTTAAATAAATGAGCATTCACTATCGCATTCAAATACATTAGTAGATGTACTCGCATAGTTAATTTTCTTTTTAATGCACTACACGTGACATTTGCAGCACAGAGCTATAGTGTATCTTACTGTTTGATGAAAGTTCTTCCACTTCCCCCCCCTCCCCCCCCTTTTAAACAAACCTTTATTTGAATAAGCCTTTATGAAACAGATCTTTGGCATATCTTCTTTTCAGGAAGTTCAGTCAGTGTAAGCAGAGATAAAGCAGTCATGTTACGAAGAATATTACATAAGGGAAGATTTTTTAGAGAAAGAGGGTGACAAACATAAGGGAGGGGAAGAACGCCCTTAAGAGGAAATCTGATTTCTTTCTTGCAGCTGTTTGGTTTTATTGAGCTGTGATTTGCTATTCAAAATAAAACAAACTTGGAGTTAAGAAAAAATTTACAGGAACTTTGATGAAAATAATAATGCGAAAAGTGCTGCATAAGTTATTTTCACCTATATCTTGATTTTCATAATGCTGGCTTTTTAGGAGACAAAATGAAAAATTAAAATGAATATTCATGCTGCAAATAGTTAGGAAAACTATCCCCAAAATCTTTTTCTTATTCGTGAAAATTCCTATATTGGTAGAAGGAAGACAGTAAAAATAAAAACTGTATGCCTCTTTACCTTGAATAAGCCATCAAAATTCAAAAAAAATAAAAAGTGTGAAGACAGCACTGATGTTTTAAGTTCTGGAATCTGATATTGTCAATTAAATCTCTCTGCCTTTATGTTTCCTGCAGGAGGGCAGCTTTGGTGTACCACGACCAAGGCCATCTCAGAGGGTGAAGAGCTGGTTGCCTTTGTTGTGGATTTTGACTCACGGCTGCAGGCTGCCAGTCAGATGACTCTCACAGAAGGCATGTACCCCGCTCGCCTGCTGGACTCCATACAGCTGCTCCCGCAGCAAGCTGCAATGGCATCTATTTTGCCTACAGCTATTGTGAACAGTAAGTGGGGAATACTATTCTCTGTCGGTTTTTTAAAGCAGCAGTACTTTAAGGCACATGTGAAGAGCTAGTGCAGCAAGGGCGAATTCATGACCACAGAAGCCACACCGCAGCTCAAAGCCTGCTTTTGTTCCCCGTCATCTCAGAGATAAAAAGAGCAGGAATAGGAGTCTGACGAGAGCCTCACCCAGAGTACCTGACCTGCCCTCGTGTGGAGGTTCTGTGATCTGTTCCCAGAGGCTACAGGATCAGAAATTATTTAAAAAGTAGATGAGATAGATTGGCCAGCTCTCAAAGTCCAGCCTCTGCTGCTCCAGTAAGCTTGTTGCTTACTGCTGCAGTTTCTGGTAATAGTTCGTGATACTCAGAAAAATAAAAGAAATACATCCTTTCAGCGACTATTTCAAAATGCAGCAGAAATCATGCCTTAAAGTTAGCCCTGATTTATTGTAGTATCTCCACTCAATGTGGTTAACCAAGATTGTTTTTACATCCTCTGGTCACCAATAGGCTCTATCATGGACAAAATGCAGCAATGCATTCTAGTGCTGTTGTCAGAGAGGAGGGACGTGAATGTTCCTGAACTGGGACAATTCAGCACAAATTAAATTTTATATCTTTAACTTTTTCTTTTTACTGCTTTTTACCTTTATACAGCCCTAGTTCCTTATCCTCCTTTCTAAGTACTTTTAAAATATATCGGCCATTACCATGATCCTCACCAGTCATCATTTAGACTTACTGCACATTCTTAGCTCTCAGCACTTTGCAAGTCTGTTCATTTAGACCCCATGCTGGAGCCCTTCCTTGTGTTTCCTGTAGTTTCTAAGTATTATAATTAGTTATAATGAACTAGTATTTCTAATGAACACAGTATTTCAGGTGCAAATGCACATGCGAGCACATGATCTGCCACTCAGACTCACACCTAATAACACTGAGTTTTGAACAGTCACAACATCTTCAAGCTTTTCACACAGGACTAGTTAAAATATCCCTGGTGACACATTTCATTCCACATTTTCCTTTCAGTTTCTTTTTCCTTTTTAATTGCTTGTTTTCTGGGTAAACAATTTTGATAGCTACATAATTATTGTTAGCCTGTTTTAAAAGTTAAACCTTCAAATGTCCGAATGATCCAAGTCCTCTCTTCCAAGAGTGAGTTGGAGCAGCTTCATGCCCTTAAGCGAAGCACATTCATTTCTACCCCATCAGTGGGGGGCAGCTGTGGGCTGACATACCTGCTCACAGAAGGGATTAGGACTGCACAGGACCTTTCCAAAAGCAGCTGTCAGAAGCACCTAAAATGCCACGACGTTACCAATGTTAGGGGAGACCTGTGTTTATAGCCAGTAGCTGAAAGGGAGCTGTTCAGTGGGTTACCTTGCCTAAGGGGCACCGCTTGTTTCAGCTGAGATCATATTCTTGTCTTGTGTATTCATATTCTTGTGGAAGTCTATGAGACCAGCTCTGGGCTTTGGCAAAGTAGTCAGGTTTCTACATCACATTTCTGAAAACGTCTTTGCTGTCAGCACTGACTTTTGCAGAGCTCTGGAAAGCCACACTGAACATTGCTAAGAGGAGTCTTTAAGTTTATGGTGCATCAGCTCTTGCTATACAGGTTTAGCAGCAACTCAGAGTAACCTCTGTGTTGACTCCGGGAAGATGCTAAAATAGCAAATCTCACTGCTCAGAACTTTCCACATCAGTTCCAACTCTGCCTCTGATAATATGGGGCTATTTTCACATCTCATTTTTGAGTTGGTAGAATTCAGTTTCTTCGTTAAAGTCTTGAACTAGAAGTCCATCAACAAGCTGAATGGTCCTCTAGATTTGTACTGAGCTGTCTCTTAAGCTTTTTCTTTCTAGATCTCTGAAAAAAAAATCCATTTCTAGGAAAAAAAAGTTGGTTTTGTAGGTTGTTTGGGGGAGTTTTTAATGTTTACTAATATTTGCTAGTTGAAAAAAACAAAATTAGAATATCGTTTTTGGCTCACTCAGCTTGAGCTTGAATGTTTCATTTCCTGAATTGATCCATTGAAGTATTTGGAAAGTATCCATTGAAATAAACTGCAATATTTTGGTTTTAAGTAATTAAAACATTAGTTTCAAGTAGCCTTTATCTGTTTTGCCTCACTTTAGAGCAGTAATAGTTTCAGAACCCATCCCTGTACATTGTTCTCCCTGAATTCCATCTTCTCACCACGCAAAACTCCTCAAATGTGTTTCCTCTTCTTGGCATGTAATGGGAATCACATATTTACCATGCATAACTGCAGCTACAGACTGTCCATGCCATCTAACCCATAGTTAAGAAAGATGGCTCGGAGTCAAATTCATTAAGATAATCAGAAAGTTCAATTCTGTGATGGAATGCAGTCAAATTAATTCGAATAGGACATGTTGCCTATATCAGAATTTCTTATTAGTACTTTTGGACTTTCTTTTCTATGGGAACCTCAACATTTCAACTTTTTTAAACCATTTGAGGCCAAAACCAAATGTTGAAATGTCAGCTTTAAAGCGAGGTGGACATTTCAAATGATGAAAGCTGTACCAGTAATGTTTTCATAGTGGTGTATCTTGGAATACTAACTGCTCCATTAAATGTTTGTGTCTTAAATCCATGCACAATTATTCAGTGGCAAAGGGAAAAATAGAAATTGGTAGTGGTATAAATATTTTTTTGCAAATTCATGAGCAGAAAAATAGACAAGCATTAGCATTGCAATCAGAGAAGCAAACTAAGCAATGTAAATTTTGGCTGCATTTGTAAATATTTAGCAAATAAAAGACTCATCCATGTCAATGGGTTGGAGTCTTCAACTTTGTTCACCCAAAGGAATTGAAACAGAGCAGTTGTCCTATACACATCAATATTTGAAATTAAACATAAATTGTCATGCATGATAATGAATTACATCATCAGCTGCACATGCCATGTTTTCAGGGCAGCCAGCCATTCTTCAAGACTCAGTTACAGTTTCTAGCAGCTCTTTGCATTCTGAAGTCAAGAGGAGTTTTGATGTTGATCAAGATCTGTTTTGATGTTGACTGGAATTACCTGATCCTGGGATCAGTTGTCACAGTCTGGGATCACTCATAATTTTGTCCTCTCTTGATCTCAAAAACAGTTGAGAGGTGTCCAGACCAAATGCAGAGAATGGTCCTAGGCCTATGACAACTCCTGAAATCTATGCATGGATGGGAATAGTGTTCATTAAGCCAAAGGTACAGAAGGGACTGTTCTCATGATTTAACAATATAAACAAGTTCCAGTGTTCAAGTGTAGGTGTCCTTTGACAGGATATTAACACACAAATATCTGTCCACTTTGTGTAAATATACCATCTGCATTATTACTCTTCACATCAGTAAAGTATGTAGCCTCTAATGCATGATCAGACTTCTGCTGCTGAAAACACTCTGTGTAACCTCTGCATGGTCTCTCCTCAGAGGAGCTGCTGACACTTTGGGATAGGAGACAATGAAAAATTGCCTTATTCTTAGTAAATATCCTCTATGCGTAGTGAAAAGTGGAAAAACAACAATTTACTGAAAACAAGAGGACAAAAAATACGTAAGAAATTTCTGTTTCTATAATTAATAAGAACAGGAACCAAGGAAATAAACATGCTGCTTAGTATAATGTCACATTCAATATGGTAGGATCTTAAGGAAAAGTAGTCTAGTCTGGACTTCTGGATATAAGAGCAACAGGATTTTACAGTAATAACTGTGTAAGTATTCTGAAAATACACATTCTTCAAAATGATCTGCAGTTAACACTCAAAAATTCCAAGGCCCAGAGCTGGAAATTCTTGTGCAAAAAAAAAAAAAAAAGAAAGATGTCACTTAATGAGTAGTGATGTATTGGAAATACAGCATAGTTCCTGAATTAATATTGCAAGTTCAAAACAAATATTTAATTTAATTTAATTTTTAAAAATAATTATGTGCCAGAAACTTCTAGCTGTTTTCTTCATGCAATTTTTTTTTAAATATCCTTTTGAAAGAAACAACTGTCTCCCATGTTAGACTCTCATCTGCAAGTGACATTTTAATAAACCTATATCTCTGCTTTCAATATTTCATTAAATATGTATTTTTTAATGGGGAGGGGAGGGGAATTAATCTACCTGTGTTAATTGGCTGGCACCAAGTGAACTGTGGCTAACCTGGACCTGCTTGTGCTTGCTTGTAGAGGACATATTCCCTTGCAAATCCTGTGGCATTTGGTACCGAAGTGAGCGGAACCTGCAGGCCCATCTCATGTATTACTGCAGTGGGAGGCAAAGGGAGGGGCCACAGCTGCCAGAGGAGAGTGAGGACAGTGCTCAGCAGATATCCAGTGTCTGCCCCTTTCCTCAGTGCACCAAAAGCTTTTCGAACGCAAGAGCTCTGGAAATGCACCTAAATTCTCACAGTGGTAAGTACCATGTATTTTTGTGTATCATCTTCTAGATATAGCTATTTGAAGAATTATTCACTGTAGACATTCAGTGGATCGATGTCTGTCCAAATATATGCAAGCATTGCATGTAGATAATACCAAAATGTCAACAGTTTCTGACCTGTGTTCTACACCAAGAACCTCTCCCAGGTAACCAGTGTCATCTTTCTTATCTACTAATCCTCATTTGAATGTTGTCTCTCTCTTAATGTGTGTGTACACACGTACACGCAGCATTTCTTTACTGGTGAAGGTATGATCAGGAATCCAGACACAATCAATTTCTTCAGGATTCCAGCTACCAAACATATATACAACAGGAGAACAGGTCCTTCTGAAGTAATATCTTAGTGCCCTACAGGAGGCCTCTTAGGCAGAAGGCTTTAAGGATCATGGTCCAGAGCTCTGTGCTTTTACAAGGACACTTGTTTCATCAAAGTTCTTGTTTGATAGAAATATTCTTTTCCCTTCTTATAAATATAAAATGGGGATAGTAATTTAGAATCACAAAAACAAATAATTGTAGGTTTGTCTAGGTTGGAAAAGACCTTTGAGTTCATCAAGTCCACCACTAAACTATGTCCCTAAGCACCACATCAGCATGGTATAGATGACCAATTTTGAATTGATTTAGGGCTGGAAACACAAGTTAAGAATTTGCAGGACATTTTGCATTAGAGTTTTCAGTAGCAGAGAAAACCCACAAATAAGAAAGACTGCAGTGCCAGTGTGTGGTGTGTTTGCTGTCTGATGTACAGAGAGCTGTTTCTGGAAAGAGACAAGGGCTTTACAGGTGCTCCTGATCCTCCTGTTAAATGAATGGAGTCTAAAGGACATTAATGGGAGCTTTAGTCACAGAAGAAAGCCTTATTTGGCCACCACTAAAAAACTCCTGGGGCATGCATAGTCTACTCTGCAGACTTGGTGAAGGGAAAAATGTTCCTCTGATACTTGGGCACCAATTGCAGATATAAAAGGCAACATACTCCCTTGGAGGCATTTGTTACCTCCTGGAAATGGACTAGAAGAGTGCTGAGTAAAAACTTCTCTATGTAGGCAACACAGAAAACCCTTAACCATTCATTTAGAGGTCAGACCTTTTTGTTTTTCAAGATCTTAGCTTTGGATATCAGGCTATTGCCGTTTTGTTTGTTGCCTAGCAAATATTTCACTGTTCAGTAAACCAGCAGAACCATAGGATCCAACAGCTTCAATAAGATCAAGTGAATGCAGCCCAGTGTGTCTTACAGCCTAGTAATTATAACCAGATACTCTGGGAAGATTAAAGATGAATTTCTCCCCAAGCAGAGGAAAACTGAAATATTAGCCATCATGCAAAAGGTTTGCTTCAACTATTTGCATTTAGTGACATGCCATTGGCTTAGGTGTTGAGGGTTTTGAGCCATGAGCTGTGAGTGACCATGTCTGCATGTAATCTGGAGATAACCATCTGTGTTCCTTGAAGGACATAGATCTGAGATTATGGTGAATTTCCAGTAAGATTCTTTAGCTATTTCTTAGAACAGAGGATAAACCTCAGGCCTTTCCCTTTCTTTTTAGTCATAAACCAGTCTATTCAATCATTCTTGCTCTCTTTCAGATCCTGTCAGTCTTTATTTTTCTATGCAGATTATCACAAGTTATGACACCTTCTGCAGTACGAATGAAACATTCCTTTTCCAAATGTCTTGTAATCTTTGGAAGCCCTGCATTTACTTCAACTTCTGCTACTATTCCCACTGGAGGCTCTAGCAGACCCACACCACTGGAACACAGAGCCCTGACTAAAATGCAAAGTCCCATAGAGCTGCTGTCACTGTACCACATGATGGGGAAGCATGTGTAGCACCATCTCATGTCAGTGGAGGAGCTAAAGCCTCATGTGGCCTCCAGGGGAAAAAAGTGTCCAATGGGAAACAAGTGCTGAATAAAGTGCTGTGTAACTCCTTGGTTCCCTTCTGGCCTCTGAGGCCAAGAGCAGGTCAAATTTCAGCTGTCACTCACAACTTAGGGGGGTCACTGGTGCTAGGGAAGAAGAGAGGACCTCCAGGTACAGCAGCATGACTACCCACAGTGACCCACAGTATTCTTACAGTTTTGTATTGTCCAACTGCCATACACCTGCTTCACCTGACTGAGGTGTGGTGTATGCGTGTATGTGTAGGCAGAACAAATACTCATTTTAAATTGTTCATCCCTATCAATAATGATTGTTATTAATATCATTCTTATCAATATTTTTTCAGTTTTTGTGGTCTAAAAGGTAACTAGAATCTGTGTTGTTGCAGTAGAGAAATTTGGTCTTATCTCTTTTTAAAGCATTTTCAATTTCAAAATGCCATGAAACATGGAATTTTTTGTTTAATCAGTGATTGTAAGATGTCTTTGAATGTACTGTTCTTGATAAAGTGGTAGTGATTTCATGAAGAAAAGGTGTTGTATTACAGCAGTAGTTGCCAACAGCCATTATATGTGAAAGATAAAATGTCAGTGTTTTACTGCTCCTCCTCCTTTCACAAGGAACACAGCTCATCAGTCCTTTCTGATGAGGATAGATCTGTAACCTCTTCCCACACTACAGACAACCCATGCAAGCAAAGAGCTGAGCATCAATAATGCTCAAAATGCTACTTCTGCTTTGTCTGTGGCTTTCAGGCACACTGAGGGCTGTACCTCAAGCTACATCATAACCTTGAACCTCTTGACCTTGGTGTGCTCTTTGTGGATTCAAAATTTGCAATGATTGTGTATGGGGAACACTATGTCTCCATTAAGTTGTAACTGTAATTTCTGAGACTTTTTCATTTAGAATAAGTCCAGTCTATTTTTATCCTTTCCCTTGTTCTTTCTCTCCCTTCAGCTCTGATGAATGCATGCAAATACTAGGGCTCTCCAAAGCAGAGCAAAAGTCTGGGAATAACCTAGGAGTTTAATGAAAAAACAATTCAAGTATTTTCAGGGTGACTAATACCATCTCATTAGAAGAAAATTAGTCATTTTCACTGTATTTGCACCTTCTGTGCAACTGATTTCCCAGTATACTTCATGTAGGGCAAAATGGTCACTTTATTTTGTATTTTGCTTGTCTTTTCTGTAGGAGTGAAAATGGAAGAATTTCTCCCACCCGGTGCTAGTCTGAAATGCACAGTTTGTACTTACACTGCAGACTCAGTGATTAACTTTCATCAGCACCTGTTCTCGCATCTTACTCAAGCTGCCTTTAGATGCAATCACTGCCATTTTGGCTTCCAAACTCAAAGGGAGCTACTGCAGCACCAAGAGTTACATGTCTCTGGCAACAAAATTCAGAGAGAAAGTGACATTGAACACTCTCCAAGTGGAAATGAAGAAGGTTTACAGCCAGCAACGGACCTGTTAAGCAGAAATGATGTTCCCCAGAGCCAAAAGACCATGCAGACTAAAGATGCAAGTTCTGATACAGAGCTTGATAAATGTGAAAAAAAGGCTCCACTTTTCCTTCCAAACCAGAGGCCAGAAACCCAGCCTGCAGCAAATAAGCAGAGTTTTTCATATACCAAAATAAAATCTGAACCATCCAGTCCAAGACTTGCTTCATCGCCAGTTCAGCCTAATATTGGTCCTTCTTTCCCAATGGGACCTTTTCTTTCCCAGTTTGCTTTTCCCCAAGACATCACTGTGGTTCCTCAGGCTTCAGAGATACTAGCCAAAATGTCAGAACTGGTCCATCGAAGGCTGAGGCATGGAAGCAGCAATTATCCCCCTGTAATTTACAGTCCTTTGATGCCTAAAGGGGCTACATGTTTTGAATGCAACATAACATTCAATAATTTGGACAACTATTTGGTACACAAAAAGCATTACTGCAGCAGCCGATGGCAGCAGATGGCAAAGTCACCAGATTTTTCCAGTGTTCCAGAAAAAATGCCTGAAGCTGTAAGTCCCAGTAATGGTCAAAGCTCCATAAACATCCTGAATGCAGCTCCTCACACATCAGATCCAGAAAATCAACTTCTGCAGACATCTTGCTTAAACTCTTCCAATGTTTTAGATTTGATTGGGCCAAACAATAAAAGTCATGAAAAAGACTTTACTGCACAGCCTAAGAAGCTGTCAACTGCAAGCAATGGCGATGAGAAGATAAATGGAAAACCTTCTGACGTGAAGAATCCCAATGCTCCCTTAGTAGAGGGGGAGAGTGACCCTAACAAGACCACGTGTGAAGCTTGTAATATTACTTTCAGCAGACACGAGACCTACATGGTCCACAAGCAGTATTACTGTGCCACTCGCCACGATCCCCCGCTGAAGAGGTCCGCTTCCAACAAAGTGCCTGCCATGCAGAGAACAATGCGTACTCGGAAGCGGAGGAAGATGTACGAGATGTGCTTACCAGAGCAAGAGCAGAGGCCACCACTAGTTCAACAGCGATTTCTAGAAGTTGCTAATCTTGGCAATCCTTGTACATCTACTCAAGAGTCAACAGAGGGCCTTGGAGAATGTTACCATCCACGATGTGATATCTTTCCAGGAATAGTCTCGAAGCATCTGGAAACATCGCTGTCTATTAACAAGTGCGTTCCAGTTTCGAAGTGTGACACTGCCCACTCCACTGTGTCTTGCTTGGAGATGGATGTGCCAATAGATCTCAGTAAAAAATGCTTGCCCCCATCAGAGAGGACGTCGGCTTCTCCCAAAAGGCTGCTGGACTACCATGAGTGCACCGTATGCAAGATCAGTTTTAACAAGGTAGAGAACTACCTGGCTCACAAGCAGAATTTTTGTCCCGTCACTGCTCATCAGCGTAATGACCTGGGACAACTCGACAGTAAGGTGTTTCAAAACCCAGAAAGTGAAAGAAACAGCCCAGATGTCAGTTATGAGAGAAGCATAATCAAATGTGAGAAAAATGGAAACTCAAAACAGTCCTCTCCTAATGGAAACTTATTTTCCACACACTTAGCAACACTTCAAGGACTGAAAGTCTTTAGTGAAGCAGCCCAGCTTATTGCTACAAAAGAAGAAAACAAACATTTGTTTCTTCCACAATGCCTTTACCCTGGAGCAATAAAGAAAGCTAAAGGAGCAGATCAGCTTTCTCCATATTATGGAATAAAGCCAAGTGATTACATTTCTGGTTCTCTCGTCATTCATAATACTGATTTAGATCAAAGCACAAATGCAGAAAGTGAATCTCCAAAAGGCCAGGCGCCTTCGAATGGATGTGCTGTGCAGAAGAAAGAATCTCTTCCACTACTGCCGAAAAACCGAGGCATGGTAATAGTTAATGGGGGACTAAAACAGGAGGAAAGACCTGCTGCTAACCCACAGCAAGAGAACATTTCCCAGAATCCTCCGCATGAAGATGGGCACAAGTCTCCTTCTTGGGTCTCTGAGAATCCCTTAACTACTAATGAAAATGTCTCTCCAGCAATTCCTACAGCAGAGGAACAGTTGTCTAGTATAGCTAAAGGTGTGAATGGCTCTACCCAGGCTCCAACCAGTGGAAAGTATTGCCGACTGTGTGACATCCAGTTCAACAATCTTTCAAACTTTATAACTCATAAGAAGTTTTATTGCTCTTCACATGCAGCAGAACATGTCAAATGAAACAATCGGTCACCTTTGGTACCTGTGTTTAGCATATTGTTCCATGCAGTTTAAAGAAAGCTGTTTGAATTACATCTGGACAATCAGGAGATTTCACTATTGCTGAGTTGAAGACTTAAAGGTGTAATTTCATTACAGTCCATTAGTAAAGTGTATTATTGGTGCCATTTTCAAAGATATTAATTTATTTTACCAGCAGTATTCATAGCTGTAGTTATGTTATTTTTTATTTAAAAACTTTATATTAAAGTCATTTGTAATGTTATTGTATAGTTATTGTGTAGCACATATGGTTTGCACTGTATAGTAGATTTTAAAGAAAATAGTCGCAAACAATACAGAAAAGCATTTTAGAAATAGCTTCAAAAGCACTTGTGTATCCTGACTTTTTTTTCTTATATGCTGTTGCAGATATATGTATATGCTAAAATATAACTTGCAAAGAAGTTTCAACTATGCTGTAAAGTTCGCCTTAAAATTTCAATTTTTTTGAACAATTGGGCTCAGTTTGCACTTTATATTTTAGCAGATACAGTACCTTAGTCATTAGGCTTTGCATTTGTATGTAGCGGTATGTTTCTGTCCACTTTCTTAATCTGAAACGTACGTTAAATGAAGATGGCATTTTCTTTCTTGTATAGTACTTGTATTTTCTTTTGCTGATGCATCTCTGTCTCAATTTTTAAACCTTTGCTGTTAAATGCAATACTTTATAAAGAATGAACAAAATTACTGGAAGCAGTATTGTAAGAAATGAGGTCATATCAATCAGTTTTATCTTTTGAAAGGCACAGTCTAAAACAAAACCCTAAACTCAATGCTGCAATTATGAATCTAATTCATATATAAGATATATTTAAATATAAGAGTAGCAATACTGCAACTGGTGATCACAAAGATAATGTTCTACTTCTGATAGAAATAATTTCTCAACAAATGTTGTTACTATGCATGTATATGGATGGAATAAAATTCCAGATCATTGGAGAAGTTTGGAAGTAATTTCTTTAATTTTTTGTTGTTTTTTTTTTTTTTTTTCAAGGTGGATTTAGAGCTCACAAACTGTAAAGAAGCTCTTAGGAACAAGCTAACATTGCCTTCTCTTCAGTGGAAGCAAAATGTTCTAAGAGACAATGAGTACAAAGGATGCCTCCACTTCCAGGGAGTCCCTACTGACAGGTCACTAGTACAGCTGGGTCTAAGACTGCCTAGTGAACCAAAACTTAAAATGTGAGGGTCTGAAACCAGGAAGGCTGTTCTCTTTACAGGTGCCAAGGCACACATACTTACCTGCAGTATCTCCATATGTCAAAATCAGTGGAACAATCTCCTTCCTAATACCTCTGGTATGATTCTTCATGTGTTCAGTGTTCTTATATGAAAAACAAGAGCATTCATTTAAGAGAACAGCAGTTTGCTCCACTAATTCAGTATAGAAATATTATTCAATAATTTATGTTATATTAAAATTAATTCACAATTAATACCCTTCGCTTGCAATTGTTTAGTCTCCTGTATACCGTTTTCATTAAAAAATTGTTATTATAAAAATGATCTATTGATGCACTTTCATCTTACAAATTTGAAAGCAAAACCATGATCTGAATAGTTGCATAAACAGTTGTATTTTAGTTCCTATATCAGCCAAAGAAACAACTCATAACAAGCTATATGAAAGGATGGTATTTCAGCTGAGCAGCCAGTTGGAGTCTAGCTTAAGAACATACAATGCTACTGGCTTTCAGCAACCCTATTTCTGTGTAGTTTGGAACTGAAACTGTTCCCTTTTTTTTATTTGTAAGGGTAGCTACATGTAATCCATTAGCAAAAATAATAAACACTTCAAAGCTGTAGTTAACTCTGCTGATTAGCTGGGCTTTAAATACAGGTCAAGAGTGATAAAAATTGTACTAATTCTGACTTGCAACAAAGATAGCAGATGCATACATTCATTTCAGTAGGCCCAAAGTTGGTCCTATAGCAAAAACTTTGGAGAATAAGACTTGTGAAGGAGAAAAAGCATTACAATCACAGAGACAATAAAACAGGGAAATTGTCCCTGGTTATCAATTAAACATTCATTAGAAAATACACCAGGATATCTAAGACTTCGCAATGTTTGAAATAGATGGTACATTTTGGCCTTTTTGGTGGCAAACATTATTTTGAAGATTATCCATCACGCAATAATGGGTTAAAGAACTAGGTGAATACATTTGGATTGAAATAACCTAATTCTGAAAGATCCACATGCACGGATGAAAACTTTTTAGGTGAAGCTGGTCAGAAGGCCAGGTTGTGTAATTTACAACTGCTGAGCTCTAGGGATGTGTTTAGACAGTGAGAAAATAAAGGAAAATACCAGGGTTAAAGTGAATACCTAGTTGAAAAGTGAAGCTGAAAGGGAAAAGCCTTATCACAAACAATTTCTGATCCAGAAATGCTGAGGGTTCCTGATATATTCCAGAGGTAAATTAAAGCCTGCCATGCTGCGTTATATTCTTCCCACTGGCTAGTCCAATTTTCTTTCACACAACAGAATAATTCTGCTAGCATTTTCTCTTTATAAATCATCTGTTTGGTTGACTGCTTCCATTTTTACAAGTTCAAAACAAGCACAACCTGTTCATTTGTGGGTACAGAGTTACTCAATTGTAAACACATTTTATATATTTTACTCACTTCCCAGGAACAGCTGGCAACTCTGACACGTGCTAAACCCCTAAGTTATACCATCACACTCTCTGAAAGTAAAACTGTACACAAGCTATGTCGGTAGCAATCAAAAATCATTTGATTTTTTTATACATTTGTTAAAAATAGAAAAAGCATTTTTAAAAAAGCTGCTCACATAGCTGGGTTCAGGAACCATGTTTTCCCATAACTTTATAGAGTGTTTTCAATTGTTTCACTTTCTTTATTGCACTCATTTTTTAATTTGCTCATGTGAAGTAAGGACAGAAACACCTTGACCATCCAGGAATCTCTCTTCTGTCTCTTAAACCAGTTTGCACAATACTGGCCTAATCCCAGCTGGGGACTTAAAACACATCTACATTTAAGCCATAAGTATTGTTTAAAGGAATAAACTACTTAAATCTGTTTTTTAACCAAGGGATTATTTGTGTTTTCTTCAGATAATATCTATATGTTTGTCCAAGGTGATAAACTGCCTATTGCTAGAAGGTTCTCTTCCCAAGTTCTTCTTTTAGATTTTTGTAGATTTATTAATTATTTATCAAATTACCTATGCAAAAAGAATCCATCCTTAGTCTTTGACACCTGGAATTCAGCAGGAAACAGAGCACCTCAGTTAAACGGTTTGGATCCGTTAATCCCTGTCAGCTGGTGTCAGTAAATAAATCTTTGGGGCAATGGGGTGAACAGCTCAGCAAAAGGCATTAAAATATTTCCTGGGTTTATGTTACAAAAAAATAAAATTGCTCCACATGAAGACATAATATTTAGAAGAGCTGATTCCTGCCTAGCTCCCTGTGTTCGGATTGCCTGGCAGTTTTGCGTTCAACTTTTGGGCTTTTTAAAGAAGATTTCCTTATTCACAAAACATCCCGTCCACAGGCTCAGAACTAATGTTTGGCCACACCCCTCACCTGTCTGCCTCATTTATTTGTTTGTATCCCAAAATTCAGACTGAAAGGCAGTTGTGAGTCCTCATTCATACCACATTCATGCAACAATCTTCACATTTTCCACAGAACTATGGTGATTTTTTCTTTGTAGAAGAAAAGCAGTAAAGCATATTGCTACAAACTGATGTCTGCTTGTCTTGAAGTGATTGTAATAATGTTAGGATTCTGGTGACATCTCATTATTACAAATAGTCACGAAACTCCATCATAGATACTTGCTGTGGATCCACACTCCTAACTTTCTCAGTCTCTTATTTCTACCAGATAATTATTCACTATGTTCATTGTCTACACTGTCTGCAGGAATGTAGTAGTCATGTCCTAAACATAATCAAGAGTATGTGTAAGGTGATTTCTCCCTTGTACAATAAACCCTCCACAATTAGCAAACACGGAAGGAAAAAAATAACAACTAAAAACCCTGATGTAGAAATTAAAAAATTATTTCCAGCACCACCATCAAGATGAGGTGTAGGTGGGCTAATTCATTTCCCTGAATGAACATACATAAGCTATGAACCGGAAGCCACTCTAAAACAATGGAACTGAGATGGAGCTCTGAGCAGCCTGGAAAACCTGGCTTAAAGAAAATTCCATGGTGAGTATAATGGAAAAAGGGTGGTATGGGATAATCTTATTGAGGGGCAAAGAAGATAAGGAAAAAGGGAAGCAGCACTTTGTTAATCCTGAGAGTATAGTATGGGTACACTGATGGCTGCAGAAGGCAGCAGTTACAAGGCATCAGCACTATAAAAATGCTACATGTCCCAGGAGGCCTGTTGAGAGAGGCTAAAATACTGATGAGACAAAATCCTTGGAAGATCACTCCCAAATTCTGTGTATTGCCAATGCAAATGTTCTGGCTTCTGGTGCTCTCTTTTTCCCCAAGGCTGACAATGGGGCAGAGAACACAACTCTTTGACCTTCCAGGTTACCTTCACAGCTGGCCTGTTGTGTTGCCATGAACTTTGTAGGACAGACATCCACCAAACAGATATGTGTGACCCTATTGTAAATTAGAGTCAAGTCAGATACCCAGGCTTCAGCTGTGTTAGCCTGTGAGCACACCTGGTCCCTCCACTGAGGTTTTCCACAGAGGCCACTGACAGTGCTTCGAATCCAGACCACAGCAAAATGAACTAAAATAACATTGGTGGCACTTACATATGGAGTAAAACAGAGCATGGGGAGGGGAGGTGGGCAGGCAATCTGCAGTCACACAATTAAAGCTTCTGCATAATATTGCGGCATGAGGTGAATAGATTGTGACTGGAAGGGGGAGACAAGGCTTTTATGGTGGGGTGAACAGAAAATTGTGATTCTGACAATTACAACTTTGAAATACATGGGGGTTTTTACTATATACACACACATTTATGTATAAAACGTGCACAGAGTGATGAGAATGTCCAAAACGGGGAGACAACCTAAACTAGAATAAGAGATTAGATCAAGCACCTGAATAAGGTGATTAGACAAATCCTGTGTTGCAGAAGTAATAGCCAGACCTCATTGCATAGGGAAACTGGCATGGTTTGGTGCATGGAGAGTGCATGATACATTCATTCATAAACAAATTCAAATGTCCTAGCAAAATTGCTCTTTCTCCTTTCTGCTCTCAGTTGCTTTGAACAGGCCCCAACCTCTCAGTTGCTTTGAACAGGCCCCAACCTCTCAGCTGCTTTCCACTGGTCCCAAGCCAAGGAGTTTGTTCCAACCTACCAACTCAATGGCCTGCACACTTGCTTTTTTCCACCTGAAAACTTAGTTGGTTTTGTAACTGTCTTGTTTTCTGTTGTGGGAGTTTTTTTTAACTCTTTACTCACCTTGAATGATTCAGGGTGGAGGCAGGTGAAAGGACTCACCTGAGCTGGTGCATTGGAGAATGTGGTAATCTCCATCACTGGAGACATGGAGCCACTTGAGAACTCCTGAAAAGGAGGCTTACATGCACTCAGGTGTTCTCATCTCCCCCAGTTGAGACCCCTTGTTAGGACTTTTATATCCTTCACCACATCTTGAAACTCACTCATCTCTCAGTGCTAAGCCACCTACCCAGAGACTCAGCCAGTCGTCTGCTTTGGCTTAGAAATATTTCCCTGTAGGAAAACTCCATGAAAGAATATATTGGACATGCACTTTGAATGGCACTACTGATAATTTTAATACTCACTGTTGATGTAATAACCTAATATTCATCCCCAAAGTGAGGGCTGTGCTCCTCAGTAGTTGAGGTCTGGTTATTTCTTAGGCATGTCAGGAGAATCCCAAGCCTTACACACAGGCAGCTACAGGGACAGAGGGAAGCCAGTATTCACTGTTTTTTTCGGAAGACCATGTGAGTTATTCTGCAAAACAGAGAGAAAGCCTTTGGAACACAGAGAAAGGGGCAAGAAGGGCTTTAAAGTCGATAATGCAGGGAAGGGATTTGTGGCTTCTGGCCTAGAGGTGGCTTCTGTCTTTTTACATTAGATAGACGATGAGAAAATGGCCTATCAGAAACCAAGGCTTAACTTCAGTGTTAGAAAACTTGACATGCAGCGTGCTTTGTAAATCATGTAAGAAATCACTTTCCTTTTATGAGAAGTATTGTTTTGGGTAGGTAATTTTTATATTAGGAAAAAAGAAGTTGGAACGGTTTGCAGAAGTTTTTAACATACTGTTATGTTACTAAAATCTGTAGTATCACTAATACATTCAAAGCTTTCATGAAATTCATTGAGCTAAAAGTAATAATTATATAAAAGATGTGGACATGATTTCACTTATTTGGACTTCACTGTGCTAGAGGGATTCAGTGTCAATTTGTGAAAGCCACTTCAAGGAAAAACTGTCTCTGCTCTGCGAGAACTTTCCTCATCAATAACATTCTGCATTCCTTACTCTTGTAACACCAAAATATATAATAGTTTATGTCTGTTATGTTAGATTTGATAATGACATTCACAATACAAAAATAATATTTATATAAAGTATTCAGCCTGAAGGTAACTGTTATACCTTCCTGACACAAAACTGCTGTGTATACTTGCCAACCATGTATTAAAGTTAAGTGATAATACTACTTTGTGCATTTGCTCTAAGTTCATGACAAGCATAATTAATACCACTAACCAGCAAGGTGAAAGTGGGATTCATTCTTAGGTGATAAAAATGCCAGTTTTCTTTTCCAGCCAACAAATTCCAAAACTTTCTTATCACCAGATAAGGTTAAAAAGAAAAAATGAAATGTTGTACAACTTTGTCCAGTGACACTTATGAACCATTACTTTGAGCTGTGAAAGATCATGCTGTGGATGCATCACTGGTGTAGACAGGCACAGTTCAAGAACCTTCTACTGATGTTCAGAACCAGCAGTGAAGTGAGAGATGTGATGCAGGCTCAGATAAAAACAAATTACTTGTTTCATTACAGTAAATAGTTTGAATCAAAAAGCAGCATTCTGAAAACATGAATAACCCTGCTATCTGAATTCCTCCTAGAAATGGAGATGAGTTAAAGTTAGTACTCAGCTGAGTATCAAAACCTCTTCTCTCCACAGGATTACCCACTGCTGCTAACAAATCACCCATAAAAATGCAGGTCAGGCATTCAGAACCTACATCTAATGCTTACAAAACTCCCATTGAAATGAATTATGGAATTGCTCACTCCAGTTGCAGTGCCTACAAGTAGATAAAAGAGAATATGTCTTTGTGACCTTTATACAGGTTCTGCTGCATTTATATATTATACAAACAGCTTATTTTGTATGTGCTACCACTGGCTGTGGAGTTGGAACCACTACCTCCTCAAAATTTTAGAGAGGTAGAGCTATGTCCCAGCAAACTCAGTGTCACAGCATGGCTGAAACTGGCAGGCACCTGTGGAAATCACCCAGTCCAACCCCACCCCTGCCTAAGCAGGGTCAGCTATGACAGCTTGTTCAAGGATGTGGCCAGTTGGGCTTTTTAATATCTCCCAGGTCGGAGACTCTACAGTGTTTCTGGGCAACTTATTCCTGTGCCTGGGGTTGTTCCTCTCCTGGAGCAGGACTCTGCACTTTCCTTTGCTCAACTCTATGAGATGTCTCTTGGTCCATTTCTCCAGCCTGTCCAGATCCTTCTGAATCGTAGCACAGCCACCTAGTCTGTCAATCACTCCTCCCAGTTTTGTGTCATCTGCAAACTTGTGGAAGGTGCATGATGTGCCAGCATCCAGGTCATTGGAGAAGATGATCAGCAGTATTGGCTCCAGTATGTACCCCTTTAGAACACCACTAGTGGCTGGTCAGCAGCTGGACTTCATGCTGCTGATGACAGCCTTATCAGCCCAGCAGTCCAGCCAGTTTTGAATCAACTTCCCTGACCATTTAGCTAGCCCATATTCCATCAGAATGTCTACAAAGATGTTAAGAGAGATTGTGAAAAGCTGTACTTAAGTCAAATAGAGTTCACTCCTTTCATCTATTCACACCATTGTCCTCAGGTCAGGCATGATTTCATCTTCATAAATCTATGCTGAGTACTCCCAGTAAACTTTGTGTCTTTTATTTGCCTGGAAATGGTTCTCAGGATTATTTGCTTATCACCTTCCCAAAGATCAAGCTGGATCTCTAACCTGTAGCTCCCTGAATCTTCCTCCGTGTCTTTTTGAAGATGGTAGTGACATTTGCTTTCTCCCAGTACTCAGGAATCTCCCCTGGTCACTCTGACCTTTCATAGTTAATCAAGAATGGATTCACAGAGATACTAGCAGCTCCCTCAGCACTCGCTGGTGCATTCCTGTAGGTCACATGGACTTAAATATGTCCAGTTTATTCCAATGTTCCCTGTCCTGATCCTTGCCTACTGGAACTAACAATTTCTTGCTTCAGGGCCCTGTGATTCATGGCTTTCTAGCAAAGATGGAGGCAAAGAAGGAGTTGAGTACGTCTGCTCTTTTCGCATCATTACCAAGTTCATTATCCCCTTCCCTGTTCAGCAGCTGGCACACTTTTTTCCTAGTCTTTGGTACTGATAGACCTGCAGAAGCCCTGCTCGTTGCCTTTCACAGCCCTCACCACGCTCAACACAGTGGTCTGACAATGTGCACTTGCAGCCCTGAAGGCCAACTGTGTTCTGGGCTGCATCAAAAGCAGCATGGCCAGCAGGGCAAGGGAGGGGATTTTGCCTCTCTTCTCCACTCTGGTGAGACCCCACCTGGCCACAAAGATAATCAGAGGGGTGGAGCACCTCTCCTACAAAGATAGGCTGAGAGAGTTGGGGCTGTTCAGATGGGAGAGGAGAAGGCTCCAGGGAGCACTTGTTGTGGTCTTTCAATTCTTAAAAAGGGTTGAAGGAAAGAGAGACTTTTTACCGAGGCCTTCAGCAGCAGGGCAAGGGGTAAATTGAATGAAAGTAGGTTTAGATTAGATATTAAGAAGAAATTGTTTACTGTGAAGTGTGTGGAGCACTGGAACAGGGTGCCCAGGGAAGCTGTGGATGCTCAATCCCTGGAAGTGTTCAAGGACAGGTTGGATGGGACTTCGAGCAACCTGGTCCAGTGGGAGGTGCCCCTGCCCATGCCAGGAGGCTTGGAACTGGATGATCTTTAAGGTCCATTCCAACCCAAGCCATTCTGTGATTCTATGAACTTCAGTTGGACCTTGTCCATAACCTTATGAAATTGCCTACATTTCATTTTTGTTTGGCAGGTCTTTGTGCTCTTGGGAATCTTCATAGGCTGTCTGTACTTTTTTCACCATGAGTGTGTTGTCAGTTGCAGTAATGGAAATCCAGAAGAGTTTTTTCAGAAATCAGCAAGACTTTCTGGGCTATCGGTAGCATAACTGAAAGCAGCAGCAGTCCTACAGGTTGCATGTATAGTAATTGTCTCAGAGCCTTCAAAATTGTTGTGTTAAAAAATTGTTCCGGAGCCAAAGTCTTATAGTTGCCTGTAGCATCTATAATACCCTGTCTCCCACTAAGCTGTCAGGTTCTTTTCAACTTTTCCTTCTCCAATATTCTTGGTAACACCACCTTTTTCTCCACATTTTTCTTTGCCTCTCTCCTCCCAGTTCCAGTTTCAGCTTGGCCAAAAACGTATACACAAGAAAAATACAAAGTAATTTGCAGTGAGGTGAGCAAAACTTTCAGATCTTAACATTGCTAAACTTGGAAAAGTTTTAATTTAAATTCAGGCTAGGACCTCAGCCTATCTTTGCCATCATACCCTAAGCCCCATCTAGCAAAATATAAAAGTTCTTTTTGGGAGAAGGGCAGTTTTTGCTCAGTGAGGATGAAGTGATTTTTCTCCAAGTGTTGGATTTGTTGATTTTCATTCAGACTCTAATCAATTTATTAGTTTGCTTTGGTTTTTGTATCACCTGCTCATCAGAAAGGAAATTTGATTTTTAACATACATAAATTTAGTCTGGAACAGTTATTCTAGAGTTGTGCTCACCTAACAGGAATGCAGTGAAAACAAATCCCAAACTGAAGATCTGTCTATCCACATTTGTATTACAAATGAATGAATACAGATCTAGTAATTTTTCACTGAAAATAGCTGCTATAAGTAGTCATGCTGTTTTTCATTTAGCATTAATCAGACTAGATTCTCCTTTCAGTTTCACCAGAACAAAGTAAGTAATTTATTCTAAATTGCAGCTGGAGTTACTCCACATTTTCTCTGCTGCCAGTGAGAACAGAATACGTCCCAGAAAGTGGTGTTAGCATGTCTAATTCATACCTCATATTACCATCTTCATAAGAACTCATTTATTAAAATAATTTTAAAACAATGAAAGAGCTTGCTTTTACAGGCATTTTGGGTGAAGCTCAGCTACCATTGTATAACCATCTAGTTTTGGAATAAATAACCTGCAACATGTTGAAAGGCCAATTGCTTACAGAATTGCTGCCATTAAAGGAGCCACATTCTCTGACTCCATTTTTCTCTGAAATATATATGAGACCTGAAATCCCATCTAGATGACAGTTCATGACTTCTACCAAGAGAATGGTTTTGTTGACTGTAACAAGAGCATAACCAATGTTTGAACTACATAAGATTTAATTTTTCCCTGGACTACTGCAGGGTTATCCACAGCAAGGAGAATGTGCGTGCTTGTGAGACTTGACACTGGTAATCACACCCATGGTAGCACTCTTAATTGTGCATCTTAATTCACTTCTTTAGGAAGCAAGGTACATCTCAGTGTCTGCTCAGGCCTGATTCCCCAGCTGGTGAAGTCCTCTCTGTCTAATGGACTCTCAGATAAGAAGAAAGCAGACATGGAAAAATGTCATCTGACCACCATGGCTTCAACACAATCTGTAACTCCAGCAGTTTAAATCCTCCTCAGACCATATAAGATGTGCCCCTTCATATCTTCTCTGAAAACAACTTCAAAATCCAGCTCCAAAGACAAAGTAAAGGCTTCCTCAAGTTCCAAGGCCATTGCCTTCCCAATTTTTAGGGTGGACGAACCAATTTTTATACATCCATAGCTGTGTTCTCCTCAGCAAAAATCGTGCTTCAAGAAAGTATGGAACTGCTTTTCGGTTTACTGGGTATATGAACACTCACATACAATTTTTGTCATCAGCTGGTCTCCAGTTCTCTGGAGGCACCATTGGAAACACTTTCTTTCCTCAGAGCTATATTAAAATATTTTTTTAACTTATTTTTCAGAAGCATCAGTGGTGCTTCTCAAGAAGCAAAAGTGAGATGGGACACATATCCTGGTCTCTGTTTAGAAGAAGGCCTAAGAAGTAATGCTTAATTTGAAAAGTTCTAGATGATGTCCATATAAATTGTGGGAACTCACAAGAAATCTGTTTTCTTTCTGCACTACTCTGAAACTATCAAAGGTTTCTAAGACCCGTTCAGTGCCCCTCAATTGCAGTTCATTCAGGAAATTCAAGTTCAGATTCAGTAGGGCCATCTAGCTACATGATGTGATGCGCTGTGCAGATGTAGATACAGGACATAGAAAATAGAGAAGCTTGGCTTTAGGGTATATAATCACTGACACACCAATGAGATCTCACTGGTTCAGCCATGAGCAGTTCATATCCTGAGCAGTGGACATGTTTAAAAAAAGATTATTCTTCAGACATAAAGTATTATGTGAATGCAAAGTATTGCTATTTTCCAAATTTAATGGTGGTGAATGTTTTCTCCCTGAACAAATAATCTAGTTTAAACATTGAACATTAATCTAGTGTGAAAGTTATTTATCTTTGATGAATGATATTTTGGTTTTATTTTGGTGCAGAGTTTTAAATATAATCATTAAAAACCAACACACGAACTTCAAACATATCTAGATGACAGTTCTATCTTCTATGTTACAATTTTCAGAAGGTTGAAATATTTTCAATATAAAAAGCACAACTCTGCCATACCACCATGCAGTTCCAGAGGTCTGTTCAGCCTTTTGAATAATAAGAGGTCAATTTGATCAAGCCATGGTGGCAGACAATGTAATGATATACCTGCGCTGCAAGTGTTTATTATGTTTGGCAGGTGCTTATGTAGTGGTCAGACAAAGTGAAGTTCAGCATGGAGTAAAATATATACTTTATTGTTGGGGTTCAAGAAAAGGCTTACATCTGAATTGCTTGCATGTGATTGCCTGAGAAAAAGAAGTACATCCTTGTAGAGGTGAAATGAAAAGCCTTACTTACCAAGATTGACTGTCTGTCAATAGCTCATCCCCTAAACTTTTCCTAACAACAGCCTGAATGCCAGCTGGCACCCTGAGAAGAAGTATAAAAGAGCTGTGAAGAAGGCAGTGAGAAGTGTCTTGAATTTGAAAGTGAATTTCAGTTTAGCAATACTCTGGATTTTTTTTTGTTGTTGTCTGACCTTTGAATGTTTTACAGTGGAAGTTTTTGTGATGTGCAGTCTGAACATTTCCTAGACCTGAGCTGCAGATTCCATTTTCTGACTTTCCTCTGAGGAAGGGAAGCTGGTCCTGCACTAGTAAGCTCAGAAATACGTTTCTGACAAACACCAAACAGTCTCCCACTTAACATAAAACAGATTTCTGAGTTCGAATGGTATTTATTTCCCTAGTTGGTTATTTATAAAACAAAACAAGCAGAAAGTGTTCAGAAAACCAATTCTGAGCAATTTTGATTCAGGTGATTTAAGAATATTGAGAAATAAAAGCAAATTATTTGAGTGAATCAGTCAAAAAGTACCCAAAGTTCTGCTCTCAGCTGTCAGCTTTCCTTGGCCATAGCCATTTTATGAGTAGTCTCTGTAATGCTTTATATGTATGTATACACATACACAATACAAATACATATATATATGTGTGCATATATTAAGTCAAATTATTCTAGACATATATTTTAGCTCTGTAAGTCAGATTCATTAGCTAATGGTTAAAAAAATATACAAAATACTGTATTTTTATCGGGAAAATCTCATAAATATCTGGAAAACAACTGAGATCTTAGACCGTATGTGACAAAGTGTGCCACGTAGGTCATCCACCCAGGAAAAACAATGATGAATGCCTTAAAGTTTGTTGTACTCATGTCCAGAAATTGTTCCAGGATTTTGGTCTTGTATTTCACAATGCTAATTTCACTTCACATTTTTAATAGCTGGCATTGACCTGAGTTCCCCTTTACAGAGAAACCTCTTTACATTGCTTAGAAAATGTCAGAATATGATGAAAAAGGTGCTCATATCCTCCTTGGTGCATACATCTAACATGGTGCATAGGGGATGCCCATCTAGACTGTCTGTATCCATCAGAGTTTTAGTATATGCCATGAATAATTTTTACATGCCAAGCTCCCTTTCTCATCCAGTGGCAGCCTTCATTGGCCATTAAAAACTGCCACTGGAATTTGTGCTCCTCTAAGAGCACTGTTTAGACCTTTTCATGGAAATAGATGAAGAATCTATGACTATTTCTTAGCTCTGGTAATACCAGGAAAATTTGTAATAAAAATAAGAATGTAAGTTATTTCCATGATGTGTCCTAGCAGAGACCATACTGATTATCTGTTTTCCAGAGTGCCAGGAAGATTGGTACTGTTACTGGCAAATACTTCTAATCACTGTGGGTCATATGGGAAGGAAGGGGTTAATCTTTATTCCTTACAAGTTGTCAGGTAGATATTTTATTTTTAAAGTAAATGATAAAAAAATCTCACATTGTACATTGTGGTTTGATCAGAAGGCCTATCAATCAGGTAATTTAGTTTCCAGTTAAAAGATAAACTAATACTGATAAATTTGCAATTTTCCCCTCATTCTTTAATCTGACTTCTATCTTTTGTGAATGACATTGGACATACATAGTTATCAAAAAATGAATATTTTGTTTATGTATATAGATTCTCCAGATTGCCTGCATTAATGACTCTTAACCTTTAAACTGATTTATAAACATGTAAGAATAAAATGTCAGCATTCATTTGTCATCTTGCAGTAAACTGTCAGCATTCGTTTCTCAGCTAAAATAGAATATCTGTCTAAGAATTTACATTAGGCTTTGTAATCAAACTAGATTAACACCAGTGCAGCTCAGCATGAAAACTTGATATCAAGCATACACACTCCATTAATACCTTAATGTGCATTCCAGGCTACATTTCGTCATGATCTAGTGAATTCAGTAGGACTTGCTGCTGAAAAATGTGACCAACTCATGCAGTCTGTTTGTCTAACACATCAGTATAACACTGTATTGTCCTTAAAAGGGAAGGGACAGAGTTTTAAGGATAAAAACTGAACATTGACAAGCAATAGTGTACATTCATGAAGAGGGAGAGAGAAAACTTCAATGAATGGATATTGGCTGTTCTTCCGTGGACCAAAAGATGAGCAAGAACATAGTTTTATTGCTGGTTGAAAGGGGACATTCCCCAGGGATGTTTATGATATGATCCATTCAACTAGAAGGCAATCAGATTTCTGCAAATGTTGATAATCAGTTAAGCTGAGTGACTGTATGTTAGACCAGTGTTTTATTTCCTGGAACAGAGCTGCAATGCTTACTGAAGTGGTAGAAGGAACACCCCCCCCTGCATGAAAAGGAAAACCAGTGTGAATACACCCTATGTTGAATTATTGTTCTGTCTTTCTTGGATGCAAAGGAAGGATTGAAATCAGTGAGGAGACACTGTTTTCATTGGTGGCACCCCATATTTCTGAACAAAATATGGAGCTGGGGAAATCATGGAGAAGGATCTAAGAACCAAACTGAAGTGGATGGTAATAGTTTTTCTAACCAGTGGCTGTTCCTGAAGGTACAGCAAGAAGTGTTTCTCAGTGTGATGTTGCCCCACAGTTCATTTCCAGTCATCCTCTGCAAGATGAGCCACTGTACAATGCAGAAGAAACACTAGTGTAGGTGTTAAAAGAGGCCTGTGAATGCTTGCTAGCTGAGATTTGTCTCATAATCTGTAGCAGGATGCTCTGCCTGGAGTGGGGGCAAAACAACTTGAACAATACCCTGTTTGCAAATCTACCAGTGGTGAATAGAGAAGGGGTATCATGCTGCTTTTGGTGTTGAAGAATGCTGAAACCAGCCTTAATCATCGATTCCAAGGCTAATCATCCTGAGGAAGAACAATGTTCCTGGTAAAATACCTGACAAAGGAACCAACTAGTGATACTACTGATAAATTATTTAAAGATGCTGATCTGACATAGCTGGCCTGGAGACGTATGAATGACAGTGTCTATAGAAGCCCAGTCCTAGTTTCTAGCTTCCAACCTCCCTTCTTGGAGTGTGTTTGGAGATTTCTCTCTTGAGTGAGGATGCTCCTGAAGGTTACTTCTTGAGGCAGAGCAAAAGAGATTTGCCCACACATGGGTATGGGATGAGTAACAAATGTCTCTACTTGGTTTTGCTAGTTTTAATATAATTGCTTCCATATTGCTTCAAAAATTGTGCACTACTGTACTAGTAGTTATAGCCACATACACTGTGCAATAAATAATTCTAAGTTTTTTAGTCTAATCATTTTCATAATAAATCCTTTATTTTTATATAAATATGTTTGGTTTATCATCCTTTATCCTGCAGAAGAAGGTTGTATAAAGATTCAATTACACTTCTACAATCCTTTGGACATAAATCCTTGACAAAGTCTGGGGCTATGATTGGATCCAGCCATGCCCAGACTCCTCTCTGAGGAGTTTGGAAAGCAAGGGGGGTACGTTTCTGTACTTCGTGACTCAGTGGGACGTCTTCTCTAATAAACTTTGTCTGAAGCCTCCATTCTGCCTGCGACCTTTCCTGTCTGGCCCGGATCCCGCGGTGGGTGCGCGGATGTTTCCTGCCGGGAGCTGGCAGGACCCAGCGCCGGCGCGCCTGCCCTGGGATCACCGCCCTTGGCCTGGAGGGAATGCACCAGCTGCGTCCTGCCACTGCTCTGGGGAGAAGGCATCTCACAGCAAAGATGAGAAGAGAATGTGTTTCAATCAATGTGTTTAAGTAGAAGTGTAAATGTTATACTGAAGCCTTGCATTTAAATTTAGATCTTCAACAGCTACAATTGCAGAGGAGTCCGTACGAGGAAAGACTGGATATTTAAAGTCTTAACAGCTTTTGTTTAAAGCTATTCAGAGTATTGTAAATACATTTCATAATGTTTTATATTGTTTACAATGTTTTCTGTGGGTATGTAGTGTTTGCTTACTCAGAAACTGTATACAATTCTCTGTTTGAAGAGAATGGGGAGTTGTTAACATTTATTTATCAATGTTTTACATATCACCATTCCTGATTTTTAACTGTGTAGTGCTTTCTCAAAAGCCAAAAAAGAAACCAGACTTATAAAGGAACACGAAGTTTTGTTACGGCAAAGTTAGGTCTACAAAGCAAAGTATAACATTATCTCTGTTTCCCTACTATGTAGCAGAAATATTTCCAAGTATTTAGCCTCAAGTGTATTTGGCATGTTTTAAATACTGATTTTTACATCAGTCAGACCTTCACCCCTGTGGTGAAATTCAGGATATTTGTCTCCAGTGGCAACACGTCTAGCTGTATCCATGCATCTTTGCCATAGGACTCCTCCTGGGCATTACAATTCACCTGGGCATACACAGCCTTGCTGCCTATAGATCTTCACTCAGTCAAAAGAAAGAGCACTGACTCCTGCATGGCCAGTGCTAGTGCACACAGATTTTTATTCGTCCTTCAGCCAAAAGTATGGCTGACCACAACAGGTTGGTTATTTTGAAGAAATACAACGTTTTCTTTAGATAATTACCCAGATTTTTTATTTAATCAGTATAAATATTGGAGTTGCAAAAGTTATCTCCTAAGTATTATATTCATGCTACTTTGTCCTCAATGATCCTGTTTCATAAATTTTGCTTAGAAAAAGGGTATTATTATGTAGGGTTTTCATATTCTGATGTCAGGTTTCACATTTGCTCAGAGGAACGAACTTCTGATCCTGGACTTCCCTCTTCTGGCAGTTCAGAGTATTCTTCAGACTTACGAGACTCAAATGCCATGTGACATGGGTGGTCAAACACAACTAAGCAGTGTAACCTAAATGATGTATATTGGATATCATCTGAAAATACTAAGTGAGAAGAAAACTTATTTCAAATTTGTTGAACAAATTAAAGTAATACTGACAAACATGACATATTTCTGCGTACAGATATTCTTCATCCTTTATTGATTCAGTATTGATAGACCATATTGGTAAATTTAGCTCTCCAGAATATATTTGCTATATTCACAGATCATTTTATTAGAGAAAAATATTCTTCACAATTAGCTGAATCCCCCTCACTCCTAATGTAGCACTCCTGACCATGGGCAGATTAGTGTGAAATTTAATTTGTGCTAATCTGCCCAAGACCGAGGAAGCACAAAATATATTTTATGCAGTGTTTACCCACTTTACCATATATAGATAAATGCATGAGTGACAAATCATGCAGCTTCAGGTTTACTGGAGTGAAAATCTATAGTGCCATTAGGCCTGGATTTCATTATTTCATTTTTGTTGCCATGGGAAAGCAAGGACTGGGCTCATATTCATAAGCAAATATATAAATGAAAATCTGTAAAGTTTTAAAATAGGTTTAGACATATCAATTTATATCTATGGAGTAGATATAAGTTTTCTGCTACTTTCATGTGCATTATGTAGAAAGGAATTTTTTTTTCCCCATTGTATAGTATTGACAATATTTTAGATAACTTAGATAAGTAGATCTCTTTGGAGGAAAGCTATGAAAAGCTGCAGATTTTGTGATGGAAACTAAGAGTTATTTGCTGCATGAGCACATGAAAACAGCTGCTTCTCTGTTTTTGGTTGCAGTAGGAGTCCTGCTGGCTTTGCAGGCTCTTGTTGCAGGAACCAGTTCTGATCAGCTTTACCATGGTAAAACCAGATATGTGAGTGAGCCCACCCATGCACTAACTGTAGTGTCTCCAGAGAGGGCTGCAAAAAAGTTGTTACTACTCAGACATTGAAAAGCTCTCTCAATAATTCTCACAGGGTTTGAAACTGCACGCTGTGTATCTCCCCCAAAAGCTTGCAAAACAGTGAGATGAATGCTAAAATGTGACACAGTTTGAGAGTTATTTATAAATGATATTTGGGATCACGTTTGCTGTAAAAGCAAGGGCCATTGAGTAGCTTCCAAGAGTTGTTTGGCAGTTACTCTTTTTTCTCTTTTTAAATGAATTTTTCTCTGTGATTTATATTTATGGCCAAAATGGAATTGAGTGTCCTTCCATTAGGAGCCTGGCAGGATTCATCCCGTGTTATGCTATCCATGGACAACTCTGTCACTAATTTACTGATGCAATACAGGAAAGCAAGGCAAGGGTTGTTGGATCTGCAAGTAGTGGCAGGGATACTCAGGGTGGATAAACAGGTGCCCAGCATTTCTGTGATTTTGGGCATATTTCTTTAGGATTAGATCCAAATTGGCCAACCAGTGCATTGTGAGAATTTACTCATTGTGTGATTTGCAATCTGCTGTGGAAGTGCTTGCAAAAGGCTGCACTAGGATGTCCCACAAGGACTTTACGTTGCATAAGTGATTCAATCTGATCAATATGAACTTCCTGAAAGATGACAGCAAAATCCTTATTTTTTGTAACTAGCTAAAATAAGAGGTAAAACATCTTCAGTTTTGCAGGTACTTTAATTGCTTGATTGTGGGGTGATTTCAACAGGATTACAGCAGTTTGCATTCGGTCTTTTACAAAGGCAGATTTTGATGGGGTTTATGCGGCAAATGTTCTTTCCTTGTATTTGCTGCTCTCTGTTATGACTCCCAGTGTCCACATGTGCCTGTTAACCACGCATAGCCAATATTCAGGTGGCCAAGCCATATGTTGGCAGACTGAAGCTAGATCCTGTTTGTTTTTTGTAACCATACATAAAAAATGTACCAATACACACGAAAACCTTTGCTGCTCTGGTTCAGCAGTTGAGCAAAAACATTAAAGAGCTAGAGTGGAAATGTGTTGCAAGGTCACTAGAGGAAAATAAAGCATTCTGTAAAACATTCATACAGTTCAAAAGAAAATATGTGTATTTTGCCTTTGGACAGAACCCTTGCAGTTAATAGTCATTATTATTTTTGATTCATTGTTCGTATAAAATCCCAGAATTATGGTGTATTTTTATAACAGGTCTGTACCTCTTACTGTGCTAGCCAACTGACTCTGCTTGTGAACCTCTCCAACTCAAATATCCATTTGATTTTCAAACTGTTGAAAAGAAGCATTTTGATTTCCCAAACCCAATCTGTTTAAGAGCCAATAGACTTCAGGTCTAATTCAGCACTAAATGTTCCTTTGCCTTCCCTACTGAAGTCCTTGATATTTCCCTGCCTCCCTAATACCTCCTCTTCCTCAATTTATGGACTGAGTTTTGTTTCCATGGTGTGATGCCCTTTAGAGGCTAAAAGCCAAGATTTAGTTGGAAATTTCTGTGTTTATCTTAGCAAAGGATTTTGTCCATCAAGGGACACATGTGGCCAATGCACACCTCTAACCTGAAGAAGTCAGCTTAATAACTGAAAAATTTTAAAACTAGGCATTATGCAACTGTGTTTTTCCTTTGGATCTTCCTAACCCCAGTCATGCCCAATCCAAATGTGGATGACTGTTCTCTTGTCATCCAGAATCCTCCTTGCCTCCTTATCTCCTTCTGGAAAAATCCAGCACGCCAGGCCTAGCAAGTAGCGAAGAAAAGATTGCAAATACTTCTTCCTCTTTGGGATGTATTTCCTGACAGTGCTCCTATTGTCCTAGTTCAAGAGAATATAAGTGATATGATAACACAGTCAAGCATTGGTATTCATAATATTATTACAAGCAACTAGTCTTTCACAACTAGTTCTGTCACTAAAAAAAATCAAGCCATTCTTAGAAGTGTTCACAGATGTTGGCTGGCTTCTAAAACAGATTTCAACTGGCTCTACTTGACTTGGTTACTAATGCACAGCATTACTTAAGCTCCAGAAATTTGAACAATACTTTTGACAGTGAAAGAGACTCAAATATATCTTTTGGAATGTGCAGGAAAGGGCAATGAACATTCAAGTGGCAAAGGAAGTTCCTAAACTGCCTCATGCAGAAGTGCACAAAGAAAGATCAAAGGAGGAATGAAAGTATCATTTTCTCATAGATTTTTGACAACATTATATTCTGGTCAAAGATCAGCAGCAGTTGAACCTCAGTATTCTGGTTACTCTCCTGTTTCACCAATTAAAGAAATCAAAAATGTAAACTAGATCGGAATTTTTCCTCTCTGGATTGTCAAGTAATTTGCACATATCTTTTACATTTTTCAAGCTAACATGATGCTGATAAGAGCTCTCAGTGAAAACATCCTCAGTTACATTTAGGACTGTTTCATTCTTCACCTCTCAAAACTATTTTAACCTCTTTCTCAAGTCCATTCAAGAATTGGGCCCTAAAATTATTTACACTAACTCACTCCCTGTGTGTGATATTTGAAATTACAGTTCAAATCACTTTCTTACTCCCCTACACAGAAAATATATGATACTCGAGCTTACACATTGCAGACCCACACTCCCAGTTGCAGCTGGCATTATAGATTATAGATTATTATCTGTGCCTTTTTAGAAGGTCATCCATTCCTTTCTTGTTGCTTTATGAGTTTTTCTGCTCTTGTCATTTTAAGTGGTATCATGTCTATCGATCATCATCTTCATGTCTTCAGTTTTCATGTCAGTCTCTCGCTGTCTCAAATTGAAGCTTTAAAAATTTTTATCCTGTGCAGGCATTGTAACTGGAATCACACCTAACCTATTACAACTGCCATAATATCTTCCACATGATTACTGTAAGTACAGTACATCTGATAAGATCTGGAAAGTGAAGTAGAGACTCTGTAGTCAATAGTGAATTCTCTGCTGCCATTGGAAAACATTTTTATCTTCCCAGGAATTATTATAATCTAGGGAATCTAAATGCCTCAAAAATACAATAAAAACTAAAACCTGTCTGCTGATTGTTTCTCTCCATTTCACCTCTAAGTATTAAACCTATAGATTTCCTGATGAAAATTTTTGATACATTTAAATCATTTGGCTTAATAACGAGAAGATGAAAACACCTGACATCACCAGAACGATCACAATAAAATGCTACCATTGTTGGTTTTCTGTATTTTGATCACCTCTGTGAGTTACACGGACTTAAGCTAAAGGAAAATCAACTTTCTAGCACTTTGTGTCTTACTTGTAGCAGAATTGCATAAGAGGATCAAACTCCTCTTCTTCCCATTAGCCATCCCTAACTTGAATCTAAAGGCAACTAAGTTATCAGAGAATTATTTAGTTTGGAAAATAGCTCAATAAAATGTTGCAGAAAGGCAAATAAAGGTTTAAATTCATATAACAGCTTTTAAAGTATTGAAAAGACATGCCCATTAATAGTATCTTAATCCGGTGCAGGCACCAGGGTTACTTCTTCCCATGAAACAGACTTTGTGTTTCTCTTTCTTGGACTTCGTGAGGCTCATCTTTGTCCATTTCTCCATCCTGTCCACATCCCTCTGAACGGGAGCACAGCCACCCGTCGGTCAACCACTCCTCCCAGTTTTGTGTCATCTGCAAACTTGCGGAAGGTGCATGATGTGCCAGCATCCAGGTCATTGATGAAGGTGAAAAACAGTGTTTGTTTCAGTACTGAGGACAGCACTAGTGACTGGCCTGGAGCTGGACTCCATGCTGCTGATGCTCCCCTTGCAGCCCAGCAGTTTGGCCACTTTTCAACCCACCTCCCTGTCTATTTATCTAGCTCCTGCTCCATCAATAAGGAGGATATTAAGGGAGACAGTGTTGAAAGCCTTGCTAAGGTTAAGATAAAAAATATCTGCTCCTCTCCTCTTATCCTCTGAGGCAGTTATCTCATTATAAAAGATTTTTAGATTGTTCAGGCATGATTTCCCCTTTGTAAATTCCCATTTACTACTCACATCCCCTTTCTTATCTGTCATACGTTTGAAAATAGTTCTTAGGATTACTTTCTGCATCACCTTCCAGACAAACAAGTTGAAGCTGACCAGCCTATAGTTTGCTGGATCCTCGTCTTGCTCTTCCTTAAGGTGGGAGTGATATTGCTTTCTCTTGCCCTCAGGAACTTCCTCGAGTCCCCACGAGCTTGCACAGAGCATCAAGAGTGGGGTCACAATGCAGCAGCCATCTCCCTCAGCAGCCATGGCTGCATCCTGTTAGGTCACATGGACTTACGAATGTCCATTTTTTTTCAGTGTTCCCCGACCTGATCTTTGTTCACCAAAGGCAAATCTACTTTGCTCCAGGCTTTCCCTCCAGTCTCAGGATCATCTTGGCCCTCAGGTCTCCCAGGATCCCTTTCAAAGGTAGTATCAGACAGACAAAGCAAAGGAGGTCACCTCCTTGTAGCACCTGGATGTTGTGCCAAGAGGCACAAGTGAGCTGTGCCAGCAGCCTGGGCTGAGATTGAACACAGGATGGCTACAAAGTGTGTCCAGCCTCTGGAGCAACACCGGGTTCAGATGACTCCAGGAGCAATCTGATAGATACATATCAGAAATCCAGAACGTGGAATCTTAGGAAGGAGTTCTTCAAAGTTTTTCTTCATGACAGCTTTGCAGAGGAGAAACTGAGACCAGTTTAGCAGGTACAAATGCAGCAATGAAGATTCTGGGCTCTGGCACTAGCCAAGCATAAGGCTTAGTCTCCAGGTTGAAGTTTCACTTCCAGTGACACAAAATCCAAAATGTGAGTAGATCAAAGTTTATATGGTGAACATAGACTACAGTGGACCAATTTACGCATAGTCACACCCTGATAATTAAATTTCTTCTTCATGAAGATGCATTCTTCCAATTCTCTTTCTCTCATGCATTTAAAATAGTTTTTGCACTAAAAACAGAAAAAAAACCCCTAATTTCATTTCAGAAACTAAACCAGCTCATTGCTGAATTTGATGAGCAACTTGGGCATCAGTTATTAATGAAGCTGGCATAAAGTAGATAGGAGGTCAATAGGATGCACATAGTAATTAAAATGCAAAGTTTGCATTGTTTTTAAGCAATGCCATTGGGACACGGAATGCTGTTGGTGAATACAGTTTAAGAAACAACACAATAACATCTAGAAACAGCAGATAAAAGGATTTTTTGGCCATTACAGATAGTAAGAAAAACCTTATATAAAAAAAGAGATTAATTTTTAAAATTATTTAACATTGTTATTTATTTTTATGGTAGCTGTTTATTAAAGTAAAATTGATCAGATCAGTAGCCAATCAAATCTAAAATTAATTACTACAAATATCCTCAATGTGTTTTCTGTCATTTACATGATACAATTTAACTTTCAAAGTCAATGGGGCCATGATAACCTCCTTTCCTTCTACACTGACAGCCATATCTTCCTACATAGCAGGTCATGAAGTCTATTTATCATTTGTTAGCCTCCCTGTTGAATATATAAAAATTTCTTTGAGATTTGACTATTTTAGAATTTACTGTTTCAGCACACGAAGTATTTAAAATAAAAATCTACTGAGCCCTTTATAGGTTGAATATTTTTTGAATGTCAAATACAATAACAATGGTGACAACAAACAATAGCAAGTCTTTCAGTGTGTCTTTGAGGAATCCCCAGCATGACTGCATATGCAACTATGTATCTATATGAATATGCACAACACTTGCCTTGAACCTCTTTGCAAACCAAGTGTTTTCTAACACAAATGTAAGTGTTGGATTAATAAAAAAGGTGTTCAATATCATGAAGGAAGAAAGCTTTTGTTCTGGTAGCAGCTCACAAAACCCATTTCAATCTATTCATTAATTTACTCCTTTCCATAAACAACCTCCAATGTATAAAAATTGCTAACTGCTGCCCCAAGAATATGAAGAAATACATTGTCATGTGAAAGTTATTACACAGGTCCAGAAAGGCGTAATCAAAGAAAGTTCTTTCAGGAGAAAAAGTAAACATGGGGAAGGGAAGGGAAGGGAAGGGAAGGGAAGGGAAAGGGTTTTCAAGCAGCATCTGGTTATAAAGCTGGGTAGCACTTGATTTGCCAGTTCATTGCATTGCTAGAATTACTGAGTTTGATGAGAAAATACTGCAGTCTTTGCTATGGTTTCAGATGAAATCATTACAATTCTCGTCATTTTCTGCACAAATTGCCCCTAAGGGAGGGCTCCTTCAAACAGTCAGCAGCAACTAGCTCCTGCTCATTGTACAGTGGTTGCTGTTGCTAAGGTTATAGCTCCACAGCAGAGTGCATCATAAATTCACAGACTGGCGTGCGGGAGAATTCACGTTGAGTCTCTGCCAGCACATCCACAGTGTTTGAGCCTGATCACAGCGAGCGGTTTCCTGGCTGGCTCACAGATTCCAGAGCACTGTTGCAGTCACTGTGCCTATCAACATGGCAGATGAGATTAAAAAGAGAAAAAAGAAAAAAACCCTGTAAAAACAAAGGCTGCTTTTCACCTTGGGTACCTCCTGCACTATCTCTTTACATAGGTGTACAGGACAGACACGGAAGAAAGATAAGAGAGACAGGGACAGTGGCAGGTTTTCTTTTGGCAACTTGAGTTGTCCTACAGGAAATGTAGCACGCCAGAATTGGATCCTGTAGTTAAAAACTTCATGCCACAATTAAAGGTAATACTTACATGCAGAAGAGACTAAGGACAGTGATGATGAACACCTTCAATAGTTGTAGTGTATACAAAAGGCAGCCAACCCACATAAACAGGGCTTTTTCTCTGCTTCATCTAAAAAATCAGCATTAGGAGGTTTGTTTGGTTTTGTGCTTTTTATCCTGGACCCTGAGCAACCAAACCTAGACTTAAAAAACCCAGATGATTCAGTCAAAAAAACTGGATAGGTAGTAACTACAACAGAAGTGGCAATTTTTACTTTCTAACAGTCCATGTCCAATCCCTCAAACTGAGGTTTTATCAATCCTTTTTTTTTGAAAGGTTTTTTTTTTTTTTTCAGACAGCATAGACAGCATAAAATCCTCAGTAGCAGAAGCTATTTAAAGTCCCTGGCCCAATATCGAATCCTCAGATTTGGCAGTAGCAGGTTTCAGCTGGATTTTCTGGGCAGTAAGTAACTCAGCAGCAAATTTACTCTTTTTAATACAATGGCAACAGTCCTTGGAAGTAACAGAAATGACTTCAGATGGTGCCAAAATTTAAATGAAAAATCTGACTATTGCTGGCCTTGCAGCCTTCTGGCAGCAAAGCCTGTGCTTCTGTGGGAGACCAGGGTTCAGGAGTGACAAGCTCAGTGGTCCTGCCTGGCTGCTGCAGACATCTTGGGAATGCTGGGGTGATGGGCTCTCACCCCACTGTAGGCTGATGTGCCGACCTGATCCACTGCCTGGAAGTGCAGAGAGGTGCAGAGATCAGTGACAGGATGGCAAAACACTGATCTCATTGGACATACAAGATATGAGTATGAAAATCTGATGATCAAGTCTAGGCTGCTTTTTAGACTGCTGTTGCCATTTTTACTAATTTTTGTTTCTCATTCCTTTCCACTAATGACTACATTATTCCTTTGCACAGAATAGATGTAAAGGAGGAAAAAAACATCTAACTTCAAGAACATATTTTTTTTCATTGGGAACTACAGAAACTAGATACATAGTTTGTATAGTTTGGGAGATTTCCTTTAAATGCAACTCATGTAGGGTTTTTATCTCTACAGAATAAGTGCACACAGTCATCAATTTTTGAGAAAAAAATGTAAAGTGCCAACGGAGAAGAAACCTGCTGCATGTAAATCTGCCTTTTCAGATCCCACATGTCTTCTAGCTTGTCTAGTCCAGACTGATTTCTGCTTGGCTAAAGCCCCAGCTCTCGCCTGGGAGATACAGTGGGTATGTGGATACATACAGCAATATATATGCAGGCTGTGAGAACAGTCTTGGCCATTGGGAAGCTATCTCAGGTCTGCTAATACACACACAGCCTGCAAGGCTTTTCTTGCCATGAAATCCCCAGCACTGCAACCAGGGAAAAGCAATGTTTTCTCCTGTGTGGAAAAGACTGAGGGTCAGCACAAAACTCCCAGTCCTCTTGGACTACCAGGACAAGCACTGTGGGAGCTGCACATTTTTACAACAGCTCTGTCTAATCAGTACAAATTTCAAGCATCTTTCTCCCCTCAGAAATAAAATATAGGTTCGAAGTACTTAAGTGAGTCCAGGAATATGATCACTGGCCATATGCTTAAGTTAAGCACATGCCTCAGAGCTTTACCGTAATATGACTTCAGCAAAAGGACTAAGACTTGGAAAAATTGTATTAATACAACTGCTTGGATTAAAGTGCACCATATTCACCTGCCTGCTTCTATTGAAAGGACATTATCAACATGCCTCTTTTAAATTTACTTGCTGTGATGCTGGGAAACTTTTCAACAACAGTTGGGAAAGAAAGTCAATTTTCAATCCACATTGCAAATACATGAGAAAGGGATTTTGAACAGATGCCCCACTGTGACTAGCATAGAAACATACTAGAAAAAGTGCATGATGAGATTGTTGCCTCATATGAAACAGTGCCTTATCCTTCTCAATCACATTCTGATTGTCATCCTTTCAAAACACCTTAGCCACCTATCTAGACATCTTGCTTTGCTTCTACATGAGGTTTTGCAAGTTTTTAAATATACCCTGTGAAAGAAAAAGAGAAACAGCAAAAATGCCTAATAAACCTGAAATCAATCACTTCCTTGCATTGTTTTAATAAACACGGAAAAAAATTATGAAGTTGCTACAGAGAGCAGAGCTAGAAAATAAAAAAAAAAAATTTTTGGGAATCATGAATTAGTCCCCAGACAGAGGAGAGTCTGACATATGTTTATAGTGCAGCGTGGATTTTGAAACAATTCTGTTGAACAGACCTTACCAATAAAATTTTATTAAAGGCATTCACAGGCACATTTTCCCTCTTATTTCTCACTCCCCCTCTTGTCAAACACTGAATGCAGAATGAATTTCTCTCCATTTAGAACACTGAAATACTTCAGTGTACAAACCAAACCTCTACAGTTTCTGCTCTTGTAAGTCCTCCCTTCAGGATCTTAACTTTACCTGTTCTGCCTTCTGCATGTATTTTTGAAGCTTTGAAGTTATCCAAATGTAAATTCAATTAATTGTTTAAAACCAAGCAAGAAAATGATTGTGTTTTTTTTTCCTGTATGTGTGCAATGTATGCTTAAGGAAATACAGTGTCTCAGAAAGGAATTAAAGGAGTATTTCACGGTGGGGCTTTCTTATTGAGAAATAATTTTGTCTTAAGTTAGGAAATAATATGAGGAATAATCAGATTTAATGGGAAGGATCTCAACGCCCATAGCAAAGTAACTTGCTATTGCTAGCCAAGAAATCCATTTTTTGCCCATTTACTAAAGACAGCTCATGAGCAAAAGCTGTTGCAAAGTATTTTCAGAAGGATGAAGACAACTTACATCAACATTTCTTTGGGTAGCATGCTCACTATGATTTGACAACAGTCAACCTTATCAAAATTACACCAAAGAATACTGAGCTTTTATAGTACAGGGATCCCATGGCAAACTGTTTTTGTCCGAGTTTCTTCCTGTTCCTTCTGGGGAACAGTAACAGTCATGTATTACTGCATTGTATCTATAACTCCATTTGTTTAACAACTGCTTGAAAAGTAGTTTAGTTCAATGCAAGTACATAAGGAAGAAACAAAGACAGCTACAGTTCACACTCTAGAGAAGCCTATCAAGAAATTTAATGTCAATATCTCTTCTCTATTTACATGCTATGGAGAAGGAAGCATAATGGAACAGGAAGTAATCTGATCCACTGTCAGAGTAATTTAATAGTTTCTTGGATTAGCATTCTCTGTAGAAGGGATTTATATTTTCTCTAAATTCTAGATGAATCTAAAAAAAAAAAAGATAATTATTAATTTATGTAATATTTCAGGCTCAAAAATGTGTCTTCTCCTGGATTTAGCTGATGGAACTAGTCACCAGCCCAGCTCAGCTGGGTGTACATTGTCAGCCATAGGATTAAAGTTATGCTCTCTTCAGATCTGCTAGTGGTTCTGACTGTTTTGAGTGCTTCCTNGGGAGAGGGAAGGGGTGGAGTGGGGGACCAGGTACCAGACAGGTACTGCCTGATGGGAGAAGAAGTCTTTCCCTGTAACCTGAGTTGGGGGAGCTATTTACTTTCTGAGTTGACCCACCAGCACAGGGGGTCTCCTGGACCAGGGGTTTCTGGCAGCTCGGCTTCTACCGTTGCCAGCTCACCCACCCCAACACTTCCTAACCCACTTCACTTAAGATAAACTAAGTTTCCAAAGCCCTCAGAGATAGCATGGTGCACATTTGACACTCTGAGAAATGCAGGTATGGTATGGACCATTTTAATCACTTTTCATATGTGTGATTAGAAAAATTAAAGAAATTGATAACGGTTCTTACTCTTATGTTACCAAAGAAGTCGTATTTTTTTAAGAAGTCTATCCAGCAGTGGGGGAAGATGTCAGAAAATTCTTTTAACCTTAGCACAATAGAGCATGATCCCTGTATTCGTGGTTAATGCTTAGTTTTGTACGATACAGATCTTAGTACAAATGCCAGAGATTAATGTGGCCTTGTGTTAACTCCCTACATCTGGGACTAATAAGTCTTATGCCAACTAATGCTTCCTTATTTACTTACATTAGTGATTAATATGTACTAGTAGATGTCTTAGTTTTGAGAACAAAGAGTGTTGGAGGAAAGAACGGTAAGAGAATTGCATCATAGCCTGACCATATATTTGAGATACTCTCAAAAAAAAAAAGATGATGAGTCAGAAAATCTGCAGTCATAATAGGGAACTTTGACCACCAAATGACCACCAACAACCCTCAAAAGACCCCTACTCATATCCAGATAAGTTCACATGCATGTGTTCAGGACATATAACGAATAGAAGTGTGATGGTGTACATTAGTTTCATGAATATAACCTGGTCTGTTAGGTTTCTGCTCAAGCGTGTTTTGAAGAGAAAATCCCATGCATCCAGCACCATTAATAAAGTAGTGTTGGCTTTCCAATGCAGTAAATTGGTTGGAGAGCTTATTTCCTGGTTTTCAGTGGCACTTGTGCCAGCTGAACAAACACCCAGGAAATAAAGCCGTGAATGTTCTTCAGGAAAATGAAGAAGTCTACAGTAAGTGCAAAATACAAGGCAGAACAAAGGGTCTTCATGGAGTAAGTATTTGTATTATCTTATTAGATGTGCTTTGTAATCACTTAGCATGCCTGACTTGGAAAATGAGAGAGTAAAAAAGAGTACTTGGTCCTTGGAAAAAAGTGTTGACCTGAAGGAAGATTGGTTAGAGAAGGATCTGTGTGTGTACCACAAGGTTTTTTCACTTCTTATTTATCTTTTTCTTGTTTTCATCTTGATAGTAGCAAATTCAGGCCTGGATTTGTATATCCTTAGAAAAATGAGGGTTGGATTTTTTTCCAGTTACGTACAACAACGTTGGAAGTATTTCCTAAGTGCAAAAGTGCTAGATAGATGATTTTATGTGATTTTATTTGATTTTTGTGTGATTTTTTTTTACTCTTCGAGGAAGAAATATTTTCTGGTTATGAAAATGTTATAAATGCCTTTGGAGCTGGGAACTGGACATTGTGGAGGTGCAGGCAGAAGAGCTGTGTGACTACTGCCATGAACCCTACATGGGCTGTCTTCCCAGCACTGTATGAACTCGTGGGTCAACTAAATGTCTGACAAATCCTGCCAAAATTCAAACACTATGTCATAGCACTAATATATCTTACTGGAGTTTTGCAGATAACCTCTATGTGAGATGTTGTGAATAGTCTCCTGAACAGAAAAAAACTATTGCCTGATTTTAATTCTCCGCTTCAAGACTCACATTTGTGTTAAAAGAGGCTGTGCCAATATAGGTCTTTTCTAGTTTGGACTTACTGATTTTCTGATTCTCTTCCTTCAAGTTTCAAAGGCATAGACGTGGTATGGAAATTGCACAAGTATGTTCTTTGGCAGGTTTACTCAAAGTTACCAATGGCCTTTGATGTTGCTTTCCAAACTGACTTCATAAATTTGGCTTTGGTTATTTCAGGAGAAAGATGACAGAGAATTCCTGTGAGTTATTTTTGATTTGAAGCACTGATTTTTAAACAGAACAGTTCCTTTTATTTTGCCTCCAGATTCAGCATGTTACAAGGTTCCCAGCAGCCTACCTGGAGAGGGGTGATTTGTGGTGTATGTGGGAGGTGCAGCCCCAGACAGAATGGGAGAGGGCTCCTGCCCCAGCATCAAGTTTTCCATTGAAGTGCAGAATTGTGGAGATAGTTGACCTCACTGGAGCTTGTCTCATCCATCCTTGCTGTCCCAGAATAGATTCACTTTCCATCCTGTCCCTAAGAGAAGCGTATCTAAGAGATCTTTCAGGATATTAGTGCTCAAAACACTGTGACATTTACCGCCAATCTAGTCCAGTGTCTTCAACACTAGAAAGTTTTTCTTAATATTTAGCAATTCTCAGTGCAATCCATGCCATTTTCTCTCCATCTTATTTACCATGGGCATGAAGGACAAACTTACTACCTTCCATACTAAAGCAACCTCTGTGTACTTGTTAACCTGTTCCCATCATTCTTCTCTTTGAAGACTAAGTAAACCTGGTGATTCGATGTTTGATGAAACAAACCTTTTAAAATTTTTTATATTCTCTTTTCCTTCCACTTGGATTCTCCCCATTTCCTCTAATCTTTTTTCAAGGCCTGCATTAAACTATACAGAGTAAACCATCTGATATTGTATCAGTGCTGGGAAGACTGAAAATGTTGGCCCTATGCACCTTGTAGTCCATCCTCCTGTTTGTACATGCAGGGCTTACAGGTTGCCTTTTGTATAACAGCAAGGCTCTGTTGAGCTACATTTTGATGTGCTGTACAGCCTAAACCTTCCATGAACTACCATTAAACCAGTGATTTCCACCCTGTGTTTGTGTACAGCTGTGCCTAGCTCTGGTCCCATTCATTAATTCCTAAGGGCAGGTTCTCCAGGATGACATTAGCAAGAGCTGGAGAGACACAATGAGTAGGGAATACAGTTTTTGAAAGAAATTTGCTGCTTGCACTGTGCACAACCCGTATTCTTAGTCAGGTTTGCAGCTCTAGACTCTTGATAGACCTGTTGCTATCCACTTTTCGGATGAAAACTACAATAAAAGAATTTCCTTTGATTTGCATTTGAAAACAGGACTACTAATAGAAATACTGTTTTTCATGCATGTTCCTATTTCCTGAATGAGACTACTGTTACAAGAACCAGACAAAATACTGTCCAACAGTTAAAATGTTTTACTTTGAGATGGAAAGTTGATTAAAAAAATAAAATTTCTGCAAAGATTTGTCAGATTTTTTGAATGACAAAAATTAAAGCTAGAATATGCCCATGAGCTATTTTAAAATTTTTTTTTTTTTTGGAAAGAATTTTTTTACTAATCTGGTGCACTTATGACAATTAATTACTTTCAAAGAAAATATTAAAACCTAATGTTTAAAAAACTAGGGACATTTTCTTTATCCTACTCCCTCTCTTTAACATTGTACTTATTTTAATATACTAAAATCAATTATTTTCATAAGGTGGGTGGACTATACAAAACTTTTATTTTAATTTTTCCATCTTGGAAGTTTAAAAAAACCCCTGTTTTTTTAATAACATCTCAGTGAAATGGAATTCCTTGCTTAAGATCCTTGATTGTGCAGAAAATAAACCGACAGCAGCGAGGTTACTGCGAATGCAGGGCATCCATAACACTTGGTAGGCTGGGCAGGGATCTCAGCAACCTCTCTCGTTGAGTGTTCTCCACTGGATATGGATGGCTCTGAAAACAGATGATTTTGGGGTTCAAAACCCTGCCAGTCAACATTCATTGCTGATGAAGGTCTGCCAAGCTAAGCTCAAATTTGGCTCATAGAGGGAAGACAATAAATGCCCCAGTTGTTAAAAGTTGAGAGAACTCAACCAAGAAGGAACCACAGAATAAATATACGCCCAAAAGGTCTTGAAGCCAAGGTAGAGCTGTTTGTATTTGAATTTCTGCTGTGTGCTCTGATATGAAACAATCCATATTATCACACCTTTGGTGATTGATTTATACAGCGTGGCCCCCATAATCGTTGTCCATTATTTAAAGATCCCACACCCGATTGCCGACTGTTGGGAGTTTCTGAACACCACTGTAGCAGGATGCTTTGCCTGGAGTTGGGGTACAACAACTCGAACAACATCCTGTTTGCAAAGCTATCAGTGGTGAATGGAGAGAGGGATGTCATGCTGCTTTTGATGTGAAGAACTCTGAAAACAGTGTGACTCATCTTTATAGTGAGGTGGAGATGTGGCAGACCTGGTAGAGTACCTGATGAAGGAACCAACAAGTGATACTATTATAAATGATTTAATGATTCTGAGCTGAAGCAGCTGGCCTGGAGACAATCTATCACTTTATAAAAGCACAGTTCTGGTTTTTAGTGACAGGGTCTTCCAACATACCTCCTACTCTCAAGTGATGCATGTCAAATCATCTGGTCAAGAAAACACCTCAGCATAGAATCACAGAATCATGGAATCATAGAATGGTTTGGGTGGGAAGGTGTGACAACCAAAGGGACATTAAAGATCATCTCATTCCAGCCCCCATCCTGTGGGCAAGGACACCTTCCACTAGACCAAGTTGCTCAAGAGCCCATCCTAGCTGGCCTTGAACACTTGCAGGGATGTGGCATCCACAACTTCTCTGGGAAACCTGTGCCAGTGCCTCAGCATTCTCACAGTACAGAATTTTTTCCTAATATCTAATCCAAACCTACGCTCTTTCAGTTTAAATTCTTTGCTCTCTTTCTTATCGCTACGGGCCCTTGTAAATAGTCTCTCTCCAGCTTTCTTCTAGGCCCCCTTTAGGCACTGGAATGCTGCTGTAAGGTGTCCCTGGAACCTTCTCTTCTGCACGTCCAATAAAGTGACTGTGGATGCTGCTTTGTACTTAACTAACGCATTCTTTTTAAGTTTGCAAAATACCTGTACATGGGTGACCTCCCTGTTGGCTTCTGTAACAAGCCTCATACTTCTGGCAAGTCTCAGCTTCAGATGAAGAGAAACTGCAGCCACAGGAGGGCAGCCGTTCAACACACCATGCCGAAACTTCAGCCTCTGCTGTAAAATGTGATGAAAAGAACAGGAAAAAAAAAAGAGTTATATTGAACAAATACCAGCCACAACTGGTCTTATTTCTTCCTCTCCTGCAGTGTAAGTTACTGTGATGAGGTGCTCCAAGTGCAGCATAAAATAGTTTTTAGACAAGTTGCAGATGAAAGAGGTTTTTTTTAAAGTTTCTCTCAACCTATATATAGGTTTAGAGCAACCTCACAGAATCTGTTTCTTCCCTTTCTCGGCAAAAATCATGTGTAGCAGGCAGATATGCAGTTCTGGGGAGGTGCTTTGTCAGGGTACTTTTAATACTGCCATTAGTATACTGCAATTATTCCCATGTTGTTTGGGGAAGGACATGTGGTTTAACTTATATCTATGTTTAAATATTTGCTTTCTTACTATACACCGTATTACAAATACTATTTAAATAAGTAGCAGTTTATTAAAACAATAAAGTGATTAAAAGAATTCAGCAACAAAATTAGGAGATATATGGCTTTATTATGGTCTTAATTGTAATTAAATTAATTTAATTTCAAGGAAGCAAAAAAAAACCAACCATGTGAAAAGCAGCTTTTTAGTGAGGATTGAAGGGAAAACAAGCTTTCATGAAGCAAGTGTTGGAAATGCAGCACTATTGCAAAGTCCAAGACAAGAACTAGTTCAGCATCCATTAGACAATGGCTGTTCTTGCCTCGCTGGCAGAAGCAGAGACAATGGCATGGTGCACTTCTGGGCCTCCCCACCTCTAGCTCAGACAAGCTGCCCTCATCCTCTCGCTACTCCTTCAGCACAGAAACCCTCCCTATTTCTCATTGCCGTGGCACAAATGAGCTCAGGCTGCCTAGGGAAGGGCACACAGAGGATGCATATATCCATCTATAACTCCATGGATCATCGTCACCATGAATTACGGACCAAACACATTTGGGCATGGCTGAACTTGTGTCATGCACAGTGCTGACTGCATAAAGTAAACCTGTGCTAAAAAATTAGAAGAATTCAGGCTTTTTTTCCCCCAGGTTCTTGGGAAAAGTGCCAAAAGCTCACTCCTGAATGCAGGCTTGACATCAAGCCACTTGGCTTGACTGCTACACTTACAGTATAAACATAGTCAGATGGTAATAGCAAAGAGAAAAATTATTTGATAGACAACAACACAGGAATTTTTGGGGAGTGTGTGTTCATGTGCCCTGAAGTTAATCCAGTGATTTTAACTTTGCATTTTTAACCCCCCAGAATCTTTTCTATTCCTGACTGTGGCATCCAGATGTTCATCCATAACCTTATGTTGGGGTGGATGAGCTGGCAGCGGTAGAAGCCGAGATGCCAGAAAACCGTGGTCCAGGAGATCCCCTGCGCTGGTGGGTCAGGTCAGAGAACAAATAAGCTCCCCCTGCTCAGGTTACAGGGAAAGACTTCTTCTCCCATCAGGCAGTACCTGTCTGGTACCTGGTCCNCTGGTAACACCTGAGCTATCCTGGCCTGGGTGCGGGGCTGTGTCTCGGTGCCATCCATCGGCACGGGGGCTGGAAGTCGGCCTGCGAGGTGCCGAGCTGCACCCCCAGGGCATCCCTTGCAGGGGATGCTTTCGGGTTAAAGCGGCGATTTCAGCCACCCCTCAGCACCCCGCATCAACCTCAAACAATATTTTTATGGCCAATGTTAAACCAAGTCTAATCCCTGGAGTTTTTAGTTGCTAAATTGACCTTTGGATACTTCGTGGGGTCCATCTCACAAAGCCTCACTTCTGCAGGCAGCTGTACCCTGATGAGCTCTGCTATGGGATCCCTGAACTAAGCAGGCAGTGCCAGCCACTGGTCAGAATGAGGAACCCACTGATTCAAGGAAGTTAGAAATGATTGATTAGGGGCTGGCAATTTGCTAAACAATGTATATAGCCTGCTCAACAGAAAGAGAGGATGCAAGGCTATTGATAAAGAGGAAGCAGCTTGATCAGAGATCCTGTTTTCGGACCCTGAAACCAGCTCAAACCAGCTCTAGGATTTGGACTATGGCCAGGCACCTAGAGAGCATGTGCAAGGAAGAAAAGGTAAAAAGTTCAACCCTTGAATATTATTTGATTCATCTGAGGAAGACCTTGACTTCATCCCAGAGACCCCGGCCCATGACCACCGGGTGGCACTACGCATGTGCACCGTATGGAAATGACTTTGGAACTCATTATAATACGAAGCGAGGACAGGCCATGAATATGTATAAGTACATTGCGTAATCTAATGCATATGTAACTTTTAACTCAATATATACCAAGATGAGTATTGCTGAGGCACGCATGTCTTTGGAAGGCTACTCCCCATGCGTCCGGCGCCGCAATAAACATACCTACTTTACAACTTTTATAGGTTGTGGAGTCTTGCCGCATATCACCACCAGCCAGAAGTTTTACTGATAATTTAATTCCTGTAACTTTTCCAGATATCCACAAGATGGTGCTGCTATCCTTTGGTTGAATCTCACAGTGAGGCTGGAAAGATGGCGAAGAAAAAGTAGCAGAGAGCTCGAGTCAGAAATGTCAGAGATGTTGCATATATCACATTGCACAGCTGACATATTTTTTGACAAGTATAGATAGGCCTTAATTGCAATGAACAAAACCTTCATAAAAGTATCTTAGTGGAGGACAGTAGAGTACAATAGACCACTGTCGGTATCTAACACATCAACAAGGGGAAGCCTAATAGCAATTTTTAAATATAAAATTCAACCTTTCAGTTTATAACAAAAGATTCCTTTCTAGCCAAATCTCATCTAGATTAAAGCTCTTCATTGTGGACCCTACAATAAAGCAATACTACTGCTATGAGAAAAGGATATAGCTTTTTTAGTTGCTTCTTTGTTAAGGATCAAACGGGAAAATGGTGTCACTTGCTCCTGTCATTTTTATAGAATGACCAATTGGTCTTCAGAAAGGTAAAAAAACTTAAACCACTCCTTTTTCTTCCATATGTCAAATTTTGAGGTCACTGTACTATTCCTGTAATGCAGCTAAAGACAAAAAATCTCAAGTATGAATTTAATCCAATAGAAAGCATTTGTATTAAACAGAAAGAGATTAACCTAAGCAAACAATACGTGGGAAATGTTGTGATTGAGCTTTAACACCCTGGGAGATGCTGAAGCCAAGCAGCTCCTGCGCTCTAGTGTCCATCTCTTGCCCAGAGCCTCTTGACGCTGGCAGGTGGCACAGGACAGCAAGTTATGCCTCTGTCCTAAGGAGCAGGGCAGGTATTAATGTCACAGAGAGAAATGAGTCTTAAGCAAGCAACTGTCACCATCCTGCCCTTCCCAGACTCATCATGGCAGAGTTCTGGCAGAGTGTTTGATTACAATATAAAGAGTGAGAACCTCAACTACGAAGGAAAGGAACATACTGGGGATACTTCTTTCGTTCTTATGGTGAGAATTGCCTCTGCTATTTAAGTGTTTGAGGGAACCAAAAGCCACCAGTGACACACACTGCAACAATCCAAACAACAGGTCAATTCCTCTGTTCAGTGAAGAGACTGAATTCATAACTGCTGTGCTGGGGTCACCATGCCATGAAATGCATCCAAATTCCATGTCAGTCACTGTGTAAAAAACAGACCAGGATAGCCTGTAATAAAGAAATGGATAGGAGCACCTGCCTCTCAACTCTTCATGCAATGTTCATGTTAGGTTGAAACAGCTGTTTTTTCTTTCAGCACATGTAGATAAAGGGAAGTATTACATACACCAGTGGCCTATGTGCCATACACTGTCTGGCTGTTCGTTAAAATTCAGATGAGGTGGTAGTGCCCCTTGACCAATATTGGTGCACAGGGTGGAAGCTGCCGACAGCATCAGAGATGGCACGCTGCTGCTATTTAAAATATGGTTCTCCCAGATCACACTACTCCTGGTGGAGCAAAGAGGTAGCTTGACTCTTAGCTGCATTCAAAAGGCATTTGGGCTGTTGCTGTCAGGTGACCCAGACAGGTATCCCTGCCTGTCTATGAAAGCCATGGCATCCTGTATGACCCCTTATTTACTATCTGGGATAGGATAAGTAGCCACGTAGGCATGTTGCTGGTCATGTTTCTTACTGTCTTTGCAAAGTTTGATTTATAACATATTGTCAGATCTGTTACTGTTCAGACAACATTATTTGGCATCTAGGACAGGATGGAGTCTTTCCAAGACTTGCTGGAAGCCTTAGGAAAGGAGCAAGGTTAGAATTTGCTCCAGTGGGCAGCAGATTGTGTCCAAGATAACCAGATCAACCTGCAAGCCACCAGAGATTAATTTGAATAGCAGTGTAAGAGCAGCCATTGCAAACAGGGTAAGAGCCAATGTGCCTTGATCAGCCTTCTGAGTTGCTCTAGACACAACCTGAGTCAAAACTGCTGGGCAGTGTGATATCCTTGGATGGGTGGGAGAAGATAAGCAAGGGGCCAAAAGGAGCGTAGCTACTCCACTGCCTTGCCTCTTAAACTGAGGCATCAATCCTGGAGTATAAGTTGTCCACCTTTGCCCAACAGACCCTCCATATTGACCTCCACTCTCATTGTATCCTATGATTTAGGAGGAAATTGCTGATCACACTCCCTCGCCTTGGAATAGTCATAGCCCAGAAGCAGTAGCCCCTACCTCACCTGCCTTGAGCACTTGCTTAAATTAAGCTGCCTGACTGTTTTAGTAAAATATCCCTGAATTATCAACACTGTTTTCAGCACAAATTCAAAGCCTAGCCCCGTATTAGCAACAATGAAAAAAATTTAACATGGTGAAAAGCTCCCAAGATCCCATGCAATACCCCATTTGTAAGGCCAAACTTCTCCCTCTGGCCTTGATGCCTCTACAGCCATGGCACTGGGACCTATCAATTTTTCAGATGCGGACCTTCTCCAAACCCATGCTGTAGGAGGCCAGTGGGGCCAGTGGATCCCAGTCACTCTAAATGCTTTGGTGCAACTCCTTCAAACTGCACCACCTCTGCCACCACTTCATCAGAACATACAAAACAGCACCACGTAGATCTCATGGCCACCAAGGCAGCAACTCCCCTCCACAAAGACCTTTAGGCAAGAGGGATTGTTATCACCTCCAGCTCCTCTTTTAACGCACTCTTTTGGCGCTTTCAGAAACCAAATGGTGACTGGCAGCTGACAGTGGATTTCTGTGCAGTCAACAAGGCATCAACAATCCCTTCCTGTGGCAGTCCATCTATCTTGAACCTGAATTTTCCCACTGAGTGTGATTCCCATCCTTGGCTGGGAGCCGCTGATGTTAAAGGTGTGTCTTTTCATGATTCCTTTGCGGCCCAAAGACTGCTAGTAGTTTGTGTTCACTGCAAATCCATTCAATATATGTTTACTCACCTTCCTCAGGGATTTATTCCTAGACCTATAAGTGCAAATGCCATGTTATCAAGCTTTTGTAACCCTTCAGGGGTGTGCATTGATGATATATTGATGACATCCTTGACAATAGTCCAGGTTGCACTTCTGCCATGAACATCATGATGACATGTTTTTGCTATCTTGATGTTGTCATTCCAGAGGTTAAATGGCAAATATCTGCCAGTTGTATGTCCCCTCCTAACGTCTTGTGCACCCCCAACCTACTGGCCTTGGGGAATCTTTGATCAATACCTTAGGGCAACAATTTCCAGTGTTTAGGAAGGGAATTTATTTTAAATAGGGTTCAGTTCAGTGTGCTAATTTTGTTTTACTGAAGGCAGTAATCTCTTGGATCGATTACACCTTGAAACTGCACATTCAGACAGCAAATCTGTAAAAGGTCAAACGGAACTGTTCTTGCAATCGGTTTGCAATAGTTTGCAGAATTTCAGATATGTTTTGGCATTTGAAACTTTGTAAAGTATATATCTACTTGTGTATCTTCAATGAACCTAAAGACAGCTTACATTTGTCTTTGGTTTAGGATGCAGCTTGAATTTGATCTGCTTGTTACTGAAGCAAATTTTTTGTTGTTTTGCTTTTTTCACAAAGTTGCACTTATCTAGAGAATATAACCATCTGAGTACTCAGCAAAAGGCAAGGCAGCACCAGAACCTTCCAAATTGTGGTGGAGTAGCCTTATCATCACAGCACATTGCGAAAGTTAATAAACTTTTCTGTAAGCAACATTAATTATCCATGTTTGAATGACGTTCCTTTCAGTAACACCCACTTCTGATAGCATATTCAACACTGCCATTATTATCTTGGCATAGCACTGTGCTGCTTCGTGTGGCTATACCCGAATGTGAGTCTGTACCAATGAAAGTAATGTGGACATCTTCTGCATTCAGCTGTTTTCTTGCCAGGACACTTTGCAGAGCTATTAAAGAACATAGTGTACTTTAAGATTATATATGGCTGGCAAAGAAACCTGACATCACGAACCCTGTTTCTGACACAACTTATTTGTCTGCAAATGTCAGTGCACACCAAGACCCATTTGAAGAGATTAATGGCCATGGGAGTCTGCAATAATACTGGCTTATGAAATGCACTTCATCAGGCTGTATCGTAGCTCAGCTCCTTCCTGTATGGATTGTTGTGGTCAGAACTAAAATCTTAGCAGCAGGCTGATGACCCACATGCCAACATGAAATATACTTAAAGAAAGATATTCAAGACACTGTTCTCTAAAGACACCACTCATATCTGATGCTGTTGGACCTCAAGCTGATAAAGAATACATCTGTGAAGGCAGGGTGTCTTACTTATTCTGTAAATAATTCATCCACCATGGCCACAAAACTGATACAATTTCCATACTATTCTTAAATATTTCATATCTTAGGAGACCAAGAAAGAGTTGCATACATAGAGCACTTTGCCAGTTCCTTCCAGTTGTGCAGTGCACTGCATCCCTTTGCTATGAATACTTTTACAAAGTCCTCTGAAGGCAGAACAGATCCCACAAATCCAGATTATGAGATCAGATAATGGTCTTTTGACATCTGCAGTGCTTAGAGGATTCTCAGAGAGCTCACTGTGCTCACTGTGCTCCTGGATCACTTCTCCTAGCCTACAACTCGCCTGGTACAAAGTTGACACTATTCCTCAGAGAGGGCAAGGTTGGATGGCTGTAGGATGTGCTACGTTTGCTGCTTTCCAGTGAAAGTATGGCACCCTCAGGGCCTTTTGCAGAGACGTGTAGCTGTGTCCTAATCTCTGCTGGAGAGGTGAGCTGAGCAGCTGCTCTGCCCTCCAGCACTATTTCCCCGGATGGACTTTGTGGGCTACAAGAACATGAGGATACAGTTCAGGATAAAGTCAGTAGGGCTATCTTTATTACATGAAGGTTGAGGATCTTAAAAACTCACAGTAGTAGAGCAGCTTTACTGATATTTATTCTGTTGCAGTAGTAGCTGTATAATTTCAATAGTAGCAAGAACTAATGTTGATGGGTTTTTAAAAATTCTTTCCTAGGTTATTAACTGTGACATTTTAAAGATTATTTTCTCAATTATAATTCTTCATTGTAGGTGTGTCTGTTTCACTGTGTGTTAAACATTTACCTGAATGGAACTGTGCCGAGTTTGAATTTCTAGAATATCTTCGTCTGCAATGGAAAAGAGGTGGAAAAATTCAGACAAACGTTTTCCCCTTACATCACAGGAAGTAATTACAATGTTTCTCTTATGCCTCTAAGCAAGAATGGACAATCTCAAGGTTTGATTATCAATTTGGTTTCTTATTTTTCTAAAAGTTATTCTCTCAACTTCAGTACAGAATGTGCATATGCTTAGCCAATTCCATACTACTGAAACACTTCTGCTAGGACATCTGTCAGGCCTTTCACACTAAAAAGTCAGTCACTTTTAAAGAGTTTCCAGCAAGACATTGAGAACAAACAAACATAGCACCACACAGATGAAAATTTATGTGTCCTTCCACGAAGACCAATTATTTGTTAAGGCATTTCATACTGACTGCCTCAGGTTGGAGCAGATCCTGCTGCCCTGTAGAGCAGCCGGGGCACCCTGTAGTCAACTGCACCTTCTGTTCCACACCCACTGGGGTGCTGGTCCACTGAGGGCACTTGAAACACTGAACCTTGGGGTCACCATTCAAAAAGGTTAGAAATGTTCTGAAATTACTTTTATTCTTTTTCCTTTTTTATTTTTTTTAAATTTTTTTTTTCTGACTCTTACGTTTCCTCTGTGCAGGGCAGAATCATAGAAAAATGGAAGTGCCTTTCCCATTCCAGAACCACCTAAAATTGAGGAATTGGTGGTGGTGTTCTGTACGTGCCATGTGATGGCACTCAAGATGATCTGCTCCATGACCTTCCCTGTCACTGAGGTCACACTGACAGGCCTGTAGTTCTCCAGATCCTTCCTGCCCTTTGTGTGGAAGGGCATCACATTAGTAAACAATCAGTCAGATGGGACATCCACAGTTAGCCTGGGTTGTGATAAATGACTGAAGCAAGCTCTTCCTCCAACTCCTTCACTACCCTTGGGTGGATCCCTCAGATTGTGGCTAAGTGGAGTTGCAGGTCACCGACCATTCCTCTTAGTTTATTTGGCTTTATTTGCTGCTTCTCGTCCCTGTCTTTCAGCTCAAAGGGTTGGGTACCCAGAGAACAGCCGGTCCTACTCTTACAGATGGAGCCAAAGAAAGCATTAAGTACCTCAGTCTTTTGCTCATCCTTTGTCAATATGTTTCCCCACACACCCAATAATGGATGAAGACTCTCCTTAGCCCACCTTTTGTTGCTGGTGTATTTATTGAATTTCTTGTACTATTTTGTCTTTTACAATAGCAGCCAGATTAAGTTCTAGTTGGGCTTTGGACCTCCTAATTTTCACATGCATAACTTCACAACATCCATATAGACCTCTTAAATTGCCTGCCCCTTCTTCCAGAGGGACTCATAGATTCATTGTTCTTCTTGAGTTCCAGCAAAAGCTGGAACCCATTTCTCTGGGAAGTCTTGTGCCTCCCTGAGACTCGGGTTAAAGATGTTAAGGGAAAGGTTCCTACCCTGAAAGGGTGTTCGGGTTGTCAGCCATTATGGATTTTTCAGGTAGGCAGCAATAAAGTTGCAACAAGAAGTCCAGGAGCAATCAGGAGAGACTTCAAGGGCCTTGGGACAACTGGTTAGGGGATCAGGAGCAAAAGTTGTGTTCTCCTCTATCCTTCCAATTGCAGCAATGATGAAGGAAGAAAAAAGGAAGAACCATCTGATACCTCTGAGCCTGGTGTCACTGGCAGAATTTTGTGGGGTTTCATCAGTTTGCATGACTGGTCATAGACAGATTTCACCTGCCTCAAAGTGGAAAAAGGATCTCTGTACAGAAGTTAGCAGGGCTTGTGCATCAAGGTGCCCAAACCCTGGCAACACGTAGGCAGTAAGCCTTTGCTCAAAGCTGATGGTGTCCTGGAGCCAGCCGAGCACATCTCTTGGATGGACATAGGAGCCCTAGCACCTGCCCTTGTGACATGCAAAATGTGGCTTTCCACTAGAATTTCTTCCTTCCAGGAGTGTTTTCTAGTCACTGCTAGATAAGAAGAATATTGACTCATATGCTTTTGTCTTTTGTTTATACGCTTGTTAAAAATATTGAAAATCCTTAGTGTTGTTATGTGACAGATTGAAAACAAATTATGAGTTCTGAAAAATTTTCAGAAAACAGAACCCATGTTTTCCCAGGAGCACTTCTATGAAAGCCTTAATACAGATATCTGTTTACTTTGAGTTTTATGTCGTATCTCAGATATTTTTTTCCACACAGGAGTGATGGCAAAAATTTTAAACTTCCAGTTCCTAGTAATGGAAGAATTCCTGCTTTGCTCTCATTGATATTACCAAACTACTGTACACATGGTCTTTAGGGACAATGCTCTGTGTTGCTGTGCTTCACAGACCAGTGTGAACTCACTGGTATCAGTGGAGTTAAACTGATACTTACCTTTTCTAATGGCTTTCAGTAGTGTTTCCTTCTGTTCGCACCAATCATTGCCACCACAAAGGAGCATAATCAAAGTAACTGGATGAAGCATAACATATAATCACAAAATATATGTTTTGCACATAGCAAAAATACAAAGGTTTAATTTTCACTTTTTAACTACGATGCTAATATTTCCCATTTTTCTGGTTTAAAACCTAGCAGGAAAATTAAACCCACTCAAGCTGTTCCCTTTCCCCACCCCCTCCCAACAGTGGAGGAAAATACTAGGAGAGATTGTAACTGGAATGACAATTTACTGAAAACNCCTGGTGTCACTGGCAGAATTTTGTGGGGTTTCATCAGTTTGCATGACTGGTCATAGACAGATTTCACCTGCCTCAAAGTGGAAAAAGGATCTCTGTACAGAAGTTAGCAGGGCTTGTGCATCAAGGTGCCCAAACCCTGGCAACACGTAGGCAGTAAGCCTTTGCTCAAAGCTGATGGTGTCCTGGAGCCAGCCGAGCACATCTCTTGGATGGACATAGGAGCCCTAGCACCTGCCCTTGTGACATGCAAAATGTGGCTTTCCACTAGAATTTCTTCCTTCCAGGAATGTTTTCTAGTCACTGCTAGATAAGAAGAATATTGACTCATATGCTTTTGTCTTTTGTTTATACGCTTGTTAAAAATATTGAAAATCCTTAGTGTTGTTATGTGACAGATTGAAAACAAATTATGAGTTCTGAAAAATTTTCAGAAAACAGAACCCATGTTTTCCCAGGAGCACTTCTATGAAAGCCTTAATACAGATATCTGTTTACTTTGAGTTTTATGTCGTATCTCAGATATTTTTTTCCACACAGGAGTGATGGCAAAAATTTTAAACTTCCAGTTCCTAGTAATGGAAGAATTCCTGCTTTGCTCTCATTGATATTACCAAACTACTGTACACATGGTCTTTAGGGACAATGCTCTGTGTTGCTGTGCTTCACAGACCAGTGTGAACTCACTGGTATCAGTGGAGTTAAACTGATACTTACCTTTTCTAATGGCTTTCAGTAGTGTTTCCTTCTGTTCGCACCAATCATTGCCACCAAGAAGGAGCATAATCAAAGTAACTGGATGAAGCATAACATATAATCACAAAATATATGTTTTGCACATAGCAAAAATACAAAGGTTTAATTTTCACTTTTTAACTACGATGCTAATATTTCCCATTTTTCTGGTTTAAAACCTAGCAGGAAAATTAAACCCACTCAAGCTGTTCCCTTTCCCCACCCCCTCCCAACAGTGGAGGAAAATACTAGGAGAGATTGTAACTGGAATGACAATTTACTGAAAACTTGCAATAACCACAACAATATTAAAGAGTGTAAAAGAGAGAGTGTTTTACCCACAGAAGGTTATTCATCACAGAACAAACAAAAATGCTTCCTGAAGACAGCACCCAGAGTGGTTTCCCAGAAAAAGGCAAAATGGCAACTTGGCCTGTGCTAGGCCACGCAGTTCTTCCCACAGTGCTGTGGCAGGACATGTCTACCCCCCTGTCTCTACCACAGATAGCTGGTGCATATGCAAGAGATAACTCTGGTGGGTCACAAGCCCAGCATGAAGTATCTCTGGTGCCAAAGAGCTCAGGCCAGCAGCTAAGAATCAACATCTTAGTCTGGAAGGCAAATGTGGAAAGATGAAAGAAATACTTTGACCAAAAGACACAGGTTTTACGTCTATAAAAGACCACACAAATTAACACACAGCAGAAGTCTCTTACACCCTCCTTAAGGACGTGCGAGGAGATTTCTCCTTGGAGCTGGGCACAGCTTCAAGTCAGTTCTCCAGAGATTGAGAGAGAGAGGATTTCTCTGGGTCTACCCCTTCAAAGACTGGTGGTAAGACACTTTGAATCCTAAGTTATACTATTTCTTAGCTAGCTGTAATTTTAATGGTACCTTTAACTCCGTGTGTATATTACTAGCAATCCCCTTTTGTTTTTTCTGTGTAGTAATAGTCTGTTTTAAGTCTTATGTCTGTTAATTTTGTGTCTATTAAATAAATAATCCATTTTATAATAGACTGGATCAGCCATTATTAAAGACCCTGCAAATTCGAGTGGATTTTGGAGTGCTGGCCACTCCAATACAGTGACTGCCTGTTGCCAGAGGCCTAGGCAACACCCAGGAGCTGATTTAAACTTACATCATCCATTCATAACAGGTACTCAGGAGCACTCAGGCGGCATGCTGGACAGGCTCCTGCAGCTCAATCACTCCCTCCCAGGCCTAAAAACAATGGAAAACAGGGGCAACCCAAAACCTGGAAAACTAGTTACCTCAAATGCCTTGTGCTGTCAAGATGCCGACTCTGGTGGTGATGGCAGTCATGGCTCAGGCTCTCTCTCTGTCAGGGGCTGGGTGGTGGCAGCAGTGCAGGTACAGGAGCAAATGAAATCCTCTTAGCACCAAATCTGTGTTCATCAGGCTGTGTGAAACAAATTTGGGATTTCAGTCCCTTTTTAGGGGCACGGGAGTTTGAGCCTGCAAAACTAGGGATCATCAGTTACGTTTGAATCACTCTCACCCTTCCACATCTTGAACTGCTGGATATCCAGTGCTGGGCCACTGACAGCAGTGGAGTGGATTACAAATGAAGTCTTCCCAGCCACAATGAGTCAGACATCCCCATGCAAGCCAGGGAAGTATGTGAGGGAAAGCACATGTTTCCACAGCACAGGATTACCTTTAACACTGGAGCTGCAAAAGCAGCCTCACTGACTTTCTTCCTTCTGGGACATCACAGATTTGCCAACAAAATGCACAGACAAATGGCATCCCAGCATATGAAACTGGCTCTGTGCTATGCTGCAAATTCATAATTTTGCGGACCAAAAGACTCTGTTCAGAACTGGAACTTGTGAGCACTCCTCCCAGACCACACGCAACCCACACTGACATCTGGAGTACAGGATCGCACTCTGGAGCTCCCCAGGCCATGCACGTTCCCAGAGAAAGCACTTTCCATCAGTGTTAACGTCACTGCAGGAACAAAACAAGCTCCATCCCAAAGTGTAGCGAGTGGATTAGCTGTCCTTTGCAGAATTTTCATACAATCTCTTGCATTCAATGAGTGAAGGAAATGCTGGGCAGCACACCAGTTATAGCTATAGCTGGGTCACTGCATCTTAAGGGAGACAAGATAAACCCAGATGATCACTTTTTACTTTGAGCCTTCATTATCCTTTATCTTTTCTGAATCATCTCCTACACTGTATAGAGACAGACAAAAGAACAAAACAGAAGTTAAATAAAACTAAAGTACTGAAGAAAACAATTTAATGGAATTTTTATGTTCAATATTTTCATTATTGTTCGGAATTTGGTGATTCGTCTTTTTGTAATTAAACTAATTAATTGCCTAATTAATCACAGGGAATCAAGAAGTAGAGTTAAAACTTTGTTTCTATCTTGTACTACTTTCCCTCATAAATTTAATGTATTTATTAGGCTAAATGCAAGTAAGTATCAGTATTATACTTAATGTTTTCTATATTGTCAGAATGTACTGTCAACCATCTAGAGCCTGATAATATATTAGGTTTTTCCACTATAAATTCTGTGATCCTTTAGTATGGCAAGGGAATTGAATAAGTTCCTGAGTCCAACATATAATATATTTTGTGCCTAAGGTACCATAGGCCTAAATAGAATTAATAAAATTTTAGACTTAAATGACAAATGATAACATACCCTCAGAATATTTTAGTGCTTGTTTGTCATCTTTCATTTCTATGTATTTCTTGACCCTTTGCAGTCAGATTTGTTAAATGAACAATATTTTAGAAAAATGGATGAAAATCTGAGAAGAAGGTAAGATGCAGTAAAGACTATAATCATGCTAAGAAGCCATATTTTTGGAGCTACTGAGATTAATTATGAGTAAATCTTGTGCCGTGTTCATCATGTCACAAAACTTAAATGAGCAACGTATTTCAAGCATGAAAACTTTAAAAATAAGTAAACCAAGTTAAATCTATATTAATTGAAAGCTGCCTTCATGCAGGTGTTGGTAACAGCGCTAGAGAAGATGAAATGTGCAGTCCCAGACATGTACAGAAATGGCCAGAGGTCACTCCAAACAGGCAAGTATACAGAGGAATCTCTGAGGAGTTCCAACAGCTGTGGTGCAGCTGATGCCCCCTGCACTCCATTTAAATTGTCCTCAAGGTATTCAAACTCCTTTGAATTTCCCGGTTTGACACAGTTGTTACAGACTGATACAAGCCCCAAATGGTTTTTTATTTACATCCACTTCTACAGAAATATAGTATTTTATTAACAAGAATCATCATGGTGAGACTGGCAAATTTTCATCCACTTCATCTGGCCCAAGAAATGTCTTCCTGCTAGAGGGTATATTTTGATAACTGTAGCAAAACAGATAATTTCTGTAAGAAGCATCACAACCACCCTACAAATATGAAGGTTTTGGCTTCTAATGCTGAGTTTCACAAAACTGATATATTGATGATGGTCTTCATTTTCTGGAAAAATCTACTACTTCAATAGTAAAGCAGTGAAAGGACCTTGTAAAATTCAGTAGCTGTATAGCACTTTGCAATATTCAACCGGCAAAATCACAATAATTTTTTATTATTATGAAAAATGAGAAATGAAAAATTCATCATTAGCCATACATGAGGTGATACAGTGTTAAAGACTGAAAGACAAAATGAAAATTTTCTATTGCACGAAGTTACAGGAAAAATCCATCTCACTGGATTAGATAATTCCCAAGCTTTTTAAAATAAGGTATTAGAACACCTCTGACAGCAATAGAAATGTAATTTTTCTTAATTAAAAGTTGTTCTGTTTATCTGTATGTTTCACGTTAAGTTTATCAGCATGCTCATTAGATAGGTTTTGTTGTTGAGGTTTTTTGGTGGTGGTGTTTTCTTCTTCCTGGTACACTGGTCCTAAATTAAGGACTGTAGTTATGAGGCAGGGCTAGTGCAGAGTGAGACTATAACTTTCAGTGCAAGTTTCATCTTTCACTTTCTTCTTGACAGGTGGAAAAACTGAACGCGTGGAATGCAGGATTATATATTTATCAAGTTCACAGATAAACTGACTGGGGAATGCCATAAAGAAAATGTATGTATGGGAATATATGGAGCTTAGACTGATTTTTCATAAATTACAATCAAATGTATTAATCTAAAAGAGTAGAGTTGACTAGGAATAGCAGAGCATGAAGAAATATATGCTTTCCTGTAAAAGAAGAACCTGGGATGCAGCTACTCAAAACTATTCCTGACAGGACTGAGTAATGTAAATATCATACGGTGCAAAAATAAAAAAAGTAATCTTGAGTTGTCTTTGAAAAGGCATAACTTCAAAATAGAAGAAGAAAGTTTACCTCTGTGTATAGTCCTTGGCCTGGCTGTCTTCGAAGACAGAACCTTGGAGGCAGGCTGACAGAGACAGTCAGGTTAGACTGTTGTAAGAGAACTGGCCTCTGGGCATACCAGTTCTGAACACCATGATTGAAGCTCATGCTAGTTGATGTTTAAGGTAAAATCTTATTTGGGAGGAGGGGATGTAAACTAATACAAGCTGAAGAAAAACAGCCTGGAAAGGATGAACTCGGCAGAAAGGAAAAGCTGCACTGCTCTGAGAGACTCTGAGGTTACAGTGAATCCCTTAATTCCTCTGTGTTGATAATTCACTTTCAGCTAGCTTTACTCAAAACCTTTCTTCACAATCTGTGTTGTATACCTTTTGACAGTTCAGTGGTCCTTATGGCCTTCCTAATTTCCTGTTGCATCCTGAACATTAGTATTTTTCTAATAGAGAGTAACACTACATTCTATATTCTTTCTGTAAGCCCGCTGTTCTGGATTTAAGCAATAATGCATATCCATGCTAACTTTGTTGTGTGCTTTATGATCCATGTCATCACAGAATAATAAAATTTGCCTGGAAATTAGTTAAAATAAGCTCTAGCGTCAGTGTGATCCAGGTTTTCCTCTAGTCATCTTCTAAGCAAAGCAATGTTTCCAAATGTAAATGCCACTAGAGCCAGAGCAATGCCCTGGGGGGGAATTCACAGTGCAGGGTAGTTCTATGAAACTTAATTTTCTGCTATGGTCAGTTAAATGTAGTATTAACTCTGTGCTGTAATCTGGACCAGTATCCTGGATATGGGAAGAAGTTTTGTATGTGGGAAAGTTCTGGATCAGTCCAGCAACTGAGATGAACTGAAAGATGCTCACTGCGTATTTGTATGCTCTGTTCTGAGATGAAAATATCTGATATGTACTTTATGCCCACTTGTTTCTGGATTGGAGAGGGCACCCTTCACCTCACAAGTTCTTCTCAGCTGTCTGGCATGTATGTGGTCCAAATGTTTCCACCACTTCCCAGCTATACCATAGGGACAGGCACTGAAATGATGAGGTGATCATAAAGATTGAAAAAGGGCTGGATTATGACCTGATTTCTCACACTGTACTGGCTGCAGTAAAGGCTAATAAAACATGAAAGAAAGAAGGTCATTGTTCATCAGGGTGGCATCCTTTAATATGGAACTTGAAAGGAAGTCCTCATGCCTTAGTACAGTTCATTTCATATCTCTTTATTGCCAGACAAAGGGCATTGGATTGCATATGGTCTGATCTAGTATCTCCATTCCTCTGTAACACAGATTAAACTAAATAGCCTCAAGCCTATCCATGCCAGCGAGGGAAGGATTGAAGGGGGTTTTTTCACAGCTGGTAGTCTGAAGAGCTGTAACAAATACTGGATGCCTCTCCTCACTGATAGTCGTACTATTGTCTCACTATCTTCCTTCATAGGTGAATGTCTGTTTGTGATGAGGAGGTTCCACCAGCTGCAGTAACATGCTTTTTTTACCCCAAAGAGCTTCATGCTCCTTTAGTTGGAGCTGTGCATTGATGGAGAGCAGGTATAAAGCATTACATACTGGCTTCTACTGGGTAAATTAAAGTTTCACCCTCCAACCTGGATTTATGCATCAGTGTACATTGAAGAATTGTGTTGAGTAGTGTAATCTGATTGGTGAGCCCTTTGTTCCTTCCAGGAAGCTTGTGTTGGCTCCTAGCTCTGACCAGAAAAGCATGCTGCCCACAAATCTGTTTTCAAAATCTCTAATGCTGAGATCTGGGTTTTGGCAAAACATTTTCCAATTGCAGCGTTGTTGGATATCCTAAATCCTTTAAAAAACTTCTACAAGGAGTCTTCCAGATAAAAGTAGGTGCAACCAGTATTTTTACTGCAGTTTTAAAGCAGTTCTGAAATTTTAGCACTTTATTTAAGGCCCCAAGCTAAAAGATTTATCAGTCTGCAGTAAGCAGCATCCTCTCATAAGAGCTCAGCAGTAAGCAGACAGCAAGCTGCATTACTTGAATGAAAAAGTGAAGTGTCATATAAGCTCTACTCTACTGGAAATGGATTAAAACAGAGCCTGTGGTTTTCTCACTAAATCACAAAAGAGACTTACTACCATGAATGCTATTTTTCCCATTTTTTCAAAGGAATATTCCTACTAAGAATTCTTATTTCTTTCTTTTTCCATGCAGCTCACCTCTGGATAAAGCAAGTGTATCTCCAAGTGGCAGAATGATTCAGGAAATGCAAAGAGCTCTTGCTCATGTTCAGTGCTCAAGGGCCAAGAAGGCTCTGCTCCCCTTGCAATGGTGCCTGCTGAGTACTCTTCCTTGCAGAGAGAAAGCTAATGGAGGAATGGCACAATTTGTCCCCTGTCACCAGCAAGATGAAGCCTCTGAAGAGGGCCTTCAGTTCTGCAGTTGGTTCTGCTAATTCAGCACCTGGAAGAGGAAGCAACTTTTGGAAACATTTATGAGCCTCTAAACGTGGTCATCAACAGGGGAAACGTAACAGATTTGGCACTTCCCAGCTCGCCAGCAAGCACCAATGTAGACATGTGAGCACCTGTATTTCAAAAGACATAAATAGTTTGTTGGCTTTTTTGAAGTCTGATTGTTTCCAAACACAAACGCAGAATCCCCCTGTGATGTGTCTTTATTGATGATTTAAGGGATGCTGCCTAACTTGGCATGGACACGGAGGTGGAAAGCATTTCATGTTTTACCAGGAGAAAGGTGAGCGGTGAGACAGCACAGAGAAGTACAAAGTCAGCAAACAGCTGCAGACAGATCTGCACTGAATGCCCCATCATGGTACTAATTAAAGCACAAACTCAATCAAAATGCAAAGTTCAGAGAAGATGTGGTTGCAGCTTTGTGTGTTCTTCCACAAGAAAGAAATGCACTTGAGAGTGTCTGTCTTACGTGCCATGTTTAGGGCATTTTATTGTTCAGCTGCAAAACTAGCTGGTAGTGCAGAGATTTATTAATTTTCTGCATATGGAATGCACCAAATTTTACTGATCTGGTTGGTTCTGCTCCAGATAGATAGATTTTGATAAGGTTTTTTTCAGTCAACATGATTTTATCTTGAGCTGAACAAAAAAGGGCAGATAACTCGGAACATAATTATTTCTCATAGCCCTTATTTCCAATTTATTACAGCTTTTGCTCTTTGTCAGGGCCTGGATGCTGTTGTATCTGTGGCCCAGCAATCTAAATTTCCAACTAAGTGGAAAAAATTATAAATATTTTTTCGGTATGAAAAAGAAAAAATCAATATTCGCTACTGAAAATCAAACTGCTTTTTAAATCTCAGAGGTGAAACAGACTTTTCCTTCATTCTCATTTTTGTTCTGAGTATAAATTTCATCCTGCAGCTGAGATTTTTTTCTTGATAAAAGCTTAATTGAAAAGACTGAATTCCAGAGAAAATCCAACTTTTGAGGTGAATCATAGTCAAGCTCTAAAGATATTGATAATGTTTGATTCTGATTTTGATTTTAATCATATGCTTTCTCTATGTTTCGCTAGTGAACCATGTCAGCATGTATTGATTTACATACAAAAAAGAAAACCATTGATTCACAGTAAAGGTCAGCTGTGCTGAAACAGATCTCACTGGCATGCAAAACTGATAGTTACTGTGACTAGATTTTAGAAGATTTTATAGGGTAAAGAACATTGCAGGGAATATTTATGTAATCTGCTGGGTGTTGTTCATGAGCAAATGGGTAAATGCTAAAAATCAAGACACACTCGTCATCTATTAGACACCAGAGCTACCTCTTAGATATAAAATATTACAAAATCTATTTAAAATCTCCTAAAAGTGATCAAGAAAAAGCAATGTTAGATATATAATATATTTCTTTGGGTGCCAAGGACTGCTCTGAGGGGCAAGGGGGGAGCAGAACTCAACTTAAACAAAACATTCTACACCATCCCGCTTGACAATAGTTCCCTAAGCCAGGGACCTGTTGTCTGGGTAGAAGCACAGCCAGCTGGGACCCACAGTCAGTTGGAAAGCTGCTCTGAGAGGTTTGCTGTCAAAAAGGTGTCTCAAGCAGACTCCCAGGAGAATATGTCCAGAGCTGGTTCTATTTGACATTTCCATTAGCCACCTGGATGATGGAAGGGAACGTATGCTTATGAAATTTGCTGACAGCTCCAAGGCAGGACGGATGGCAGGTGGTATGTGGGACGGGATGAGAATTCAAAATTATCTTGATGCAATGGAATGGGAGGAGGTTAGAAGGGGGGAGGGAGGGAGAGGGAGAAGGAAGGAGGGAGAGGTGGAGAGAGAGAGAGGCACTAGAAAAGCTCTACATTCAAAGAAGAGAAAGAATGTTAGTAAATACGAAATGAAGACTGAATGGCTAGCCTTTAGCATAGCTGGGAAGGATGTGCAGCTAGAAGTGGATCAGAAACTGGCTGCAGTTCTATCACAGAAGAGGAAAGTTACATACTGGGAACAATTAATGGAAGAAACAACATGAACCTGGAGGAAGAAATCCATTATCATTACTCATGTTTTTATCACAGACAAAACTAAGTACATGTGAATGTTGCCTGAAATTATCCAGTTACTTCTCTCAGAAGCTGAGCCAATCTTTTATACCTGAATCTTCCATATGGAAATGCACCAATGAAATAACTGCAGTGTTGTCTTTATGCTCAGTCCTGCAGCAGTGATGCTGCTAGCTTTTAAGAATTAGTTGGCTTCCATTTCAGAGTCTGGTTTTCAAGAGTTTATGTAACTTGGAAATATAAAGAGAAAGTAACGCCAAGGTTAAATAAGATCTAGTTATCCTGGCATACTTCTCTTTAATTTTTGAATCTTTCATTCTATCCCACCCCCACACCTGGCACTGCCAGAACTTTGCTTTCTTGCAGCTGCATAATTTCTTCACTTATACTTTCTATTTATAAAAAAAGGAGAACCAAATAACCCCAAACCAAAACAAACAAAAAAAAACCCCAAAACCAAAACTCTGCAGCAACACCCGTTAGATATTATGATTCCACATGTTCTAAAATAAGAAGGAAAATATTTATAGCTAGCTTAGACATGATACTGCTTAATTCTCTTTAGTACTTGCTTCAAGGAGAATGTAGCTCTGCTTTCAATATGAGAATGATTGGTTTGTTATTGTGTTCTTTTCCCAGAAAGAGACATTTTCAAACCTTCTCAATCTCCCATCAGTCTCTGGGTGCTGCTTATCTTGGCTTTGTCATTCAGAAACTTAAATCTGTGTATACTTGATAGTGACATTCATATTCATTGTGGCAGCTGAGGAAGAAATCACTAAACTATATAGATAAGTCAATTTATTCTCTGTACCCTTAAAAAAGTATAAAGCAACATTTATAACCATGCTTTCTCTTGTCTACATAAATGAGCCCTAGAGACAACTAGGGCTGCTGCAACACGGTGGCAGCAAAGGAGGCGAGAAGATGGTCCCTGCATGGTGACCTCAGGAGATCTTTACTCACACAGCAGCCAGAGGCAAACACCCAGAATGGGGAAGGGTCTGGGGTTTTGTACATGGGGCCGGGGTGGGGACAGAGAGAGAACACAGGGCAGTGCTCTCAGGGCACAGGGGTGGTACATGGGTGGAGTTGGGGTGCAGGGGCCAACAGGGAGAGCCCGAGGGAGTCGCCAGGACCAGGGGCAGGGGAGGCAGGACAGTGTGGGAAGGGCAGACATATAAGGAAGAAAGGGGTGGGGAAATACATTGCTTTTCAGGGGAAGAGATTGTGCCTTCTAGGTCACTTCAGAGAAGAATCAACGTCTCATGTAAGACAGAACACGAATAGCTGTATAATTCAGTCTGAACCTGAATAATCTTTTCCCCAAGTTCACAGTACCTTCCTAGCGTTTCCTACTTTTCAAAGCAGCCAAAGGTAGAAATGGTATTTAGGAGGTAAAAAAAAACTTATCCTACTTAAAGGTAGAGAGACTGATAAACAGAAGTCTGAAAGGAAGAACCTTTATAAGAGTATTAACCCTCTAGGTAACTCATTTGTCTTCAGGCAATATCTGGAGACATTAAAATATTAAGCCCTCTTCTAGTAATCCACAAATGTGTACAGACAGGTACTGGCTTCATAATACTTGAGCAGAGCTATCATACAGTGGGAAAATTTTCACTTTATTCCACAATAGCACTTCTTAAAATTTTATTTTCTGATTTACAAAGGCCTAATCATGCACAGGAGGGCTCACTGTGTACTTCACAAGTGCATGGACCAGGCTTCTTACGTAAAGAAGCTTTTGTTGTGGCAAGGCTTCGCTTGCACTTAAGATTCTTAGAAGAAATGCATGAAAAGTAAATGAGACTGAAAGAAGAATGTATAGTTCCAGCATAGCTCGTCCTTTGCCTCTATTTGTATCAGTACATAATTTTCTATGAAATATCCTTGTGTTTTGATCAATATGTCCATCATTTTGAAGAGAAGGCAGGCCTAACTTCCCTGTCAGTACCCTGTCCAAACAGATTGAGCGACATTCTTTTAGAGACATAAATATGTGTACAGATTTTGTGGGACACCATCATATTCCTGGGCAAATTACAAGAAACTGTGATTATGATAACTTTGGTGGAGAGCAGCAGCAATTCTTGATTCAAATCTTAACAAAATATTAGCTCTTTCCTTACATTCTCCTTCACTTGTCTCCTAATATCCGTGGCCAAAATTATGCTGGTTTTCATTAATCATTCCTGACTCGTGGCTGTCAGAATTATCTATAAGAGTTTGTTTTCTTGGCAGGTGTCTTTGAATCATGGATCTGGAAAGATGGCTAAGACATGTTTCTCATTCTTTAATGTACATAATGTGAAAGACCTTTTCAATTTTAGGCAGCTTGCTGTCCAAAAGGAAAGAAATGACCTCGTCTGTCAGTTGTACATGTTTTCTCTCACAGAATGTTTGCCTCAAGCATAGCAGTGGTAGATGTATTTACAATGTTACCACAAGGATGACTGCCCAGCATTTGTTCTGACTTCTCCAGAAGGTCTTAAGAAGGATGGTGCACTATTCCCACTCAATTTAGCAGGTGATAAAGATGAGGAAACCTGGTCTACATCACCATTGTGACTCTGCAATGGAAAGTGCCCCATGCTCAATATGTTGGTCTTACATATGTAAGCAATGGGTCTTTCTTGACTTGAATTGTTGTATTAATTGCCCATCAATAATAATTATCCCTTCAGACTCTTGTGATTATTTTTACTTTTTCTGTCATTGCCCACTTAAATGGAAACAGTATTCTCCACAAAAAACCTGGATAGTATAAGGCATATTATTTCATTACTCCACTGTATATTCCTTAGAGGGTCGAAGTGGGCACTGATATAAAGATAAATTCTTCTGGAGCCATTTTCTCAGTCTTGAGCATAAGGTGTCTGATGACCTAGAGATAAGTGGATTCAGAATTTTGCAGTTATGGCAATTTCTATAATCCACTAACCTAAATGGATTTATGTACTTGTACATTACTGTGACTGTACATGATATGCAGAGCTGGTTTTCCCTTATGATTCAGTTTAAAATTCACTGTCTTCTGTTGTTCTTCATTCCTTTCTTCTATGTACACTGCAGACAATAGCAAAATTTCTTGTCTTTGTCCTTGTTTTCTGCACAAGCATTATCCACAGGAGGTTGAACACAGGGAGCTGTACCAGACTAACACTACACTCAGATTTGCTCATGACTACTTGCAAAGTCACAGAAATTATGATAGAGAAAAGACCACAGCAAGCAATGAGAACTTCTGTGTCACAACCTCACCAAAGCCTAGGCAAGAATTCACACAGCACTCAGGAGTTAAGACTGCTGTCTTAAATGCTCAATTGACAGATCTCCCTTTAAGGGTGTACAGAACAAGAGTTATGGAACTGTAAAATTTTTGGTACTTCTCTCTGCCAGACTGAGTTTCATCCAGGCTCCCCATTGCAAATAAATCATTTCTCCAGCAAAAGTAAGAGGTCACAATACAACTGAAAGGATGCTACTTGGGATTAGTTGCTGTCCTGTTTAGATTCAGGGCATGGATTGTTTTACTAAACTAGGATCTGTTGTTTTCTGTGCTATTAATAAGTGACAACAGTTAGTATCTGATAGACCAGTTAATATCTGAAATAATATGCGGAAAATAAATCATAAATTTTTATAGCTAGGAAATTTTTACCCAAGATGCTCTCTGAACTATTAAACAAAATTCAATAAAAGCACAAATAAATTACCAAAAATATCACTTGGGAGAACAGCCTTTTGAAAACTAAAGAGTAAAATCCATGAACAAGATTATTTAAGAATCTTGTCTATCTTAATTTAATTTGAGTTTTATTGTGTTTGAGGGAAACGGAAGCTAAATAATTGCAACAATATTAAGTGAGTCTTCAGAATCCATTCTGCTTTGGTTTGTAACTACCTACTACCTTTGGAAAATTAAAAAATATCTAATGGAAGAGACTACCAGCAGCATTTTCAAGTTCTCTGTGTAGGCAGCACAGACCATCTCAATAGAACAACTCTTTCAACAAAGTTTTCTGCAGAGTTATTCCTGATTCACAGTAAAGGTTAGCTGTGCTGAAACAGATCTTACTGGCATGGAAAACTGATAGTTACTGTGACTAGATTTTAGCAGATTTCATCGGATAAAAAACATGGGGAGAACATTTATGTAATCTGCTGAGTCTTGTTCATGATCAGTGTGCGAATGGATAAATGCTAAAAATCAAGACAAACTGGCCATCTGCTGGACACCAGAAATACAGAGAATAAAATACTACGAAATCTAAATGTATGTTTAACCATCCAGAATAACAAAATTTGGACTACTATCCCAGTCCCAGAAGCTTGATTCAAACTCTGCCCTAAATGTCTGATGATTCAGCTTTTTTTCCCCCTCTTCATTTCTGCTAGACAAGTTAGGACTTCCTATTCATTATTCAGCTATTCAGTCTATGCTGAATGTTGTCACTTGTGGTCTTCTACCTCCCAATCTGCATAGAATTTTACCTTTTTAACCATCTCTCAAATCAGAATTGCATTCACACAACAGTAATTGAGAAATTAGTCCCAACAGAGGTTATTTATGACTAACAAATCCCATAGCCTGAGGGAAAGTGGGAGTCATGCATATTTAACTTACTGATAAAATGAGCCTTTCTATGTAATTAATTGTTTGAAAGTGAGAATAAAACCAGATTTGAAGATCACTTATCTTTTAAAGTGAGTTTGTAGGTCCTAGAAAGTGTCAACTGATCTTAGGAAAAGTCTTTTGCATGTGAGCCACCTATTTTACATGTAAATATGCTTGCATGCATTTTAAATATTTCACTATCTGCATCCCAAAATACTAAGTAGCAATTAGTAAATTTTGAATAAATTTGAAAGCCTACAGAAATGTTTCCCAGCTGTGAACAGGACAGGGAGCCTGTGAAATCTGTACAACTTCGCATTTGCTTAAACATTCCTTTTATCTTTTCTCTGATATGAATGCATTGAAGGAGGCGGGAATGAGGAAAATCTATAGACTGGGATTAAGTTTTCTGCTTGCATCTGGAGTAGATACTTAAAGAGCATTGACAGGAAAAAAAGGGCATTCTAATTCTTTCTAGTATTTCCCCCATATCCTATTTATGTACTGGAGTCCTGGCTTTGTGCAGGAATAAAGTCTGCCAGTGATAAAACTGATGTAACACTGATGTTATGAAAGGGATTAGGAAATCAACCTGGAAGGCTTCCAGCAGTATCAGATAATCAGGATGAGGCACTTCACACATGAGATGGCAAAATCCAGTTCAGCATACATGCACCTGCAGCACGGCAGACAGTGCAGAGGCTTTTCCTGCCATGTCTACACAGTGCAGGAGATGGTTCTAAAAAATGCGTTGGGGAGCCTGAGAGTAGCTAAAGCTGCCTGTGCATGTGTTCATTTAAGTCACGTAAGCAGAGATTTCGTCCTGCCTCTTTGTCTCCTCAGCCGAGCAGTATGTTGATGTTTACAGCAAGACCCTGCCAATGAGAAAATGGCACAGCTCATCTGTTAAGTACAAGGCCAGGTTTGCAAACTCCCTGCCACTGCTACATGAGGTCTCCAGCTTCCTTACTGATATCTCAGTCACACTGGTTCTGGGTCTCTAGGCCTCCAGATTTCCCTTGCGCTACACATCATGTGCTCATCAGCTGTGTCCTTTGACTCCAGCAGCATTTGTGAAAGGTTGATCATGTAGGATATTGTTTTGGCTGGGATAGAGCTAACGTTCTTCATAGTAGCTGGTAAAGCTGTTTTGGATTTGTCTTGAAAGCTGTGCTGGTAACAGAGGGATGTTTTTGTTACTGCTGAGCACCATTAAAACAGAGTCTAGGCTTTTCTGCTTCTCAGCTCATCCCAACAGTTAGGAGGCTGGGATGCATGAGAATTTGGGAGTGGACATGGCCAGGACAGCTGACAACAATTGATTCAAGGGATATCCCGTACCATATAGCGTCATGCTCAACATATAAAGCTGATATGTCCTTGGATACCTCCACCCACAGGGGTCTGAAGCACAAGAGGGCCAATGTGTCAGTATTTGACAGGTTGGCACTGTGTTCACACCATTCCAGAACATGTGCTTTTGCATGAGAAGGTGTAATACCCTGTGGCATCTACGAGGAGACAGGCACTGCTCACACCTCAGCCTTTTTTGCCATGTAGACTTCTAGCATGCCCTCCCTCCCACCAGGGCTGATGGCAGCTGGTCTCTCACACAGCTGGATGAAAGCTGACTGTGCTTTGAGACCTGGAGTCCAGCTGAGGTGATGTCATCAAGTCCTCTGGTGTCACATGCAGACATGTGATAGCTTGGTAGCACTAAGGTGTCAAACCAGCTTTGCCTGATGTCTAGGCCAAACTGCCTGGGCTTTTGCCCAAAGTTTCATATTGAAAAGTTATCAACTGTCAACTGGATGGATTCTTCCAGTTTCTAGACTAATTCACATTTCCTTAATTTCAGATTTCCGGTAAAGTTTTACATTTAACTGTAATTTTTCAAACTGATGTTAAGATGGCAACCAAAATGTAGTAGATATTCTTACTGGTCAAGACTTATTTGTGAAGACCCCATGCGAGTCAGGCTCCATTACCATCTTGATTTAGCTAATTAATGAAAAAGTATCTTACAAAATTATTTTCATTGCTATTAATTATATCACTGTATTAAGATGCAACTGATCCATAAGGTAATGCTCAAAACATATTAATTTCTGTGGTAATTACATGAAAGCTGCTTAACGAAGAGCGTTATGAACCCATCATCTCCCTTTTCATTAAAGTTGTCAAGTTAAATTACATCACAAAAACATGATCATTTATAATTCTGTGAAATAGCTACACCATAAATCCAAATATCTGATAAAATCAAAATGCTGAAGGTGTTTTATGTTACAATTTCATTAGACTGGAGACACTATCATTATGCTCTTTCAGCCTAATTGTGTGTTTGGGGGAATCACTGTAATTTCTATTCCTTTTGTTTAAATCTAAAGCCCTAAAATCTGATCAAGAGAATGGGAAGTGATTCATATGAGGAAAGACTAACAGAAATTGAATTATTTGGGTTGGTAAATAGATGGTTGCAATGAAATATCATCACTGTTTCTAAAAGGGAAGTGCAGACAGGGAAAGTGAACAATTTAATGTACTAGACAAAGTTGGCAGGAAAACAAATGTGTGTAGACAGGCTGTTTTTATGGCTAAGAAAGAAATCAGAAGAAAATTTCTAGACTCAAAAACATCAGGGGCTCGAAACAACTTTTCTCTCACTGCAATAACTGAAAAAGCCTTACTTTTAAGGTGGAGCTTTGAGAGTTTGTGGAGAAAATTATCTGAGGATGTTGCTAGTGATAGAGCAAGAGTAGACTTGTGTCTTTAGGGATATTTTTCCAGGCCTATGCATAAGTTATTATGTTAAATCAAACACAGAGATTGGTGATGACCAGGGCAACAGCAACAGGCCAAGAAACTCAAGTAACCTGAGCAGGCAGCACACCAAATTATCACCACAAGAGATGGATCAGGCCATGGTCCCTTGTTCCAAATATATATAAAATCAGGTCAGAGAAAGAAACCATCTACCCAGAATGCTGTGCATACTAAGGGGGACTTCTGCGCAAAAATATAGGATTCACTATGGGATCCATTGCAAGTTGAGTGACAATATTTTTTGGGGAGAGAAACAATTTGGAGATGGTACAAAACTTATTATGGGATCTTTAAGGGATGGCTCAATGGCAGGGCAAAAAAGGGATCAAGATGGACGAGGGAGGATCAGGCAAAGCAAAATGAAGGAGGAGTATACAGGGAGCGTGTTAAGTCACCTGCTGCACAGCACACTTGTCTCACTGAGTCCTGTGCACGATTGCTGGGGTCAATCCTGTAGTCTTATTAAATGCTATATCTATCTTCTGTGTGTGTGTGTGTTTGTTCTGAAACTATTTGTGTGAATTGCTGGTGAATTTCAAGCTGGGTTAGGGGGCAGATAGGACAAGAGCTGGGAGTGCCATGTCCTGGAGAGACTTGGGATCAGGAATACTGGATTCAGCTACCTCTAACACCCCACTCCCATATTCCAATTCAGTTATTTTAGTTACTTTTATTAATATTTTATCTTTACTTATTTTGTCTACCTTAGCAGCATTCTTTGAATTCCTCCTTGTTTTCAGCAATCTCAACTTTAAAATTCTATAGCAGTCATGGACATAATGTTGAAGATTTTGGTGGCTTTTTGAGTACTCTTATTTTTCCTCATCCTTTCATTCTACTGTCAGTAGAGTGCACTCTGCTTCATGAAATGTTGAGAATACTGGACATTGTTTTGGAAGGGAAAGATAAACCCCCCCTCTTTCCTTCTGTTACTGGATGCACTTTTCATTTCATTTTATTTATATTACTCTTCTTTTTAGACTTCTGAACATTGATAAGGAGTACATTTTAGGTAATTTCATGCTGTTTGTCATTGAAAATGAACACCACCTCAAGTATGTCAATCATCTTGGGTAGCTTTTAGTGAAACTGTCGACAGGCTTCTGGTTGTAATCCTCAGCATTACAGCTATGCCTAATTGCAGGCTCTGGAACTCCAGTATCAAGTCTGCCCTTTCACAGAAGACTCATACATGAAACTTTCATGTATTGATGTCGACATAATCACAGGTGTTCTACTCCCAGCAATTTTATTCCAGATTTATCTTGAAATTGTGTAATTTTATCTTTATAGAAGACTGACGGTTTGAAATGTTCAAATAAGTGCAAATGGTGGAAATCTCTTGTTTCAGCAATACAGTTTGCTTTCTAACTTCTATAATAAAGTCTTAATCATTGTGGGAAGCATTGAACTGATATAGTTTTTAATATTACATCTGCTTATCTTTACTTTCCAGAAGGAAACTCAGGGACAGCGTCTCAGCTTAAGTAAATCACCTCAACCAACTAATTTGAGTTAGCCATTTGATTTCAGTCAGTGGAGTAGTAGTGGTCTGGGATTCAACACCATGCAGACAGGGAAAGACATTCCATTTTTATCTGATATTTAAAGTCACTTTTCTCTTGCTTCTTTTGCCGTATTTCACAACCAATCCAGTTGGGGAACAATCTTCCTTACAAGAGTTAGTGTTCCTCTCCTGCACTTTTGTATCGCCTACCTCCACCAGAAATAGCCATTCTTTTTATTTTATTCTCAAAAGCTGTCATTTTTTATTGAATAACACCACCTTTGATATCCACAATAAATACAAAGCTGTGTTTCAAACGTAGGAAAAAATCCCACATATAAAGAAGACTGGGAAAAGAGTTACTCTTCTGACAGCCTTTGGCCATCTTGCAGCTGCCAGTTAGAATTTACTCCCACTGAGAATAATGATAGAAGTCTTCTTTAAGCCTGACTCGTAAAATAAAAAATCAGGTTCTTTTTTTTCACAATACACTAACAAATCTGAAATACTTTTGAGGGCTTTGGGGCTTCCTTTTTGCATTAGGAACTCGGATTTTGTCACTGACTCTACCGTATTTGAAAGCCTATCAATTTTGAAGAAAAAGCCTAGAAAATTATGGGCACAGTTATCGTGCACTAGCAGAAGTAGTAGTCCTCTTTTAATACCTGGAAAAAAAAGAAAAACAAGTTGTCCAGGAGGTGCATACAGAGCACCAGAATTTGGGGTTTAAACATGCTTCTTTCTCATCCTTAACAATACAAGTAGCTCCTTTAGGTTCGGGTTTTTTATTTAACTGTTTAAGTCAGTCATAGCCACAGAAAAAATCATGTCTCTCTCTTAATGCCTTCTTTCCAGGTCTTTATTCCAGATACTACAACTGCTATTTATTAGTTCAAACACACTTGAAAAATTAATGCTTTCTCATAAAATGGCATTATTTGCCTATTAAGGTGATCATCTTGTGCATCTCACTTTTGATGCATTTGATGCAATATGTAATAGCAAATCTGCCCATCTGTCATCTTCCATACAACACACTTTTAGTATTTCTTCTGTTTGTAGCAACTTATTTCCTTAAGCAAATATAAAACCTGTAAAATCAATGCATGGTCTTTACCATGATTTTAAGTCTCATGATTGTTTTTCTCATATCTTGAGAATGCATATTTATGTTCTAATCTTGAAAATCAGAATTCTCAAAAAAGAACTATGTCAAAGACCCCTATTAAAGAGAAGAACAGTAAGAGTTGATGATCTAGTTAGTACCTTGTCCTTCTTTGCATAGTGTTTAGAAATACTGTCAGAAGAGCCACAGAGAAAGACAAATGAGACAGATTATGAAGGACACTGAAAATAAATGAACCAAGTTTGTTCTGACAAGGCACAGTCTGATGTGTAAACTTCAGAATTATTTACCTTAGAAGGCTGACTGGTTACCATACAGAGTCATGATATGTGTGGCCATACATCTGGACATATAATGAGTCTAAATAGTCCAAGATGTACTTAGGGAATACATCCTACTCTTTAGGGATTTTCCCCACACATATTTATATCTCATGTAACAGGACAGCTACCTCACATGTGGTACAGGTAAGAGCTGGAGAAGAAATAAACAGTGGGAAGCAGCCTGGCTCACCAAGTCTGCAGTAATCACACAGGGTCTGCTGCTCTGAGGTGCTGCTAACTCTAAGAACTGGTGTGTAGACAGCACCTCTAGAGGAGGCAGTCCCTCAGATGGAAAGCATTGGGCACAGGAAGAAGACTGTGCAGAAGCAGCACGGTGGGCTGTGTGGGTTGGATGCCCTCTGTCAGCCACCAGCACAAGCCCAGGCTGCAGCCAGGACACTGGACAGTCTGGTCAGCATGTCTCTGCACTGCTCACTTCACAGTCCAGTAGAGAATGCCCAAAAGTGGCCTCTCCACTGGAAGAAAAAATTTTAAAATGCCTATGGATTACTGGAGGATTATGTTGAATAAATAGTATTCTTCCAATTTTAAAGCAATTTAGTGGCTACTCAACTTTCTTTTAAAAATAGTATATCACTGGCCTTTCCCTTTTGATATATGACCTGCCTGGCCATATCTGGGCTTCATAAAATTTAATTGCACTAGGGACCTCATATTACATTTCAGCATTGGAAACTCAAGAATGCCATTTTTCAAGGTATGCAACCTGTGAGAACAGTATCTTCATCTTGGAGGAGGAAAGAATAGAGAGTAGTTTAATTACACACCTCCAAAGAACCAATTTGAAATTGTTTTTCTCTTTCAAAGAGTCTGTAGTTTTTCTGAGTTTTTACTCTACAAACTAACATAAATTATGTCATGCTAATTTTATGTTGGTGTGTTCAATAGGATGCATCTTTTAAAATATATTCATTAAGGATACTAAAACATTGAAAATTTCCTTCTTATAAATGTAGATGAGATGGCTTCATCCTAAGTACTGAATATATTTCTTCTAAAAATGTACGGAAACAGACTGCACTTAAAATAGGCTTTGGCTCTGCACAGACAAAATGAGGAAGTAACAGGGGAGAGACTTTTTTCTATTGCAAACTTTTCCCATTAATTATTTGCATTAATATAAATTAGTATTCTGAATGCCATTAAAATAAAATACCTGCAATAGCATTCAGTTGTTATTCTTGGCATTCCCCTCATGCACTCCTCCTAAAGCACAGGAGGAGAGAAAAAGCACTAGCATTTAGAGGTGATAGATAAGATTTCTGAAGAATTATCCCTAGATCCCAGCTGGAAGCAAAAGAATGTAATTTTTTTAAGGTTTGTGCATGTGTGTTTGTATGTGTCAATCTGAAACCTTTTTGAAAATGACCAAAAATTTGGGTTCACAGGAAACATTGCAATGATATTTCTCGAAAAACAGTTGCTTTCTTTGATTCATTCCTCATTTGCAAATGAACAAGACTGTTTATTCCAGCAAATCCAGCATGTACCATTGTTTTTATTCCTCAAGGCTGCTCCCCTCATATTCCCTGAGTACAAATTATATTCAAAAACCCCATATTTATTCAGTTAACATTAGGTACTGCCTAAGATTGTTGGTAATTCTTGCAATGTTTACTGTCTGATTTCCTGCTCCATTGCACATGAGAAGCAACACCAACTTTTAAGTCAATGAGCCAGCAGAGATGATGTGGTCTATTTGGTATTAAAGTGTTGTTAAAAATACATCCCTAGAGCAAATACTACAAGTAATGCGATTTTTTTTCTTCTGCTGTGATTGCTTATCTGTGACCAATGTTGAATATAAAAACTTTTACAGAGATTAATGTCTCTATATTTACTGCCACCAACTTTTTTGGGGGTATTACTCAGTTTGCCCATCAAATACCTCAAATTGTACGATCGAATCACATAGAAGTCAAACAATAATTTGCTATTAAAATTTGTGTAATTACAAGAGAGTTCAGGCATTGAACTCTAACTGTACACAGTTTTATTTTAAACTTAGTAGATGCCAGCAAAGTCTGTAAGATGTTCTGATACATTTTTATGTCATTTCCATGCCTGTACTTCTGAACAAAAGAGACTAATATAATTTGCTAGCCTTAATTTCTGCTGTAATGCTTGTTTTGAGAAATATATCCTGCCATGAGATAATTGGATCTATTTTTAAATAACAGAATTAAGGAAAAAAAAATCTAAGTAATGTTGTTCGGTGTGTAAATCCCCAAACTTGATTAAAGAAGAGACAGAAGAGCCCATTCAATGCTTTCCGTCTGTCACCCATTTTGCACTTGCCATTGGCAGACTCAGGAGTATTCCTGAAAGGGGCTCTGTCATATTTCAAACAGCAGGAACCTTCTGGCATTTGGCCATGGACTCGCTACTGTAATGACAGAAAATCCACATGTGGTCCTACTGCCGAGATGTCTCTGCCCATCCCTCTCACTCCAGAGCAGGGAGAAGATTGAGAAGCCTTTTTGCATCTTCTAGCTAATAGCTGCTGAATGGAAGATACCGAACTGCTATTCAGTATTGTACAAATATCCAGAAGAGAAGCCCTGGTGATGCTAGATAGTGAAAAATGAGTTGAGCTGAGAAAAAATACTAGAAAATCTACTATTTTTTCCAAAATAGAAAATGCCCTGCAGAGTGTCTTTTTTTGTTAAACACAATCTTGCTGCTTGTATAAGAACGTGCGCAAGGATTTTACTTTGGGCAGAAAGAAGCTCACTTGCTGAACTGATCTTTGACACCACATTCCTCTGATAAGAAACCTTGGCACTTCTACAGAACTGGCAAAGTACAAGTTTTATCAGATGCTGAAAAATCCTCGAGTTAGACTGAAATCTCATGTTCTTCCCTTTGCATTTGAGAACCCTGTACAATTTTCTTCATAAGAAAGATATTTCAAGTCAGGAAATTTTAAAGCAATTATAACAATTATGTTCATCACCAGACTCTGCCTGACAAATGAGTATGACTGCAGTGACCTCCTCAGTTTCTCCCAGATGCTATCTTTCTCACCACCAGCGCCGTTAATCAAAGATGTGACGCGCATATCTCTGTACAGAACTGGAAATGAGTCAGCCACTGTAGATCTATGTGACTCCTTGCAGATGCTCAGGCACCACGGAGTCGTGACTTGAGCAACCAACTGCTTCAAAGCTGCATATTATTTGAAGTATTCTTTCACAGAAAAAAATCAGCAGGAACCTTGTTCCTAGTTTAGTTCTATTACATAACACAGTGTGTTGGGTGCCACTTATCTATGCTGCACACAGATACTGCAAGCATAGAAAAATGAATATGTGGTTTTCCCCTCCCTTTTCCTACTATTTCTGGCTGAGAGAATCATATATGTAAATTTTATATGTCTCTGACCACGAGCATTTCAAGCTTTCATTGGCTCTTGCCTCTCACTGTGATAAGTTTTTATCTTTCAGCATTTTCGATAAAAGCAAATATGTTGTTAATAAAGAAATGGAACAGCTGGTCTTTATGCTTACAGCATATAAAGGCCTTAATTAATTCACTGGTCAGAAATTCTAATGTAAAAAGTGTTATTAAAGGCTAAAATGTTATTCTCAGCCAGCTGACTTAAGCAATTTAACAGTTAAGCTTCCAGTGCGAGATGGGCACTCAGGATCCCTCTACAACCAAAGGTGAGACATCCTACAGAAACTCTGTGGTGAGTCAGTCACTAATTCCACCTATTTTAAAACTAAAATAAATACCCTTAGATTTGATTCTCTTTGTTGATTAGCTTTATCAATTAACTATCTAATTTTTGGATAGCTAAAATCAGTTGCCATGAATCCTCACTTTAAAATTATGGAATATTCAGCCAACGGTATTCTTAAAAAAGGGGTTTGCCTTGGTTCAGTTACTCCTGCTAAGATGTCCCCATTAAACATTTAGTCCCATCACCTTAATATAAAACAGCCTTAGACAGATAGCAAAACCATTGATTTAAAAAGCCTGCAGGCAGAAAATTTTCTTTGTACTCAATGAACAGACATTTCCCACTTGAGAGCAGCCCTGCATTAACATCAAATATGTATTTCTGCTCTGGAAAAAAAGAGTGGTACTATTCCCTTCACATGTTTCAATGATCTATCTGGTGGCAAAGTTAGTTTAATTTATTGTTACTTTAGATTGACAAGAAGCACAGCTCTTCAAGGCTCACTGAGGATATATGATGTCCAGTTTATCCTTTCACTGAAGTGACTGAAAATATTGGTCTTTCTTCTCGGTGTATTTCTTTGCAAATAGATTTGTTCAAATCTGTATGTTTTTTTAGTCATCTTTCTCTGATTTTGCTGCCTGAGCCTATACAAACCAAACTCAAATCTGTATGATCACATGGAAAACAAGAGTTGAGATTGCTTGTGGCTGCCTTAACTATTGCCAAGGCAATAACAATAGCGTGCTAATTAAGAGTCTGTTCACCCATAGTATTTGTTTCAGTGCTTTGCCAATGCTGCAATAAATATTTCTACTGGAATTAATGCAAAACTAATTAGTTGGTTTTTACCTTTATGGTAAAACTGTGCCTTAACAAACTTAACTGTGTCTCTAAAATTACTGACTAGTCAGCAAAACCTGATTCTCTAGAAAGTAACAGAAACATTCTCTTCTAACCACAGACCAAAGCCATGCAAGGATATGTAGGGGTTTTTTATGAAAGGGCAAAGCAAAAAGAACAAATAAAACACAGGGTAGGCTAAGGAGAATGTGCTGGAAAGTACTGATCAGTTTAGTGAGTTCAAGTCTCCTAGGCTATCTTAACCAAACCACAATCTTGGCATACAATGAATAAATTAATTTAGGCTGAAAATTTAAGAAATATTCATTAACCACTTATACTCTTGAACAAGGCTTTCCATAGAAATAGTAATTGGGAGCTACCGATATCACCCATTTTAAATTTGAGCTAGTCAAGTTTATGGAAAGTTTTTCATGAGACAGCTGTTTGAAATAGCAGGGGACTTGATCTAATGACTCTGCTAACCTGGGCTCCTCACACATCTTTTGAAAACATCAGACTTTTCCTTACTTCCACGTGTTACTAGGTATTCAGTGTTTCAAAAAAATCAATAAAGAATGGCTACCTTGTTCTGTGCAGTGAAATCTTTTATTTCGTGGCATGAAATTCCACAGATTTAAGACCCAAACTAAGACAACATACTGTTAATAAAAGATACTCCATATCTAATACTTTCTTCTCATGAATGCATAGCAGTCAGGCTGTTTTCCTCCAGTCTTGTTTTTATCTGTTTTTATGTTTGTTTTCATTTTTGCCAAATGTTTTAATCCAAAACCTAGAAATTTTTTTTTTAAATTTATGGGAGTTTTCAAGTTTATTTTTTTGTTCCTTTCTCACACAAAACTGACAAGAGCTTTAGGGTTTCTCTTATCTCTCAGGAACAGGAGCATGTCCCTACTTCCCAGCATGACCGTATTTCTTATTCTTATGTCTGGTTTTCCACTGTTTAGTGGCATACTAGTTGTATATGAATACCATTCCTTAATTTTAACCAGAATAATTTTCGTAAAATATTGGAAAAAATCTATCTTGTAGGAAACTCAAAATGAGATATGTAGGCTCACAAGCTTTAGGCATTACGTAATTCAGGTTTGTTGCTCGAGTCTCAATGGCAGAGCAGATGCAATTTGAGCAGCCACATCTATATGAAAATACCTTTACCTGATATGTCACATCCTACACTATTAACAATTTATCTTTCTATTCTGTTAGAGTCTTTTTTTCCTCAGAAGAAAGAGCTATTTTTCAAGAGACAACTTATCAAGAAACTTACTTGAGGTATTTGCAGTCATTTTCCTGCGTGGCATGATTTCTGGAAGTCTAGCAATAGTTTAAACTAATAAACTGGTGTGTACAATAATCCTTGCTCAATCATAAAGCAGCTTTGGTTGAGTTTTCCTTTCTTCTTTATAGGACAGTACAGTTTGATTCACTGGGGTTTTTTGGAGCTCTACTTCCAGCTGCTGCTGTAGATGCATTGCTTGGGCTTGGACAAATCACTGTCATTCCACTTTCCTTTTCACTCATGCTAAAAGTGTGGGCCCCAGTGGGTGCCTTAAATCACTGAAGGAAAGAGCTGAGGCATGGGCCCACAGCAGTGATGAGGTTTGTAGCTAACCAAGGTGAAATGGTAAACAAAACCCAACTTATTCTTTTCCTATTCCTAGTCTCTGTCAGAGAATTGCAGTAGTTCTGGAGGTGCCGAATGAAAGCCCCAGAAGTACAAAGGAACTTTTTTCTTTTGGCAAGGGTAAAGTATATGTGCTGTTTTATACACAATTCCTCATACTGTGTTCCTTAAATTTAAAACACAGCATATACTGCTCTTTTACCTAAATAAATACATTCTGAAGATGTTCATCTACTCTAGAAAAATAGGTTCAATCTTTTTTTACAAATAAGGTTTTACAATTAGGTTTATATAATTAGACTACAGAAAACACAATCCAGAGGAATGGTGATACATATTTTAACATCAAAGATTTGCAGATCTTTCCCATTGACCTTCTCTTTAATTACTTTGTCCTTTGGTAATAAAGTTAGCAGGAACTTTTTATTGCAGGATATTTGTGCAAGATTAAAAATATCCCCAGGAACTTACACACTGTCAAGAGTAAATTAATACTCTCGTGCTCTTGCTGGAACCAGAAGCTTGGCAACTGAGTCAGATATTAGCCTGTAATATTCTGACTTTCTGTAAAAGCCTTTAAATAGAATTAGTATGCTTCAAGAGTGATTCAGAGGATCTTATTTCTAAACTTCAATGAAACACAGAGAAATGGAGGTGAGGTGGAAATAATATATGCTACGTGTTTTTGCATAGTTGCATCTCTGGCTTTCTCCAGCCAGAAAACATACAACACAGATACACACAAACAGCATTCCCCCCATTTACACCCCCACTATGCATATATGCAAGGTATATATAGTAATGAGAACACATAGGATGTTAAAATAAACTAAATACATTAATATGAGCAGAAATTAAGAGAGATTTCAATTTAATTTCCTTGCAGTATTTTTAACACTGTGTACTAGAATCCAGGACTATGTTATCTCAGTTGCCCAGTAAAGTAGTCTGTCAGCTAGTAATGCCTTACTTTCTTGGGATCTAAGTCTTTCAGGCATTACTCTCATACACATTTCTCATCCCAAACTTTCCGGTGATCCAGTTGTAGGTGGAGCAGTTGCGAGTTGTGAATAGTTGTAGTGAGGAATGGAAATGATCCATTCAACAGCAACAAGTGAGACATATCTTTAGTGTAGTATCCTCAAGACCAGAGAATTTTCTGTGGGAAATGAGAGAGGTTGGGGTGCTCACAGTGCTAAGTGGGGAGGCTTAGTGTACGCATTGCAGGAGCTCAGCCTGTTCACCAACCTGGGGACAGGGAGCAAACGCATTTGGACACCTTCTCTCACCGAGCAGTTTGGATTCATAAGATCAAGCAAAGTCTCACTAAAGAAGAGCTACCAGCTAACAGACTGAGCTACCCAGGGAAAGTGAGATTATTTCATTCCCAGATGATGGTTAGGTTCCCTTACTTCCTACTCATCAGTTTCCAGAACTCACTAAAATATGATGGAGAATATGATGGGGTTGAAGGGTGGAAGTGTGGGTTCAGCTCTCAAATTGAGAAAATCGTCATCTTCACAACTTAACTGTGGCTGCCAGTGTTATGGTCTCTATAGAAAAGACTGCTTGTTATTTATTCTGCAGTGCTTGTTATTTTTTTCTGCAGAAAAACCCATTTTGTTTTGGTAACTCCTTGGACTAAGGCCTTAGAAACTTGGATTCTGTTTGTGTTTCTTTTCTTTGTGGAGGTGGGCATGGCCTGATCACACTGCACAAATGAAGGTGCTGTACCTAGTTTTATAAGTGATTTTTGGTCATTTCTGCACTTCTTAGTATTTAACTGCCAACAGCAGTATCCTTTAAACATGTGTTGTATATAACACTGTCTATAGTTTCAAGGAGATAAATGGAGTGGTTTTTCCTTGGCTTTATTTTTTGTGTCCAATTTTTTGTCACTAATCATGAGATTTAAATTTTGCGTCTAATGGCAAATGAGGAAATGTAAAAAATTGCTTAATAATCTTGCTCTTTTTTAGGACATTGTGATAAGAAATATCACATTCTAAGAAATACCTGTGATACTAAATACTACACAAGCTTGGGAAATATAGTTCATGTTGAGAATATTGCTGTTTTCATTAAATAAGACACATAGCTGCTTTTTTGTAAAAAATCTGCAATGACCTGACATAGCATTAATGCAATGATTTATGATGAGATTTGCTTAAGATATTGAAGTTTAATACTCTTTAGAACTATTAAACAATAGATAAAATGTGACTGATATTATTGTTTAATTTTTAAAAGCACAGGAAGACAGAAAGACGATATTGCGTTTAACACATCAACCTGCAGCACAGAAGACTGGAGCTGAACTCTAGTGTTAGTTACTGTCTCTGTACTGGATTCTTCATCTGAAACACCCCAGCCCTTCTCCTCTTACACCCATTTTAATTGTAAGCTCTGAAGAACAGAAAGTTTCTTGCTCTGTCTTTGAAAATTATATGGTTTGTAATACAGCTCTGATCTTGGCTGGCTGTACTAGTTTGAAAACAAACCAGTGAGAGACTCCAGTGTCAGAAAATACAGTTTAATAAGAAAAAATAAAGTAAAATAAAATAAATGCAATAGATACACTGACAGAGTCAGAACACAACCCGACACCCTGTCAGTCAGGGTGTTGGTAGCAGTCCAAATGGTGGCTGCAGTCCTCCCAGAGTGATGGTTCTGTTGAAGAAGTGATCCTGTGGAAAAGAGTCCAGTCTTTGCTTGAAGGTCCAGTGATGTAGCTTCTTGTCCTCTGAGAGTCCAGCAGAAAAAGCTGCTGTGCTGTCTCAGACCTCTGATCATATACAGGTGGGAATGCTCAGTTCCTCCTCCTGGGCGGAGCATCTCACAGTGGGATGGTGAGTCATGAGATAAGGCACTGATGGGCCCATTAACAGGAGATAGTCCGGAGTGAGTTATCTATGAATCATGTGCAGGGTCTTTGAATGTCCATCAAAGAGAGACAGCTCCCAGAGGGAATTTTCAGGACGAGTCAAGGTGAACACTGCCCCACCTTCTTTATCAGGCTATGAAGATGATAATGGAATACATGCTTTTGGTTACATTGTAACCTAGGACACTGGCTCGTTGACACTAGTAGGTCACAAGAAACATAATAGTCTTGCTATTATTTGTCTGAGTTTAGTATTTTCAGTGTTAACGGTGATTGTGTCCACTGCACTGTTACCTGCAACACCCTAGTCCTTTCTCTGAGGTCTTCCTATAGGTCTTGGCAGGAGCTTTTACCATTTGCCAGGTCTCATGGACTGACCCAGAATTTAGGCTGCAATTAGAGGATGTAGGGCCAGCATTGCCCATACTGCCTTGAGTACTACAGCAGTATACTTGTAACAATTTTACTCAGGTTAATTTTCAGGTTTTTTGTGTGTGTTTTTCGGTACTTGAATTAGCTACTCTCTATCTGTTGCAGGGTCTGAAAGATCAGATTTCTTCTGAACTGAGTCCCTGAAAAGTCAGAGATTATTGCAAGAAGTATTTCTGAACCAAGATGGGAATGAAAGTCAGAGAAGAACGGTAAGGTTTACAGTTCAGAAGTGATTCCACAAGGACAATTGAAGCAAACTTTTATTATCCAAAAGTAGCTTTAGGGATGGTAGAATAATACAAATCAGATGGTTTGACCTTAGTGCAGTGAAAGTCTTATATGCAGTTTTAAGGAACAAAAACCTTCCAAGAAACATGGTCTGACTGAAGGCACACACTCTCCTGTGGATTGAGACCACATTAGCTTGTGGAATGTAGCACATCTCAGCTGAGATGATAGCACATCTCAGCTGAGATGATAGCACTTACATTTTCAGAATATTTCTCACATAGGGAATGAGTCAAAGGTCCTTTAAGTCAATGGCATTTTCCCTTTTAAAAAGTATGCATTATTAAATCAGTAGAACTGAAATCATGGACAGACCTAAGTGAAATAGTAAATGTAGATTGACATTAAATCTATGTTTCCTACTCTTGGTAAATTGCAAAGTTCTTAATTCCAACTTCGTATTGCTTCTTTCTGAATAATAATATTATAAGCAATTTATTTATAAATTTCAACACTGGAACCTCTTGATATGAAACACAAACTTCTGTTGGGTGAACTGATAAATCAGAATTGCCACAGACAAATGCAATCCGTGAAATTACCCAAGTTACTAGAGGGAGACATTTGCTGCATGTGGGTGAAGGGTGTGTTTGCAATAAGAAAAGCAGGCAAAAAGTGGTGTATGACTACCCAGAGGAAACTTTCCCTTCCCCTTTAACCAGGTCATGGCTGCTGTGGGTCACATGAAGTAGGTCTATATTAGTTACTTGGTGTATTTCAAGGGGTCCTTTGGTGCACAAGTTTGTTCTACATCTGTACTAAAGGAACCACAAGGTACACTCTGAGGTGCAGCACTGATGTGCTCAAAACAGGTTCGTTTCTCTTGGGTTCAAGGCCAAAGTTGCACCCTGAGGAGGAATGAATAAAACAGCAGGAGTGTTCAAGCGGATCTTCAGGTAGTAGAAAAGAAGCTTCTGTTTCTTTTTCTGCCTCGATAAGATGTTCTTCCTGAGGACAGCCGTGCACATTTATTTCCTCAGTTTGAGTTTTCTCACTATGTCTGAAACCCTAATTAGCTAAACGGCATGAAGTAGAAGTTCAGAGGGGAACTACCAAATGGAATCATTAAAGTTATTTTAGAACTTTTTTTCACTAGATTAAAAAAAAGTAAGAGAAAACACTAACTTTGGTTCAAAGCATAGATAATGTATTTAAGGGCTATGGAATAATTTACACTAGCTGCAGAAAACTGGACTGAAAGAAATATAAAAAATCAATATTGGTAAAAAAATAAAACTTCAAAGGAAATGTGAAAACTCTATAACAAGTACTCTGCCTTTGCAGCATTCACAATGTAAGTAGGAGGAACTTTTCTCTGCATGAACCTGGGATCTTAAATAAAAACCCAACTAAAAGTACTAGTAAAAACCTGACTAATGCTGCTAGTAAAAATTACTGGTTTCAGAAACTGTTTTCTCTCAAAAGAATGACTTTATGAAGAAAGTAAGAAATATTTTAAAATGAATGAAGGTTTTGATTTTAATAATTAAATTTATCTTCTTCCATATTTCATAAGCAAACCCACAGGCATTTTTGTGACTTTCATGGATCATGACTTTCATGTTGTGGAAAAAAAACCATGCCAATACTCTTCTATATCTTGTATTTCTCTAGGTATAAGCAGCTACAGTTCCTTACAAATTTATCATGTGTAAGACTTCCTGTGGATTATATTGAAACTCTTGGAACTGACAGCAAAAAAAAACCCTGTGGTAAGAATACATGAACAAGAATTCCTACCATGATGATGTGTCACTATGTTATGACATTTTGCTCTGATGGCAGGAAAAGTGTGAATTCTCACTGTTGTTACACTGACCTGAATACTTCCTTACTTTGGAATTGCAGGAAATGTATTTGCATACATACTCTGTTTCTATACTATATTACTTAAGCTGTTGGAGAATGTACACTTTCTCAAGAAAACAGGCATAAATTTGTTGGCGAAGCTTCATTTTTTTGAGTAATTTTCATGGTCTGTAGCAGTTCACATTTCAGTAAGGGCAGAGCTCCAGAAAAGCAGAGGAGTGAAGGTAGCTGGAGTCACAGCAACTATTTCTCCCAGTTTTGAGAGCTACGGAAGGAGCAGTGAAACTTAAACCTCTACTCTTGTTGTCTTGCTGAGAGAGGAGCAGCTGAAATACCTGTCAAGCACTCAGCCTTCACAAGCCCCAAATCACTAAGTTTTAATCATGAGCTGTTTTGGTACTTGTTAACGGGCAATGTCCAACCTTGTACTTGGAGTCTTAGTATCTCTGTCCTATAAATCCTATTTTTAAGTATTGCTGCCTTGAAATTAGAAATCTTAGCATAAAGCAATCTAACAAACCATAAAACCTCTCATGCAATTAGACATCCATTAGCTGAGATGGATGGTTCAAAGAGCTCTGCCAGAGCCTATGAGATCCGCCTTCCAACAGACACCTGAAAGAGAGCATTAATCACAGCAATCAGAACCAGAGCAGTGGCAATGATCTCCAAGCAGTGGAAACCCCTGCTCAATGAAACCTCTGGCTGCAGCTGGCCAGTAGCAGTACAGCAATAAAACCACTGCACCAAAAGACTAAAGGCAGATGTAAAAGTGACACCAACAGCAAAAGAACTTTAAGAGCGAGGTATGTATCTCATCATGGAACAGCACTAAACTGAAGTCTGAGAGGCCCTTTCACTTTGTTCTTTAGATAGTTCTACAGAGAATATTTGTAGGAAAGTAAACCTTAAAACCAGAACTGAAAGCCAGAATTGTTTAATCCAGACATTGACTCTTACCCGACTTGAACAATTTCTTTAAATAAAAAATGCTAAATTTAATTCAGCTAAATTGTGAGACCAACTGCTAAAAATATACTGATAAATGCACTGTTCCGTGTGTTTAGTTTTCAGTAATATTACTCCTTATTATAATATTCCTACGGATCTCTTTTTGTGCCATTATTTCTTCATACTGCCATCATAACACTGCTGTCCAAAAAGGCAAATAGAAATATTCACACCACTGGGTAGGAAAACATGTACTAGGAGAATTTTTGTTCGACTCTGTGGACTCTAATTCACATGGAGACAATCCAGACATATGTATCTAGCACCTCAGGATATGTACTTTACATTACAAGTAATGCTTTGCCAAGCATCCAAAAACACAAAAAAGACTTTAATGAAGGACAGTATCAATTTGCCTCTAGCACATCTCTAATTTGAGTATAACTTGGATTGTCTTGTGGGAATTCTGCTTGTTTGGATAAAATCTGAATTTGTTTTGCCTGCATAAGGATATTGCTTAAAGAAAAACTGCTGCATTATATAATACCAAACAGCTTAATGACTACATCTAATTATATTAAAGACTAAACTACTGGAAGCAATGAAAACACTTCAAATTTGATCATAAATATGAGAGCAAATGGGAAGCAGCAAGTTTAACATAGACTGTGCTATAAATGCCCTTGAAAAATCTATGTCCTTGCCATCCTTTCTGACACCAAGCTATGTTTTGTAGGTCACACTGTAAACCATACTTGGAAAAAAGCTTCCTGGGTGAAGTTATTAGAATTGCCTCTAGCAATTGTTACTGCCTTTAACAGCAGCATTGCCCATTTCTGAAAAAAAAAAAAAGAAAAAAGAAAAAAGAATAACTGTGCAATTTGACTTTCTTTTCTTCCAAGCACAAGAAGGAAATGTTGACTCAGTTTCCTGAAATCCAGCTTGAAATGTTCAGCTCTTCACAAGGGAGATTAGAAACTTAGTCTCTACAAAATGAAATCTGAATCTTAGAGATTCAGCACTTCAGATATGAAGATTAAACCAAACTATCAAGTAGGTTGAATTTTCCAGGAGGCTTAGCATTGCACTTGCATGGTGGGAGACGCAGCCATCTTCAGTTCAGCAGCTGTAGCTGTGTGGGCAGAAGTACCTCAGGACATAATAGAGAATGAAAGCCTGAAGGCTTGCAGTACCTGACAGTTTAGAAGAGCCTTAATTCAAAGAGAAGTATACCTAAAAAAAAAAAGAAAGCCAAAAGCTATTTATTTTCTTACTCTTTTTTATCTTCAGTTCTCCTTTCTAAGAATTTATTCTGCCAACAAAATTTAGTTAATGTATGCTAAGACATTACTCGTATCTAGTAATAGCTGGAATTGGAGTTTGATACAGGATGATTTACTGTATGTTGACTTTCTCGGGATGACCTTCGAAGGTAGTGAAAGATGGCAACCAGTTGGAGGTCATAGGCTGATGTATCAACTGACTCTGGCACAGGAATATGCCTGAAGGTTGGGATGCCATCCAGAGGGACCTGGACAAGCTCAAGAACTGGGCCCATGGAAGTTCATCAGGTCCAACAAAGCATAGCACAGGGTGCTGCTCCTGGGTTGGGGCAACCTCCCGTATTATTACAGACTGATGAGTGAACAGATGGAGAGCAGCCCTACTGAGAAGGGTTTGGATGGTGGATGAGAGGCTAGACATGGCCCAGCAATGTGCACTTGCAGCCCAGAAAGCCAAATGTGTCCTGGGGGGCATCAAAAGCAGTGTGGGCAGCAGGGCCAGGGAGGAGATTCTGGCCCTCTGCTCTGCTCTGGTGAGAGCTCACCTGGAGTGCTGCAACCATGTCTGGGAGCCCCAACACAGGACAGACCTGTTTGAATGGGTCTAAAGGAGAGCCATGAAGATTATCAGTGGGCTGGAACACCTCTGCTGTGAGGAAAGGCTGAGAGAATTGGAGTTGTTCATCTTGGACAAAGGAAGGGTCCGGAGAAAACTTATTGTGTCTTTTCAGTTCTTAAAGGGAACCTAAGAAATATGGAGATAGACTTCTTAGCAGGACCTGCTGTGATAGGACAAGGCATAATGGTCTAAACTGAAGAAGGGTTGATTTAGATTAACTGTAAGGAAGAAGTGTGGGGTATTTTTTTACAATGAAGGTGGTAAAGCACTGGCACAGGTTGCCCAGAGGTGTTGTTGAATATGAGAATATTCCAGCTCACATGAGTTGGGTCTCTGAGAAACCTGAATCTAGTTGAAGATGTCCTTGCTCATGGCAGGGGGTTTGATTAAATGACCTTTAAGTGTTCCTTCCAACACATTCTATGATTCTAGGTAGTGAAAACATAACATATGGCATGAAAATATTCTGCAGTGGAATTTGGGAAGAAAAGGCAACAAAAATAAATTGAAAGTTAAATACTTATTTTATATATTTTTTTTCTCTTATGACCATTCATTTCATATAATTTTTCTAGAATTTCTTTACTACTGGCATTTAGGGTCATGAAGATTTTATTAAAAGCACTTGCAAGCTGCGCTGGTTCTGTTTATTTCCATATATGCTTCACAGGTTGTCCCAATGGTTGTTCATTGATCAGTGTGGTCTGTGCATACCCCATACATTTCTTTTCCAACATTTCTGTTGTGGCAGCCATTCCTTCCTGCACAACTTAATAATAAGTTTTGTGAGAAGAAGCTTCTGGCTTGCTTTTTTCACTGAAGTTACTTGCATGGTATTATCACACAGCATAAAGGGCATCTGAGGCTAAGCTCAGGCTGGGCAGCAGTGGGGGCTCCTGCTTCTCCAGGCTCCTGAGCCTGAGCACAGATTTGTGCCCAGGCAGTACAACACTAACCAAGCAGGAACTCAAGTTCCACTGTGTGCCTGTGCTCAAAGAACTGTAGAGACAACATCTGCTTAGATGGCAGAGTGTACTCCAATCTATATGGCTTGTATGCTAGGCTGCCTCATTAAAAAGTTTATATTTATCTCTGTAATTTACTGTTATTACTTGTAATATGAAAGATCAAATGAAGAACTATAGCTATTCTGACAGATAGCTATTTTGGCAGTGAAGAATTTGCCATATCAAGTGATCTAAACATTTATTTAATTTGACAGCAGTCATCAGCTATTTCAGAGATAAACTTCTAGAATGACGTGAGCGGGGACAATTATCTTCTTTGTACTAGAAAAGTAATTTTTTCGTGGATTTAAGGATATTCTCTGTGTAGGTGAGTTTGGGCAGTGGGCATAATGTTACAATCACTGTGATATCTGAATGCAGCTGAGAACAGATGTCTTGTAATTATTTATTTAAGATATTGATTTATTCCTTTAAAAATTTTATCAAAGCCTTTTCCCTGTGTTCTGTGACAGTGAGTTTCATAGGTTAATTCTGCACATATGAACATGTTGATACGTGCAGTATCTACATGCACTCTAATAAATATGTTGCCTTTGTATATTCCTTTGTTTCTATATCATAAAAGATAAATAGCACTGCTTAATTAACACTGTAGGATTAAGAGAATGTGGGAGTTATGCTCTTCATTTTGCATTCTTCAGTACTGCTTCCTTTGCTGTCCAAACAACTACCAAGTAGGTGAATTAACACAAAATTTAATGGCAAATTTTAATTCTGTGCATAACATCCTAAGAAACCAATTCAAGGCAAACCAGAGCTGTTTAAAAGCTGATATGACAATGTATTTATTCAATTTCGTGCTCCTAGGATGGCATCCGCTCCTGGGGAACTGTTCCTAACTTCCATTGTTTAGGTGAAATCTTAATCACTGATTATCTCAGGTGACTGGAAAAAGGGAAACATTGAACCCATCTTAAAAAGGGTAGAAAGGAGGACCCTGGGAACTACTGACATGTCATCACCTCTATGCCTGGGAAGATCATGGAAAAGATCCTCCTAGCAGCTCTGCTAAGGCAGAGCTCCCGAGGACAGGGAGGTGATTTGAGGGCAGCCAGCACGGCTTCACCAAGGGCAAGCCTTGCCTGACCAATCCAGTGACCTTCTATGATGGAGTGACTGCATCCATGGACAAGAGAAGGGCTACAGATGTCATTTGTCTGGACTTCTGTAAAGCCTTTGACAAAATCCCCCCCAACACCCTGCTCTTTAAATAGGAGAAAGAGAGATTTAATGGGTAGACTGCTAGATGGATAAGAAAATGGTTGGACAGTCACATCCAGAGGGTAGTGGTCAACGGCTCAGAGTCCCAATGGACATCAGTGACAAATGGTGTCTCTTAGGGGTCAGAATTGCAACTAGTGCTATTTAATAGCTTTATTAATGACACAGCCAAAGGGATTGAGTTCATCCTCAGCAAATTTGCAGAAGACACCCAGCTGACACACCTGTGGGTGACGAAACTGAAGGATGGGATCCATCCAGAGAGACCTGGACAACATCAAGAAGTGGTCCATGGGAATCTCATGAGGTTTAATAATAAGTGCTGGTGTTGCATCTGCGTTGGGGCAATGGTGTCGATCCAGGGTGAGGGATGAACAGACTGAGGACAGCCCTGCCGAGAATGTCTTGAAGGTGCTGGTGGATGAGAGGCTGGACATGACCCAGCAATGTGAAATTGCAACCCAAAAAGCCAAATGTGTCCTGGGCTGCATCAAAAGCAACTTTGGCCGCAGTTCAAGGGAGGGGATTCTGCTCCTCTACTCCATTCTCCCACCTGGAGACCCCACCTGCAGTGCTTCATCCAGGTCTGGGGTCCCCAGCACAGGAAGCACATTGACCTGTTGGAGTGAGTCCAGAGGAGGGACACCAAGTCGATTTGAGGGATGACATACCTCTCCTATGAGGAGACAGTGAGAGAATTGGAATTTTTCAGCCTGGAAAAGAAGGCTTTGGAGTGACCTAATTGAGGCCGTCCAGTATCTGAGGGGAATTTGCGAGGAAGATAGAGAGAGACTTTTTACAAGGGTCTGTAGTGATAGGACAAGTGGGGATGGCTTCAAATTGAAAGACAGTAGGTTTAGAATAGATATAAGGAAGAAATTTTTTGCTGTGAGGGTAGTGAGGAACTGGAACAGGTTGGTGGATCAGAGAAGCTGTGGCTGCTCCATCCCTGAAAGTGTCCAAGGCCAGGTTGGATGGAGCTCTAGGCAGCCTGGTCTAGCGGGTAGCATCTCTGCCCATGGCAAGGGGGTTGAAACTAGATGACCTTTAGGGCCCCTTCCAACCAAAGACATTCTATGATTCTGTGATTCTATGACTCTAGTAACCACCAAAAATATAAAAGCAGATGGTTTCCAAAACAGTGCAAAAACTTCCGATTTTCATGTTATTTTAGTAACTAAACTGTATGTGATATTTTTTTAGCAGTTATAGATACTGCAAAAATGTAAAAGCAAACTGTTTCCAAAACAGAGCAAGGATTTCTGCCTCCAGTAAGGACTCTCTGCCTATTTCTAGCATGAAATAAGTCTGAAAATAATTGATTAACCAATGTGATATAAATTGGGACTGAATCAAACAGAATAATTCTGTAAGAAATGTGTGTGTGCATCCAGAAGGAAGTAATTACAAAAATGCAATTGAATGATCTCCCAAACCAGTCAGAAATTTGCAACATCTTTAATTTGTTTTGCTTTCTCTACTATTGTATTTCAAAGTAAAAGATGACAGGTTGTTATCTCAAATTCTCTCAAATAAGCTTCTAAATTGGGATACACTGGTTTCTCCTCACAGGAATCCATTTGGTCTGATTGATCTATGACTCAGTGAACTTTACATCGACACTGGAAATACAAAATATTCATGATCTGGTGTATAAGAATAGTAAGAAGAGATTCAGAATGGTGTTCACAAATCAATTGGACGGGTAATAATATAGTATTGCTTCTTTCTTTCTTCTTGGTGTTTACTCCTGATGAATTTTCTGTCAAACCCTAATGGCTTGCTAAGGAAACTTTGAAAAAAAGCAACAAATACCAACCACTAAAATAAGGTGAACAAAAATGGCAAGTAGTTTGAGTACTTTTTTTTCTTAAATATTTGTGTCAAAGCAAAATGACTTAGTGTTTACACAAAATTTAGCTTCAGCATATAGTATGAAAATAGTTATTCCTGTTTATTTCTCCTAAAACTGAAATCAGTATTTATGTTACAGGATGTGATTACTTCAACAAATATATTCTCTATCTAAATGGAAAGATCCATCCTTTCTTTCACAAAACAGGTGCATAGAAATTGTCCTCAAAAATATTTAATATTTTATGTTTTCTCATTTTGTTTTACTTTCCACAGTCAGTGTGGGAAATACTGCACAATTGTACATACCTAATTCAATCACTGGCCTTCCAGTTATGTACAAAAAAATTGAAGAGTTCAGTAATTTTGTTACAATATCTGCATTAAGGAGTACATTTAACTCTCTGGTTTAGAGATTTGGAGGATGTTCTTTAAGTACTTAATTAAAGATAACTTACTGCAATATTTTTTTAGGAAAGGAAGATGAAGAAATTGGCCACAAGAGAAAAAAAAAACTCTGGAAGGTGAGGGCCTCTTCATCTCATAATTAAATGTTTTCACATTTCTGAACAAGTGAGTGCAGAAAAGGGATTGTAATATATCACAGAATCACAGAATAGTCAGGGTTGGAAAGGACCAACCAGTCATCCAGTCCAATCTCCCAGCCAAGGTGGGTCTCCTAGAGCAGGTGACACAGGAATGTGTCCAGGTGGGTTTAGAATGTCTTCTGAGAGGGAGACTCCACCACCACCCTGGGCAGCCTGTTCCAGTGTTCTGCCACCTGCAATGTAAATTTCTTCTTCACGTTGAGGTGAAATTTCTTGTGTTTTAGTTTACAGTCATTGCTCTTTGTCCTGTCACTGGGCACCAAGAAAAGAGTCTGGCACCATCCTCTTGGCACCCACCTTAGAGATATTTATGTGCATTAATGATATCTCCTCTCACTCTTCTCTTCTTGAGACTAAGCAGGCCCAACAAGACTTGCTTTTTTAATTCAATGTTAATTGAATTATAACATCGAATTGGCAGGAAATTCATATCTGGTAGGAATTATACAAAGGAAGAGGTAAGATCTAAATGTTAACTTTTAATTAATTTCTTCATTTAAGATCAGCCTAATTTTAAGAGGAATGTGATTATTCAAAAGTCAAGGCATACATAAACTTCCTGATACTTTAATTTTGGATGAGAGCCCCACACAGACTCCTTTAATGAGATGCTTTGGAATTTATGGTGTGTTTCCTACTTTCTAAAGTGATAATTTCTGATAACTTTGAACAAAGTTTTGAATAAGTCTGGGTTAGTTTTAATTCATGAAATTGGCTTAACTATGGTGCATACAGAGGCTGTGGCAATGTTGTACTGCTCCAGCATCCTGGGAAATTCTGAGATGCTCTGAGAAAGGGTCTGTGAACAACTGGTTGCAATTCATTGCACTCTTACAGGTGTATGTCTAAGAAAGGCTCACGGAGAGGCACTGAAGCGAAGTCAGAGGAAGAATACACAATTCATGTCTTTGACTTACATCTTTTGGGGAGCTCCTTGGTTCTCAGATCTTGTCTCTCACAACCCTGTGCAAGAACCTCTAGTGCCAAAGCTTTGAGGGGTTTTCAGGGCTATGCAGCCATGTGGACACCACAGACATGGGGGAATGACTGCCTCACAAGCCCTTGCTGGGGAGCTGCAGAAATGGGTGGGATATCTGCAGGTGCCCAGTGCCATGCCATGGGTCCAAGGCAGTTCAGCTTCCTTAGTTACTCACAGGCTGGGCATGTGTGGAAAGCCCCATTGTGGAGTACTTGCCTCTGGGTCAGTGCCTTCTGAAGGACTAATGCTTTGCACACCATGGAGAAAGTAACACCTGCTTTGGGCTCATGCTTCCTTGCCATGCGATGCACTGCACCAACTCAGTCAACAACAACAGTAATGGCAATGACCAGACCAGCTACAGTGGTATCGGCCTTCAGTTGCTGCAGTCAGCCTCAGATGCACGATGGAGAAGCCATCTGCTAATGCAAGTCTTGCTGGAAGCAAAATTTGAATGCACCTCTACAGTGGCATCACAATATCTGTCCCATCACGACCTCTCGTGCTTCCTAGTAAATCCCTGTAAAAAGAGCTACAGCTACATGTTAGGAAACAAGACAGATGCTTCAAGGAACAGCTATTTGCCACTTGTTTATGCTGGCACCAAGTACTGGCATATTTTAAGTGCAGGCACAGCTCACACTGCTTTAGCTCCTGCTTCTCTGACTATGCTGGAGAAAAAAACCTGACCATACAGAGACAACTTTCTGTGATGCACTAAATACTGATTTTGAAGTGTATCTGAGAGCATTAAAAAAAAAAAAAAAAGGTCTACTGCGTTTACTGTGAAACCTGTGTTTCAAGTCAAAAACCTTTTAGCTTGCATTAGCAAGACCACACTGACCAGGGGTATTGCAAATACCTACCCCTGGTAGGCTGGAGCTAGTGGCAGAGAAGAAAGATCTATCTTCTTCTTACTAACAGGAGACACCCTGTTAATAAAGTAGGCAAAATAGAGACAGTGCACCTTAGGAAAAAAAGATTTCTATTTATAAATGAGGAAATTCACCTACTCTATGTGAACCAAAATAATCAATGTCATAGGTGGCTTGTTCCAGGGGCCTGGACAGATTGTGCATGAAATGAGCCAGTTATCAAGTACACTGAAACTGAAATGAGTCAGGGTTAAATAATGCTCTAATTCCTCTTGGCTTGTTTCAGTGACAAATTCCATCTTAAACAGTTAAATGATTACAAGCTTTGAAATTAAATTTCAGGATGAATAATTAAACAGCAATCTCCAATGTCTATGAGAAATTGCACTCCCTGCTCTAGATACACTTAGAGTAATAGATACAGGAGTAGATTGGTAACACACTTCTGATTAAGCTTAGTCTGTGTAGAATGGCTTCTCATATATTTCAGTCAACAGTACACTGAAGTAATTTGTATGTTTGATATAATTTGGTTTCCCATTGGCAAACGATAAGATAAAAAGTCTCCAAAATACATTTACATGTGAAAATTAGGTAAATTTGGCAACTTCCCTGGGAAACAGCCAAAAATATAGTAATTTAAAACTGAAAGGTATCTTTGGTGAGGTAGGTACTTAGTCTGGAGATTTTTCCTTGATGAACAAGTTGAAAACCTTATTAGAAAGAAATGTTTGCATGTTTGATTTATAGACAGAAGTTGTTTCAGCTTAGGAGAACCTTTCTTTTCCTCATGACAAAACTCAAATCATCTACATATGGAAGTTTAAATAAAAACAGAAGAAAGGTGTAAATCAAGAGTTACCTTTTCACCTGTTCCCCTTTAATTTACCCCTTTCAGCAGCGATATGAGAGAATCTGTTTCAAATTCTTCTTAGAATTTAGTAGACTCAGTTCAGGTATTAGAATGTGGTGTCTCTTGAGCAATGACTCCTTACTTTACAGAGAGGTCTCCTCTGTTTCTACCAGCAAAGATCCTTGTAGTTGTAAATATTCCCAGAGCCTGAGAGGCTTTTGATCTTGGAGGCAGGAAGCTCATATTCTTGCCCACGTTAAAAAAAAAAAAAATTGGTGGAAAGTGCTTTACCTTGCTCTAAAGAGGAGGAGATTTATCTATAACAGAAAAGTTATTGAGCAGTGCAGGCATTTTCGCAAGTCAACTAAATAGGTATTCGTGTGATATCAGTAGAATTTTGGCATGGTTATGGAAAAGGAATTTCAGCCAAAGAGTATAAATTTTAACCTCTTGAAGGAGACTGAGCATCAAAACAAACCATTAGTAAATTTTTAAAATTGTGATTTTAAAACAGTTAGTAATTGATGATTAATGCCAAGAATTTGTTCTCCTCGTGTATAAATACTTCATTTCATCTTTGGAAAACAGCATTATCAAAACACGTTATTTGCAAAACATGGATTCTCACACGCTAGCCACCAAGAAACTTTTCTCCTGGGATAAAAATTTTGCTTTTTTCCTTTTTATACATCAAAATTACTTGTTTTATCCTTCCTTTAAATCACACAGATAACATTTCCAGAAGCCATGGTGACCCACCACAATCCAACAAATCTATAACTACCAATTAAATCTTTCAAGAACCATGTTACTAGAGCTGCAGTCCTATGACTGCATGTAGTCCCTTTCAGGAGGGTGCAACAAGAACAGCCTTACAATTAATGTTGTTAAGTTGAATGAAATTTACTGAGAACAGCCTTAGAGATTTTCCCTAAAGGTTAATGAGTTACATGTTATGATGGCATTAATGCAAATGTAAAATTTTAGCCAAACATCTACTTCCTAGTACCATAAAACAGAAAATCTAAAACCTTAAAAATGCCTGAGAAATTTTATCATTCTAACCCCATTTCTTTGAGATACTCCCTATAGAAGCCATTCCCTTTGTTCCAGCAATTTTAGAGTCTGTGCAGAATGTCTGGATGATGTCTTTTCCAACCTCAAAAACCTATAAACCATGAAACATCCCAGAGTGCCAGGCAGCAGATGTTTGGGATGGAGTCTGAGGCTGGAAATGGTCTGAATTGTTTCTTAGAGCAGGATAGTATACGTTGCTCTAGGTCAACTCAATTTGTGATGTCATTAAAATGTATCTAGGACCTGTAATTTCTGCTCTGTGTAATTATGGATTTAGCATTAGTCAAGGAAAACCAGTGACTGCTTGTCGTTGGCTTTGCATGAGAGCTGTATATGATGAATGAAATACAATAGAAGAAATAATCACAAGGGCATGAGTAGAGCCTGTTTCTCATAATCATGTGTTTGTTGTCCTACGTGTTTTCATGAAATGCAGTTGTCTTGCTGAGCCCATTCTGTGAAACTAAAAATGTTTATTTCCAGCAAAACAGCAAAATTGCTCTTGGCCGCTTCTCTGGAAGCCACATCCCTCTATTAACCTTTCCAATGGACCAGTGTACTGACCCTTTTTCTGTCTTTATTTCTGCTTTTATAAAAAGTACATATGGTCATGTGTTTCAGAAAAATGTCAACCCAGCTAGAAATTAAAAGTGAACATTTTTGACTCAGAGATTACTGAGTTCAGTGACTTTTATTGGTTTTGGATTACACCCAGATGCAAGGAGCAGAAGAATCTCATTATGTGATCCATATTTTCAGAAGCTCAACTCCACACTATTTTGAGAACACTAACCATGTTTTCAAAAGAGTTTAGTACCTTCTCTACTGAACTGTTTAATTAGTCTGACCAGAAATATCACAATGGGAGCTGCTGGATAGAGAAAACATCTGAAAACTGGCGTTTAAATTCTGATCATATGTCAGTATATTTCCCTGTATGTTTATTGCAATGAATAATCTATACCATCCCTTTGCTTCTCTAATGCAGCACATTCACTCTCATGCCTGCTTGAAAGTCAGCAAATATTGCTGCCCTCTTTGGCCACTGTAAAGAAAGTGGGAGAGTACTTCATGTTCTGGTATAATGTTTCGGTATTAGATTCATACCCTGATAATATTTTTCCAGTTTCGGTGGTTCAATATTGGACCATTCTTTATTTTTCAGTTTTTCAGTGATATAAAAATGATAAACTCTTCCCGTCATTATGCAGATAACACAATTTTATCTACTTTATTCTGTTTTTATGCTTGTACAAAATATTGGCTTACATATATGTATAGAATGAGTATGAGTGCCAGGAACTAATTACTAGTTTCCTTTAATTTGAAATTATAACTAGATCTCACTTCCTGGCATGGAAACACAAGTGGATTTCAGAAATAAGATGAATCATTTAGTTCAGGTAGGACAGTAATCCAGATATTAAATATTTTCAAAGGAAAGGAAAGTTTGGTTTCATGGTGACAGTCTGCTGGATCTGAAGATGAGATCTTTGTGTAACATGTTAGATAAGACTTAAACACTGAAAACATATTGACTGATGTCAAAATTATATAACATCTTGAAAGCATGAAGTAGAATGCCATTAATCAAAAAAGGGCTGCAAAGCTCCAGTAACTCCCAGTGAATCCAGAATTATCCTCTCAAAGAGAACAGTGACAGAGGTGACATAGAACCATTACATCCAGGAAAACTTAAATATAAATGTGAACTGTAATACCTGCAATGCAGACATTCTAGGAAGCAGCAGTGTGAGCAGATAATCAGGGCAGAAAACACTGGAGACTACACCCTAATCTACACTTTAAGCCAAAATGTCACACGGTTAGAGAGGTTAAAGCATTCTAGTTTTTCAGCCAAAAATGCATAGGAGAGTGATACGACAAATACCACTTTAGCCATCTCTTGCTTGTTAAATTGATGAGTCACACTTCTTCAATTCAGGCATCAAAATGAGCTCAGAAAAAAATGATTATGCACTGCCTTGACAGTGAAAGGCCAGGTTGCATCAAGTAATGTACCAGTTTGTAAAAAAGCTGCAAAAGGCTGTTATTCCATTTAGACGTTGGAGACATAGACAGATGTTCAAACACCAAGTAGTTTCACCTTCATTTGCTGCCAAAATTAAATTCCTTTACAGTTAAATTTGTATGCATCTAATTTTTTTCCATTCGTGATTATTTTCCTGTAGTATTTTTGCTTTAGTTTACATCAGCAGAAAAACCTGCATAGTGTTTGTTTATCTAATAAATGTAAAACCTAAACAGACTGAGTTTCAAGTTTCCATTCAACACAGTTCAACAGAAGCACGCACTGTAATCATTGAAGACTATCAGTGATTTTCAAGTAAATTTGATTTGCTAAGAGTACAGCTAAGATATAATCCAGATAACGAAGGTCTGAAAACTTAGTTGGTCTTCTCCATGAAATCAGTAGCTGTGATGTCTCAGTCAGGCTGCTGCTTTGGTTGTGCTTACTTGAGCAACATCTGTTTCCTGACCTCTGTAATCGACAAAGTACTAGTACAACCAAGAAATTTATAAAACTTTCAGGAACGCGCACAAAAACAACAATTATCCTAAGCACATTGAAAAGCCAAGTTGTGACATACCAATAAATACAGGGCTACGTAGAACAATGATACAGCAAGTACAATTTACATTAAAAATAAGTATCTCCCAGTGTTCCTCCTGTGTCCTCTTCAAGTCTTCAGACAACTTCCCAGCTCTCAAACTTCTCATATAAAGCAAAATTTCCTAAAACAAATAAGCTAAATGGAAGCAAACTGTCAAAGCCAGCAAACTAATGATTCACAGACACATCTCATACACCACTGGAAAAGCAACCCTTCTGCTTTGTATCACTAACAAGTCAATATTTTCCCTCGTTGTTTTGCTACATCACGCTCCATCCTTTGGCATAATTCCCCTCTCTAGAAGGACTTCTGCGGCATTCTTCAGAAGCAGGAATTTAAAGCTTTCTTTCTGCAGGCTCCAGAAGTCACTCACAACATCTGTCTGTACCTTAACAGCATTTTCAGCTAATCCATTAATGACTGACATGATTCAATTTTTTTAGCACAAACAAGTGATAATTTGATTCATTTTACAACCAACATTTCAGCAAGTAAAGAAGCGCTTTTTCTCCTGACCTGTTAGAGGGAATCTACAGAAGTAAACTCTCTAAGTAGTGCAATAATCCTGTAAATGTGAAGACAAGCTTGGGTGGCTAGCAGTGTTATCTATCACAAAGGCATTAATCTTGTCCAGTTTAGGCAATGTGGAGTTTGATAAACTAGCAGAAACTCATGTGTGGCATTAAATGTACCACCCATGCTAGTGAAGAAAAGCTGGCCTGAGAGTTTACCCTCACACTGTAGTCACAGGCCATGAGTTTTTACCTGCACTTATTTTAGAAAAAGTAAGAACTCACGAAGTCCTAGACTTCCTGTCCTCTGACGAAACCAGATTTATCTTCTAATTGAACACAAGATGGCACAGCTTCCCAATGGAACCAGCACAACTCTTAGAAAGTTTGGATTATGCGTCCTTTCCTACTCTAAAGGTTTGTCATCCACCCCTGCCATGACTCATGGGAGTGTCAGGGTCTTCTAGTGGCTTACTGTGAAATCAGAATTTTGCTGCCATGTCTGACAATCTAAGGTAAAGAAAATTGTATTAGAAGCCAAATTCTCACCCTCTCATCCATTCCAACTGGATATCAGAGTTTCTTTCATCAACCCAATCAGCTGACAATTCAGATGGATTAAAAAACAGCAAAGAAATAGGAATTTTCCTAGTTTTTAATATCTTTTTTTTTTTTTTAAATAGTTCAATTCATCTCTAGGATTTCTTTATAAAAGTCCCTGTTTTATTTATTTTAATTGTGCAGTACAATGTCTTTGGTTGCAATGGTACATAAACTGTTTGAGACTGCAACAAGTAGTTGCAAGTGATCAAGATTTTATTCCTAATGGTCTGCTAAAAGGAAAGGCATTTTTTCTCAGTGAGCAGTTTGCTCATCTTAGAAATACCATTATATGAAACAATGGGAGGCTTACTAATGTAGAACATTGTGAGAATGGAATATTATTATATCAGCCAAAGTACATATGATAAAAGAAGTTGAATGATTCAGTCAGAAAAAACACATGGTGACAGTAATTTTACTTTAAGATGAGCGAATTGGCTCCATTCTCTGAACACCTACCACTCTATTTCAGATGGATCATATTCTAATTTGATACATTTTAGTGTTAATTCTTTTGATTCCAAGACATTTTCCAAAAAGCCTGAGATGTCCCTGATTGTACTCAGCTTTAGATGTCATTGGAATAAAAAGATCACGTCATTGCAGATCCTTTTCAGACAGAGGATGCAAAACCGATTATAAGAAAGAAAAGTATATTGCATAGGCACATTTCCAAGATTATGTTCATTAAATTCGTTACTAGGATGATTTGTTACTCAGAGTTGAATTAGATCAAAATAAAATTTTAATTAAAATTTACCAGATATTTCAAGCTAATAAAAAGGTGATGCAGTAAGAGAAAAATCTATTAACAGGTGCAAGAATTATATAGAAGACAATATTATAGCTTGATTCTTAAACTGTACTTCTCTACAGGAAAATCATAATATGTAGAGCTTATTTTTATCATTCAGCATAAATATCGAAAAGAACAAATTACATAGAAGACAAAGAAAAAATAAGCTTGCACAACATATACACATTTTTAATGCAAATTAATGGAAACACTTCACCACACTTAAGAATTTAAAAGATTACTCACTCATCAATATTTCAATGATGTTACACAAGGCAAAGAATGCCATTCACTATGACAAAGCAATTTTAACCAAAGGGTGAATATTTCATTCCCTTTACCTACCAATATTTTCTTGTTACTAGCTTTCAAGTTAGCTTATTGTTATAGCTATCAAAATTTGAAAAAAGGATCTTATCTGCTTCTTTTGATCTGATCTCTGAGCACGTTATTGATAGGTAATGAAAACATGAACATGAGGAACCACTGTGTAATTCAGAAAGTTTGGGTTTGTGACCTTGGTACCAAGATTGAGAAATTGGGATGCTAATCAAAACCTTCCTAGAAGCCTTTCAACAGGGTGGGTAGATGAGCTGGTCACCCTTGCTTGCTAGAGGGAAGATTTAATCACAGGAAGAAACAGTTGGTGTTTTCTGACTGTGAGTGACAGTATCTTAGTGATCACCTTGTCCTTCTCTGTGACAGGAACTGAATTCAGAGACTAAACAAGCAAAGAAGTGTTATAAATTGGTTTCCTGCTTACAAATTCAAACACTAGGTTCAATTAAGCAGTGTAAATGGGTAGTTTACACGCATTTTCCTTTTTTTCTCTTCTTTTCTTTTCTTTCCCTTTTTTTTTTTGTCTGAGGGACATGTGTGAGAAAACCATTTTAACCCAACTTAGGATAATGTGAGTTAACTGTGCAGCAAAGCTTCAAATCCACAGTTGACTCATCTAGGAACATGATTTTCCCATACAGGGAAGGAAATAGTACCGTGACTCTCCAGGAGGAATCCAGTCCAGCTTTCCCAAAATCAAGGTCATTACAGGATTAAATCAAGTAAGTGGGTTTTCAGTTTTTCTTGGCATGACTGTGTTTGACAGCAGTCTTTCATCACTACTTCTCTGGCATGTGGGTCTGTCCAGAAACATAATCAAAGAATAAAGACAAATGAAACACCCTGGGTGGAGATTTTTAATACTTTATGCTAACCCAGCTATAGTTGTTTTATAAGTATATTCCTATAATGTATCCAGTAAATTTTATGGGAAATGTAGTATCTATGTAATTTAAATTATTTTAGCTACAATAAGAGAAAAAAGTAAAACTGCACTGGCTAGTTTTGGCTGGGGTAGAGTTAATTTTCTTCATTATATATGAAGTTGGTATGGGTTTTGTTTTGAATTTGTGTTGGAAACAGTGCTGATAGTTCTCGGATGTTTTCATTATTGCTGAGCATTTCCTGCTTCTCACCCGTCCCCACCAGCGAGGAGGCTGAGAGGGGACACATTTGGGACAGCTGACCCCAAGTGACCAAAGGGATATCCCACACCATATGGTGTCATGCCCAACCTATAAAGCTGGGGAAGAAGGAAGAAGGGCTGGGGGATGTTCTCGCTGATGCTATTTGTTCTCCCAAGGCACCCTTAGGGAGGAGCCCTGCCTTCCTGTGGGGCATGGTGAATGAATTCCACTGTTTTACTCTACCTGTTAAATTGTCCTTATCTCAACCCATGAGTTTTCTTATTTCTGCTCCTGTGATTCTTCACCAGGGAGCCTTATCAAATTGGGAAAAGAAATGTGTGGGGCTCAGTTAACAGGTGGGGTTAAACCACAACACTGGGAAGCTCCATATCAACAAATACAAAAAGCTTGTATATAGGATTGTCATATTTAAAGATATCTAACTTATTCTTCAGAATTTATATTAATCAGATTTCTTCACTTGGAAGTAAAACAAATAAATGAATGATTTCATAACTGTAGAATCCTGGACCTATAAAAGAAAAGATCTCGTGGATAGACAATTATATTATTTTATTGGTGGGCTTAAGACAGAAATAAGAACCTAAAGTGAGTTTCCATACTCATAAAGCTCATTTCATGAACTCCACAGTGCAGTCCAAACTTAAGAACTGGAATCTGTGATCCTTCAGTGAAACAACCATGTTGAGTGTACAGCTGGGAAACATGATAGAAAATAGATCTGAATCACAGACTACTTGTACAGAGGTTGAGTAATAAGACTTAAGGCTCAAAATATCTTCAAAATACCTGGATAGACACTTTTTCACTGTCTGAGCAGCTGAAAGCAGCATGGATACTGATATCCAGACATTATGTTTCTCAGAGAAATCCTTATACTCCTTAAATGGCATATGGAATATACAATTTTTATGCCACATGAAATACTAATATTTTGGAGAAAATCTAAACCGTTATCTCTCTGTTACTGAGATATTTCATTTCAAGCAGCATTTGCTTTTTCTTTCTAATCCACGTATTTTCACCTTCATTTATGCAAGGTTTTGAAACTGCATTAGATTACCTAGCAGTTCCCAGAGAGGGTTTTCTGTTAGAGCTGCAGGTTAAATGAAAATGGGGCCTTTCTATTAAAGTGTCTTTACAAATGAAGGAGAAAAAATAAATCTCACTGCACCAATAAATAAATAAATATGAAACCTATCCTGTAAAAGATAATAAATAAAATCTCTATTACATAGAAAACTGCCTAGAGAAATTCCATTGCAAGAGTTTAACATGAAGGACATACAGAATGAGAATTTTATTAGAACATTTTTACAATACTTGAATGAAAAAAATAAGTAGGCCACTTTTGTTTTCTTCATTCACAATTTTAAAGAAGGGATTTTTCCTCCCTGTATCTAGCTCTGAGGTAGTAATAAATATTTTGTATTACTTCAGAAAAAGTCAGACTTGAAGTGGCTTTTATTAATTTTATCATATCCTCTTAGTCTAAATTTTGTCTCTCAATAATTCTGTTTTTTGTATTCTTCATTAGTCTTTTTTCTTTTGGACCACATAGGCTCTATCCTAGTATTAATGGAAACTTCATGTGCTTGAGAGCTGGGTTGCATGTGCTGCACAGGAGTCTTCACAGTGTTTTGCAGCCTGAAGGAGTCATAATTTCTCTTAAGTTCTCTAAGTCATCAAGGCTGTATTATTTGTTCTCCAAAACAATGAAAATCCTCTTCACATTGTATTCTAAATGCAGAGCTAAAATTTTCACAATTGTAATTCACTCAAGAACTTGACTTCCTACTCCTATGATGATGTCCTTCAGCACACATATTTTTAGGAGGAAAACTGTCTGAATAACAAACAATTAATTTGCTAATTTCCAGAGGCAAAGCCGCTTATTATCTGAAGAAGTAGACACAATAAATGTGGAAGAGTTTGGCCTACTCCTTTGGATAAAAAAGTAATGCTATTGAATATTTTATTTTCACAGATAAGTTAACCACAACTACATTGAGAAAACAGGTAAGTGATACTGCATGCATTAAACTGCTATAGGAAGTGCCTTAGATCTAAGCCAAAACTAATCATGGCAGTAGCTCTATCATTAGATTCCTTCGTTGATAGGACAGTTTGCACTGCACTGGCTATCATAATTTTAGGAATGAATATAAAAAATGTTTCTGCCTATAAAAATGTCTTTCACTCGCATAATTACTGACCTTTAAAATTAATCTGTTTTATTCTAATACAGAAGTGAAATCTAAAACCTGGGCCACCAGGAGTATCTATGCAGACTAAATGGGAGTGGTAATTGGAGAGTGATTGCACAGCTGCTGAATAGGGCTCCTTGTTTCTTTGAAATGGAAATATAATGTAGGATGTTAATTACATTACAATTACAAAGAAAGGACAAGTGATAATCCTAGCATTTGGCTGTTAGTGTTCATTTGAAAGACTCCCTTTTCCCACTGGAGATTGTAATATGCTTCAGTGTGCATACGAATATATTCTGTGGATGACAAATGACTGAAGCAGTTGAGGATTTGCAGCACAGCTACCTTTACCTTTCTACATGCACACACACATACATATACATACACAGACCTTCAAGGAAACTGGTAGGAAATTAATTTGCTGGAATAGATGCATCTAAATGACATCTGGATCACTGCTTTTCATCCCTTCATCTTATTTCTACCAGACTAAAATAGCTGAATTACTAATGAGAAATAATCTGTGTCTATATATACCTCTATGCAACACAACAGAGATAGGGCTAAGATATATGTTGTTGCCCATATTTAAAACAGGCATAATAGCTGAACAATTTGGTTTGGGTGTCTTCTACCACATGCAGACCTTTTGAAAGCAAGTTCATGAACTACTTTTGAGTATGTAGCAGTTATTTACACAGTAGAAAGGCAAGACTAAAATGATGTAAGGCTAAGCATCAATTTCTTCAAGACCCCAACAAAGGCATTTGAGGAATGATTGTTGATAACTGGTAGCCGAGAAGTCAGCAGAGAAGTGTTGTCTTCCATCAGTCACTGGAAATTGCTTGTCTTGAAAACCTGAGCTAACCTTCTCTCTCTGCTTTTTTTTCCCCCTTCATGATTTTATATCTTTCCTTCACTCTGTTTTTTCCCGAGTTTCTGGCTTACTAATACTAGCTCAATAAGCACTTGTGTCTTTTTATTTCCTTCTGTCACAGGTCTTTAGCCTATGAATTCACTTGCAGCTCAAGAATATTTTCTTCATCTGAAATGTTGGGTTAAAGTCACCAAACTGAGCTTCATCAAAGTGGGTCTTGCTCCTGGACAGCTGAACCCTGTGTTGCCAGCTGCAAAAGGGAGCAGCCAGGCTCTGGTCAGTGCCCATGTTTGTTCTGGTGCTGATGTGAGTAAACAGCTTCAGGGAATTTACACTGATGAAAGTTAGCACAAATACTGCATATTTGCCTATGCACTCTGTTACAGAGATAAGATTTTTGGACGTTGCTGAGTGGGTACTTTTTTATATCTACCATGCTTCAGCTGTAAAGAAAATTAAAAATCTGCCCACTGCAGTAAAGAGTAATATGATCAATGTCTACCTGCATAAATGAAAATGTTGTATGAATCCCATGGAAACTGTTAGCCCGTTAGAAGCAGGTGTCTTCAATTCTGATCATCTGTAATAGTGAACAAGGTAGACAGAAAATTCACATGCAGTACAGATGCATTGATTCTGTGTATAAGCAATGGATTACATGATGCACTTGTTTTTAATTTCTGCACTGCAGCAAAATTAACACAAAGTTAGGGGAAAAACAGGAAAGAAAAGTGTGCTGGGTCAATGAATCACTTAAAGGATAGAAGTATATTTTTTTAAAAGTGCATATGGTTTACAGATGACAGAAATGTTCAGGAAAAAGACTTACTGGTGTAAGAGAGACAGCACCAGCTGCATCAGAGCCCTGTAGCTAGAAAGTAACATTTGGATCAGCATAATTTACATAGAAAAAAAATGACTTGAACATTAGACAGATTTTCTGGTTCTGTAAACAGGGATATAGAGCAATACTGAAATATATGTGCATTAGTTTTCCCTGGAATACTATATTATGCATAGGAAGGGATTCTGAAATTAGGGTTACCATAATTACAGGATGTTTGTCTCATATAATGCACACTGTACTTCATATCAGTTCTTCCATTGCTACTAAACTCAACTAGAATTTCTGGAGAATAGATTTCTGAAGGTGAGACATTGACTGCCATTGAGGGTTTATTTCTTAGGGCTCACTTCTATAGAAATAATTTGCCCAAAAAGAATCAAGGTATAGTTTGGGATTCAAATATTTTGTCCTCTTAAAATGGAACACGTCAGAAATGTTAAAGTGTCATAATTCAAGAGAATTCTACAGAGAGGGGACAGCTCTGCAGAGCTCTACGGCCCCATTGCCCAGGGGCACCCATGACAGCAGCACGCAGGTGAGAACAGCCAAGCACAAATCAAGCATTCAGGAGCAATGGCTGGGAATAATCTTGCATGAGCAGTGGGAGTATTTGAGAGAAAAAGAAAAAGATTTAGGAGCTCGGGAGGATCGATGCCCCCAGCGCCTGAGAGACCCAGTGCAATTGTTGGACCCACAAAGACGGAACAGCTGAGACGCTGAGGGTATCTATGTGCGTTCCTGCAGCACACGGCCCTGTTGGAAGGCTGCTTTCTGCTAAGCTGCCAGCACTGCAGAAAGAATGGTAGGAAAGTAAAAGAGCTTTTCAAGATAGATACAAAGCGTATTTGGAGGCTGGATAATTTGCTTAACAATCCCATTCTGTTTTACCAAAGGAGCAATGTGGAAGCCGGTTCGCCTGCTACAGAGGGACCAGGAGGGTCCCCTGGAGAAAAGAACCTAAGAGATCCTCCTAGGTTGTGGTGAGAGGCTTCTCCCAGGACACTTCGTTTCAGTGTGCTGATGTACCCCAGTTCTGCCTCCTCGGTTTGCTCGTTGACCTCCCCACCCCGCTCCCTCACTGCTCCCTCAGAGCTTCCCCACTGAGTGCTGTACCCTAACCCCGCCTCTGTACCGCCCCTCTGCCCTCAGTTCATTAGTCCCTGGTGCTTCCCCTCCCTCGTTTCTAAGCCGAGACATTGCCTTGTTCAAGGTCTTTCATCCCTGACCCTTTTATGGTGTGGATGCAATGAACCTCCCGTGGATTATCATACGAGGACCGTTCCTGACTCTTTGCAGTGGATCCATTGTTAAGCTAGCCAACAGCTAACAACAGAGTAACAAGATGCAGTTGCTGGAAGTTAAAGTCCAGCAAACCCAGTTTAGAAACATGATTGTCAATTGACATAACTCCTCCAGCAACACAGTCACTCATCTGATGTATGAAAGCTTGAAATAGCGCTTAGATTCACTCCACCTACAATCTCAATAACTGAAGTGCCTATTTCAGGAGTTTTATAGTAAGTACAGAGGAATAATCATCTTCAAGGGACTACTGAAATTTTAGAAAGCCTGAATCACTGAAATTTTTTCTTAATTTATCATAAATTCCTAAATTAGAAACCTCAGATTTTTAAAATTCAGTGAGATACATCAGGGTTTCACTCTCTCAGGTTAACCTGCATAGCTAGCTGAACACGGTAAAGAATAAATTAAATTAAAACAAGGGTGATATCAAGAAGCAAATGAGTATGAAGAAAAATCAGATAAAAGAGAGAATAAATAAATTTTTAGAAAGCAAACATATATCACCACTTTGTAAAAAGCCTGTCTCAGGGAAAATGTTACTACTGGTTGCTCTTGAGAATGAGTGGACTCTGGAGTGGAAAGCTATTCAATGGGCACAATACATGGATACAGTTCAATGGCTACAAAATAGAGGCAAATAGGTAACCTGAAATGCATCATTTAATAAAAACCAATAGAAACTATTACTTTTCTGCAGATACTTGAAAACCAATTTTTGCTATCTTTGCACTTAGGATGACCTATAAGATGCCAATTGATTTCAACGTGAGTGAGTAATAATGGAGTAAACGACTGCTCATTTTAAATGTGGCTGTCAAAATAAGGTCCTGAGCAAGTTAAAAGATCAGATAAATGAGAGAACCCAGGATCTGTGTCATCAAATACAGCCTGGGGACCAAGATATGCTAAAGAAAATGGAATGCAAGCAATGAAAAATTAGTCTTGCAAAACTGATGCTGAACTTCTACACAATAAAAAAGTTGGTATCTATTAAGGTAGAAGCAAAATGGAAGTAGTATCTATTTAGAGTGTGTTCAGAGTTGTTCTGCATGCCAGTCTCTTTAAATTTAAAAACCAAATTAAACACAAATTTAAAACCCCAAACCTAACAATTTCTCCAGCATTGATATGTTGTCACTGAAGGGGTAGTCTGTCAAAAGCAAAATGAAACTCAGTTCTCACCAGTTGGTGAGAGGGAGGGAGAATTAAGTAGAGAACCAAATCAAATGGACATGACAATAAATTAAGATATCAGAAACCTAAATGAAATATAAAAAAATACACATACTGCACTGTATAGCCAAAAGAAAAAGATAGAAGGGAGATCACAAGTTTTCAGTGCTAGAAGACAGAAAAATTCTTCCAAGAGAGATAAAGCATGCTGTAAACCCTTGGTCATTTCACTTATGTAAGTCCTTGAAAATAAGCAGTTTTCGAAAGGTATTGGTCTAGCTGTGGAGGTGCATAATTTCATCTCCAGTTTTAAAGACATTCTCATTTTACCTGAAAAGTTATTAAGGGTTTTTGCACTACTAAGCATAAAAATATTTGCACAATTGTGAAGAGGATGCCATGAACATAAATTCAAATACAAAATGGATAAAACCAGCTGGTGTATAATAGATATTTGTATCAGTGTAATTACCTTAGTAGAATTTGCTGAGTGTGATGGGTTGACCCTGACAGGATGCCAGATGCCCTCCTCAACTTGACAGAACACAAAGATGAAAAACGGCTTTTGGGTTGAGATAAAGACAGGGAGAGTTCATTCAGCAATTGCCGTCATGAACACTTGACTTGGGAAAAAAAAACAGAGTAGGATAGCGAAGAAAAACCCCAAATCTTAAAAACATCTTACCTCCCTCTCCGCCTTCTTACTGGGCCTAACTGCACTTTTGATTTTCTCCACAACCTCCTCCTCCCCAGTGGTGCAAGAGGATGGGGACTGGGGGCTACAGTCAGGTCATCATGTGTTGTTTCTGCTGCTCCTTTCCTCTCAGGGGGGGGACTCCTCACACACAAAAAACGTTGAATGCTGTGAGAATAAAATTAGGTTGTAGAGCAGAGCAAAGAAAAATTTACACTGTCTAAATATTGCAGTGTTAATATGTGTTTCTCTCTGAGCACATTCTCATTAATACATGAAAAAATACAACAAATATTCACATTATAGTAAATGTTAACTACTTCTGGCATAGTCGTACCAAGGTGCCCTGTCTAAAGTGTCCTAAGTTCTTGTTAAACAAAGGCTGTGTTTCAACAGACCCAGTCATGAATTAACTTCCCAGTGGGGAGTCCCTCTCACGGGAGACAGTCCCCCACAAACTTCTCTGGTGTGAGTCCTTCCCACAGGTTACAGTTCTGCTGCTGCTCCAGCGTGGGTCCCTTCCATGGGGTGCAGTTCTTCAGGAACAGGTCCCTCACGGGATCACAAGTCCTGCCAGCAAACCCTCTCCAGTGTGGGCTCCTCTTTTGAAAGGTCATCTGACCTTGCCAGGAGCCTGCTGCACCTCCTCTGGGAATCCATCTGCTCCACTGTGGGCCTCCATGGGCTGCATGGACAGGGGGTCAGCCTACCTCACCATTGATTTCACCACTGGGTACAGGGAATCTCTGCTCTGGCACCTGGAGCACCTCTTCCCCCTACTTGTTCGCTGTCCTTGGTGTCTAGAGCTGTTTCTCTCACACAGTCTCACTCCTCTCTGGCTGCAGATGCACAGGTGGATTTTTCACCCTTTTTAAGTACGTTACTCCAGAGACACTACCGCCATTGATGATGGGCTTAGCCTTGGCCAGTGGCACACCTGTCTTGGAGCTGGCTGGCATTGGAGCTGTTGGATATGGGGGAAGCTTCTAGCAGCTTCTCTCTGAAGCCAACCCTGTAATGCCCAGCTACCAAAACCTTGCCTCACAAACACTGTACAGTAAATAAGAACCCAATACTTCATAACCTCAATAGATACACTTGAGGGACATCGTGCAGCTTTACCTGATACCATATTTCAGAGTGTATTGTGCTGTATGTACATGCTCCTGCAAAGTATTCACTGGTAGCCTGAACTGCCCACATGACTGACTTTTTCTCCCAATTTGTACTCATAGCAGTTTTATGGGCTGTTACAGGGTCAGATTCTCCATCTTATACCAAGTAAGAAACAATTAGGCTTGCATAGCCGTAAAGACAAATTTTGAATTGTCATGGCAAACCTACAGAATCTCAGGCAGAGTTCTTAAAAGGTGCTCACTTCTGATGCACATCTGCAGATTCAGGGAACTGCCTCTACAGTCACATGAGATGTTTGATTGTATGCTGCAGCTCCTTTACTGCTACCTGTACAGACCTGGCAAACACCTGGGATGCAGCTCTGAATCTGGGGAAAGCTTCATAATCTTGAATTGTGGTTGTCTTGGTTTCTCACACTGCCAGTACGATGCGAAGTACTGGTAACCACAGTGCAATTCCCTAATGCACTGTGGGACCCATAATAAAATTTTGTGTAAATTTATACTGAATGCAAAAATATTGGCCTTTTGGAAAATCCATTCTAAAAAGTTCTCCTGTTTTATGATTTAGCAAGTAATATATATGAGAGTCTAACTCCTAGAAACTGTTCCCTGTGATTGCTTCTTTTTCCTGGTGTAGTTTGTTTAAGAAGTTGATGTGTCCTTTCCCTGACTTGTACTTAATGTCGGTTTGCTCAGATCACTGCAAATCTGCCAATGCTATTGTGTGTCAGTCACTTGAAATGCCTCCAATTTCTCCATAGATGGTGGGTTTTCATATGCCAGCAAAACTTCAAACAGGATTTATCTAAACTGCAGCTTCAGAAAGATGCTGTGTCATGCAAAAAAATGTTGAACGTTATATTGATAAGAATAAAATTTAGTCCTAGAGGAGAGCAAAAAAATTTTACACTGTCTAAATATTGCAGTGTTAATATGTGTTTCTCTCTGAGCACATTCTCATTAATACATGAAAAAATACAACAAATATTCACATTATAGTAAATGTTAACTACTTCTGGCATAGTCGTACCAAGGTGCCGTGTCTGAAGTGTCCTAAGCTATGTTTCCACAGACCCAGTCATTAATTAACTTCCCAGACAAGCACACTTGTAACCGTGGAAGGGACTGTCCCTGCATTTTAAAACCCTACAAATTATTCAAAGGCCAAGACCCTTCTTGGCTGAGCTTGGACTCATACATGGGGTCAGAGGCAGAAATTTTCACCTGCAAGAAAGCTAGGCGTATTTTTTTTAAAACTACCTGTAACTAACTGAGCCTATGAATGCTCCTCAATCCTAGTTATCACCTACTAATTTACTATTTATTTTCTCGTCTTCTGTGCATGAGTTAGGATGGTGGAGTGGGAAAACTTAAATTTTTATCCATGGAAGCTTGAAGATCTCCCCATGCTCCCTACAGGCTCCTCCAGTGAGGCTCACCACAAGCCATGCCTTGGCACGTAGGACTTTCCATTCAAAACAGACAGAAAGCCCTAATTCATCTTAATTTAGAAACTAATCAAGTGCCATCTTGTATGGTATTGATTTCCATGTAGTCAATGGGCATTCTGTGTCCTTGAGATGTGGCTCAGAAACTCAGGTGGAGAGAGAAGTGAGGAGCTCTGCGGGGAGCTCTGGAGAGCTCTGGGAGCACATCCATGCCCCTGCCCTCCCAGATCTCTGTCATTCACCTGCACTGAATGTCTTGTCCTGCTTTCCCCAGGCAGCTGCAGAGTGAAGCAAAGTCAAAGATCAAAATGAAATACGGAGGGGGGTTATTGCTTGCATATAAAAAAAAGGATTTTTCACCCTCTTAAAAATTATTGTATCCTCACAGTGAAAGAATTGCTTTGAGAATTTAAAATTCAGCTATCTAAGGAAAGAGAGATGATACCAATCATGGATGTGGCTGGATGAGAAGCAATGGCTGTACAAGGTGATATTAAGCAGCCTGGTGAGGAAATCCTACAATTAGCTTTTGCATGCCGTTAAATAATTTGGAGTAGTTATTATCTTGAAGGATGGTTAAATAATAAGCAAGCCTGTAAAATCACAATGTAAATTATGGTATTATTTTGTGAACTGCAGTAACATATGGCTCTGAGTATGTGGAATCAGATTTGCAATGCATATACACATACAGAAAACACACACGAGCGTATTAATCAACATGCACATGGAGTGTGTCCCAGTCAGATGTCTCCACTAGACTCCATTAATTTAAGAAGATCTTGCTGAAATTATACCATGTTCATCGGGTTAGAAAGAGAAAAATAAACATTCATATTTGCTTGACTTCTTGAGTGTGGGGTGTCAGCTTGCTGGTACAGACTTTCAGTCATAAAAATTAATCTTCCAGCAAAATTTTCCTTTTATTTGTTTTAGAAGTTTATAATTTGAAAAATTATAAACTGAAAAAGAAATAATTTCATGCTTCTGGTATAGCAATATATTGAGACCTCAATATCCTCTCCTCACATAGGGAAATGAGCTGTTATCAGACCTGGTGCACCCAACATACACTCAAAGCCTACTCATGCTAAGTTGTAAGGAGAACTCTGATATTATTAGGTTTTTACTTTAAAATTCAGAATTCATTCATTCCTGCTGAAGATGACTGACAGTGTTAGAATGGATGGTAAATGTCTCACAAGAAATAGTTTTTATGCAAACTTCAGCATTAGTTTACCCAGTTACACGTCTTTGATATGACACCACTGGCAATCCATATAAAAAGAAAAGCCACAGCCTTTGTCTGTGTACTCATAGCAATTTTCCCAAACAAAATTATTAATAGCATTTTAGCATCTGGGATAAGAAACTTGAAAGTCAGACTAGATGTATTTTCCATTCATAGTGATTATTATAAAGTATTTTTATGTAGAAAAGGAAAACAGCCATTTCTACAACAAAGAAGTAAATCCACACTTCTTCAAATACATTTTCCCTTTGCCACTGATTTTTTCTGAATCATGTTTCTGTAAAAATTTCAAATATAATTTTCCTTTCAAGCTGTCAAAAATAATATGCATAAGAATAAACAGGTGTCAGCAATGCACAATCCACCTAGTAGCTGATATCTGCGGCATCACATAATTGTACCTCTTCCTGTGAATAAAAGTTATTTGGGCAATATCACCCTCCCTGATGCTAAAGATGATGAAGAAAGCAAAAAAACGAAAACAAAGCTCTTCATTTTTTCCCGTGTTTAAATGTATCTATATATGTGTGTGCAGTATGTATATAAATATATATAACTTGTTGCATGGATGAGAAAGAGTAAGTCATTCCCTCTGCTTCCAAATTGAAAGAACATTTTACAAAACAGAGGTATGTGGAATAAAGGAATTGTATTAAGTGTGAATAATCAGGTACAATGCATTGGATCCAGCATCCCTGGCAGATTGGTGCAAATACAAACAAACAAGCAGTTGGTTATGCTGACATTCTTCCTCTAATGTGGCTGCTTTGCCTGTTTGCATCTGGCTGTGTAGTGCTCAGATCACAGCAATGACAATTTAGGACTATGTGTCCTCTACAAGCATGAGAAAAAGTCTTAATTTCATGTTAACTTAATCGTGTATTTAACATACTGGTTCGCACTACATTTCTAAAATAAGGTCTCTGAAGTTCCTAGGTCACTACATGAAAAGCAAATTCCTGCCTTTTTTCAGCTTTCATGAAACATCACAAGTGACACGTCAAGGTGACATTGTGGGTTTTGCCCTCACTATAGCTATATGGTATAAAATACCAATCAAGTTACTAATATGTTGAATCTGTCATCACCATCTATAAACCCAGAATTCAAACCCACTGTCAGCAATAAGAAAGATAACACAGTCACTGTGTGACTGCGGATTTTGTAACCTCTGTGTGTTCTTGTATACCACAAGGAATCTGCTAGAAAGATGTTATTCCTACTTTCTCTTTTTCCTTTTTTTTTGGAACATCATCAAGGGTTATGTATCAAAAGAGAATCTTCTATGGAAAATCTTGTTTGAGATAACTTCTGTACTAAAAGAAGTGATATCTATACTGTTAGTTCCATACACTGTGAATTTATTGTGGTAAGGTCTATTTAGTTGACAAATGTTTGTACAAATTTTCCTGAGCAAAACAAGTAATTCTGGCTTTTGCAGACTCTGATGCAACTTACTTTGAAGGGGAGCAGGCTATGATGGAAGACCTAATTCATCTCAGTCTCCATAATGCCACAGAACTGGAGACAAGCCTAAAAGCAGCATCAAGTATGAGCCTAAAGAGACCAATTTTATTAGTAAAGGCACTATGGGCTCAGTACCTGCAAAGCTTCTTCACTACTACAAACAAAATGAGCACAAAAGTTAAGGAGCCAAGGAAGATTCTATTACACTGGATATACTAAATCTTCAAAGCCTCATTTTGTCTGTAAGAAAGCTGTAAGACAAGTTATCAGTTGTTCTACTTGATCCTTTCCTTAGATGTTTTTGGGTAGTTGTCTTTGGGCTGCCAGCTCAATGTTTCTCTTCCCTTAGCTTTAGGTCTTAAAGAATGCTTCTCAGGGAGGCTTTCGGCCAGAACCACTTTTGGTAATTTTCAAAGAATTTTTGAAAATCCTCTGCTAGTTTTGGAGCTTAGAGCTTAATTTTGTTCTGATTTCCTTCCTGTGTTCAGGGTAGACGGTGAATTATTAACTTTCTAAATTAGTGTATCTACTGAACAAAAGTTCTTAACCTGAAATACCAACCTATAGACTACAACTCATGCTTTCCTTTCAGCACAGCAGAACATTGGCTCTACCTCCTCCCCTTTCTCTCCTAATACTAAGTGTTTGACTCTAGCTGTTTTCTTCAGATGAAAGTACAGTTCTGTCTATATTACTGAGAAATCTTGATCTTCTTTTGGAGTGTATTCTGGAAAGTCAAGGAAGAAGGCCTTTCAAAATCTTTGATTAGCCATTGTGAGCTGTGGGCATGGATCCAGAAACGTTCCAAACTTCACTGGCTTTAGCACAAAGCTACAGGTGAAAAATGCAGTAAAATTCTGAAGTGTTTTTCAGCCTCTTACAATGTCAATTGGCAAGTGCCCCAGTAAATAGTCAAAGCTATGCAAGACCATAAGATGGGCCAGATTTTCCAAGCTATTGAGATCACGTTGGGCTATTTATGCCATATAAAATGAATTTGCAGAACACTATGATGCATAGATTTAAAATTCAGAAAAATGCTGCTGTTTGAGTTCTGTGAGTTGTGAACAAGATACTGCATTAGATAAATCAGCGGCTTAATCAAGCCTGGGAGCTTTTGCGTCACTTTTCGTTGATTCAAGAAATCTAGCATACAGAAAAATAATCCTCTCTTTGCCTTCGTAGATCTTGGAAATGTGTATTTATTATTCCCCTAAATCCATAGCTGGAAGAGAATTAATAGCTAGGATATGGCTAAACTTATCTGTAGAGCATAGCAGGGAGGCGAGGTTTAAGGGATAAAAAAAATAAAAGTCCCCTGTCAGTGTTAGAAAAACGTTGGGACCCTTTACCACTATCATTAGCCTAGGCATTTTACAAGTATTTGCTCTTTTTTTTTTCCTCATAGTAATGCCAAATAGCACAGGTTATATCACTGGCTTTGCTGAGAGCTCAACATCTTCTATGTACCCACTAATTATTGTGGTAAAAAGTCACACTTTAGGGTATAACTCAATCTCCAGCATTTAGAGACTGAGACAGAATCAATAAAAAACTTGTAGTACTGCCTATCTTAAAAAATTTCTTTCTAAATACAGCTGTTTTGGCTGGTTATTATGAAAGTTTTTACTTCAAACTTGCAGCTTCTATTTGCCCCAGACCTTGCCTGTGCCCTGAGCGTATTCCCCTCCCAGGGAAGCAGCTAGAGGGTGAAGGTGTGGGTCTCGAGCCCAAGGCCAGCTCCCTTGCTGGCAGCAGGGGCTTGGAGTAGTTTCTTATTCCTATTCTTATCCAGCCCCACTGCTGGGGCTTTCTGGCTCGGCCTTGGTGCCATCTGAGCCCTACAGACCGGTCGGGTGATCGCCAGGTCACTGTCTCCAGACCCAACCCAACCCTTGTGCTGCCCAGCACCCCAGCCCCTTCTGGCTGAGGTCTGGGCCCCTGCCAGCTGTGTTGCTGCTCTGCACTCCCTCCTGGCTTACCTGGAGCAGCAGCCAGCCCTCGCAGCACCCTGGGGGTACTGGCTGCCTCCTCGGACCTTAAGAAGGTGATGGTGCTATAGAAAGCTTCCATGTAAGCTAAGGGAAGGCAGGAACACATTCTGAAAAGCCTAAATTTTAATTTATACTTAAAGTATCTTTAATAATTTAGTTATTAACAGTTTGAAAAATCTTAATTTTTCTGGAAAAATTGTCTAATTTCAGGTAATGAAAAGACCTACTATTCATGAGATAGTAGTTAACAATCCCTTCAGCACACGGAAGTCCACTGCACAGGATTCTGCTTTGTGGCACAGCGGCTCATCTTTCCATGACATTACCCATTGCATGCTGCACACCAATGATTGTGATTCAGTTCACAGGTATTTCCAGAAAACTATTTTATGTATGAGCCAAATTGAAATGTCCAGATTATGTCTCTGCTCATGATGTTTTCTGGAATCTGAACCACGTTACCAAGGAATTACAGCTTTCTGGGGATGTCTCACACAACCAAGTGGAAACAGGATGGAAAGAAATTTCTAGTGAATGACAACAGCAAACCACCCTGGCATGCACCCAGTACAGACAGTGAAAGTGAACTTCTAGTTCAGCTTCACAGCATGGACTTGTCCCACCTCTTTGCCTATTTCTTCAGGACGCAGAACCCTCCACAAGTTGTGTTACCTATGTCACGGCGCACCACTCCATCGTGGTGACCTGGGATTCAGGTCCTTCTGAGTACAACATCGGGAATTGTAATCACTGTAGTGAGATGGACTCCTTTACAGGGAGACTGAGGCCAGATTCTAGGCTCCTGTGTAACTACTTCTGCTGGCCTAAAGAGCTCCACGTTGAGGAGGATCGCTTGGGCACTTCAAAACCTCAACATTCACATTCCAAGTCAGGTTTCCAGGTTGCCAACAGAACGTGCAAGGAATAGTATATGATAACCTTGTACAAATTAGTTACTGAAAGCTCTGAAAAAAAGGGGATGTGATTCAGACATAACTCAAGGAGCTAGGTGTCTTCAATCCATTGTATTTCCTAGTGAGGGATTGGGGCTTTAAATTCTTCCACTTGTGATAGTCCTGCACAGTACCAAGAACCAAGGCCATGCATTTATCTTCCTTGTAAAAATACCTTTAAAATAAGCAGAGAAATAAATTACCATGTCACCTGCTACAGAATTCTGTGACTGAAAATCGTAAATTTTGAAAATATCTGGTGGAAAGAATCAACAGCAAGAAAAGCTGAGCTTTTTTGATCTTCTAGCTGCTAGGTTCAAAAGCTACAGAAGCCTAGCAGTGAATTCAGTGCTTGTAAAGTATAAGAAGGAAGCAAAAAGGAACCTTTCCATCTCATAAATATGATAAGGGAAAGATATTTATCTTTGCATTCAAAAGATATTTGATTGTGGGGTTTGTTTTCTTTTTCTTCCTCATGCCTTATATGATATAGGATCTTTTTGCAGGATTATTTTTAAATATGATCTGCTTAAAGGCAGTGTGCTCAGTCCCTGGGTGGGAAATATGCTTCATTTAAGTCAACAGCAATCTGTACTGCTGATTAAAAAACGACTGCTGATGGGCTTCACAGGGAGTCTCATCCATCAAGCCTTAGCTAAGAAATTGGTAGAGAAAATGGTGGTGAGAGGAGGAGAAGGATGGTGGACAGTGTTCAGTGAAACACGCCGAACAACAACAGCAACTACAAAAAAATCAATAATTTTCTGTTGATAAAAGTTCTATCAGTGTGGAAAACTGGCTTGGAAAAGAGAATTTCAAACTGTTTGATGGTTGCATGTCCTGGGAATTCAAATGAACTTCATCATCACTGCCAGTTCCATAAAAGAATGAAGTCTCCAGCAAGGCACAGATGGTAATTCTGAATGAACAGATGATTATGCCAAGAGAATATTATGCTTGGAAAGACATTTTATTGATATATGAGTAAAGCTGTTAGAAGGACATCTATGGAAAACAGGACCTAGCTTTTTATTGTACACCTGAATACAATGAGAAATTAGGGAGTGGTTAAAGGCTATTTCATGAATTCTTCAGTCCTGCTTACTGGGAATTAATTGGAAAATTATCCAGAAATACTAATAATTAAAATGGTAGTATGATTTATGAGAACCACAAAAAGTTGTGTAAACAGCACCAATTAGACCTTAAGATGTATTTACCTAAACTGCAAAGAGATTATGGAATAGCTATTGGATTAACAAACAGAGGAGCCAAATTCCCCATTGACTCTGAGTCTAAATTAACTTCACTGAAGCAAAAAAAAGTTATGCCCATTGATGTTCATGGACTCACCAGCCCAAACACATGCCCCTGGTTGTGCTATAAGTTAATTGGTTTACAATTTTTAAATGCATTGACTCAGTAGAGTTATTTTCAATTACCCCTGTGTCATCCCACAGCCAAGGTGGCTTCTCTGACTTCATTGGAAATGCTGAGACTGTAAACCAAGGATCTGATATGATGAGGCATCAGAAAAGGAGTGCACGATCTCTCCAACACTGGCTTTGAAAATGTTGACTTCATGCTTCATGTGACTATTACTAAGTGAAGGCTGGAAAAAACAGATTTGGATTCCACATCAGTTTCAAATCTGAAATTGCATCCTTGAGGTCAATAGGCTCTTTCCTGTGACTTCAAGATGGTTAATGTAGGGGAAGAAATGCATCACATTAGATTTTTCTTGGGGGTGAAAGATACCCAGCAGCATGACTTGCAGGGACACTTCATAGGTGTGAGCCTCAGTTTTTTTCATACATTTTCTTGAGCATAAAAGGCAAGTCTCAAAGACAGATGACACTGGTGAAATCATACAATCTCTGTAGCTTGAAGGAAACTATATTCATCACCAACATGCAATCAAAAATAATACATATCCCTTGGAAACATTTATCCTGATGCCAGTGATAAAAATACGTGAGGGATTGCCTAACCCATTTAAAAACTAATCATATTCAGTTACAAAATAATGTATGAAATTACGAATAACCAAAGGATTTTGATTAAACTGGGGGGGAGGGGGGTGTAGAGAAGACAAAGTAAAGAGAGAAACAGTCTTCTAGGTTTCTTCTTCAACGTGAGACTAATGTAAATTTTAGTAAAGGAGAAATTAGAAGAAAAAGAAGAGATCACAGAAATTCCTTCTTCCCACATGTTTTCCTGCTGCTGTAATTGAGGGGTTTGTGTCATTAAATTTAATCTGTGGGTCAGGTTATAACTCCATTTTTGCAATGGTGAAGGTTGATTTCAATGCCGATAAAGTCATATCAGTGCAAAGCAGTTATCCACAAAGCCATTTGTATGTGCGAGATGAATACATTAGCTTCCCAGCAGATGGCTGTGAATTCTTCCAGACAGAGCATGTCTTGGGCTTTCAAGAACCATTTATCAAAAGGAACACTGAATCATCTTCAGTTCTGCAGTAATCACTCCAGGGAAGCAAGTGCTAAATGGTTTAAAGATCAGAGACAAATGTACTGCGTTGTCAGCTCCAGGTGCAGTGGCCACTGGTCTGTGCATCGCATCAACTGGGACTTCATGAGCACCTATTATTTGTTGCTTTGTGATGCCAGAGATCTACACCTCTGAGTATTTCTTTAGAAAATATTATTTTAGTCAGTGGGACAGAGCATGTAAATTGCATTTTGAATATCCAGAATGATTCAGTAGCTCAATTTCTTATGATACTTCTGGATTCTGCCACTGTGAAGTGAGAAGTGACCAGTAGATAATTAGGAAAAGGAGATCTACATTAGGCAAACAAGGAAAATAATCCCTAGCTTTTTAAATAGACCTTCTTAATGAAGGATACAGAAATCTATTTGGTAAAAGGGTTTTAGACTTTAGCTGAAGAGATCCTGTATAATATTGATGGAATAATAGGATTAACATTTTTGGCTTTAGGACACCTTCCATTGAACAATGTCAATTCAATGTGCAGACCTAACTTTACAAGGCTTCCCATCAGTCCAGTGATGTAGCCTAACTTTACCTAGTGGGCTACATTTCTCCTACTCAAGCAGGATGAAGGCACACAGCACCTCGAAAGGTGAGTGCTGAAACTCAGGGAACAAAGAGTGATACTCTTACTGGGGATTTAGTAATATTCTTACTGGCATGGAGTCATAACAGGATTTTTTAAGTGGCTGATGTAATGCCATATTTTACTTTTTAGAGATCCCATAGCAGACACAGTATGTGGGGAATGTATAATGAGCCATTAGAAAAATTGAAGCCTGTAAATATCTGGAGGGCACTGGTCATGTTTATTGGCTGTCATTTAGGAAACAGGGGACAGCTGCTATAATAGAAAGTGAAATGTCAGAATATTTCAATCAATATGTTCTACACTTAGGTATGCAAAGTCTGGAACAGACAAAAATGGCAACTTCCTTCCCTAATCCTTAGCAATCTCATCTACAGTGCTCTGTCACAAACAGATTGCTTATGCATTTGGTGAATACAACAGACATGATGCCATAACGTACTACAAATATTAAAACAGCAAGTGATGGTTGTAGTTTATTTTTCATGTGTATGAATGGTCAATTACACTCTGCCAAGTGTAAATATCTTGGCAGAGATTAGGCAAAAATAATCTAAGAATGGCATTACCAGACAAGGGTGTAAATCCATATGCTCAGAAATGTGCATTGTTCTACCAGATGGAAATATCAGGACAGTTGGCATTCAGAGAATTATGAACTTCCCAGCCATTCCCAGTTTCTCTTTTGCCTGTGTGCAGGTCCATGGCATCAGCTGGTGACAAGAGTAGAATTAGTCCTGATATATTTGAAAACAAGGAAATGGAAATTCAGAGGAATTTTGCAATATCAGATAATAGCATAAATTGCCTTTTTAGGCATATCGATCTGTTTGTATTTATGTAGGTAATTAAGGCATACTTTTCTAGTTTTTTAGAAATTGGAGTTTTGTTGACAGAAAATGTTCATCAAGATTTGACTATAATGGTTCCAAACCCTAAAGAATGCATCAGGATTTGTATACCTCCCACTGAAAGTAATATGACTGAATGTTCAAATAGCCGCTAGAGGAAGACAATATCATAAGTAATTGGAAAATTCTGCTAGTCACAAGGAATAATACCCTAATGAAGCAACAAAAACAAAGTTCAAGATGGGCAAAAATGATGAAGTTCCTTTCCACACAGAGTTTTATAATTACAATAGTTTTATGCAGAAAGCATTTAATGGCTACCTGTTTAGCTATTTTAATAGACATATGTACTGAACCTAATGCCGGATTTTTTTTTTTTTATTAAGGTACAAAGAAAAACCTACTTATTCCTTTCTTGACCATTCATTTCTCTCTACTAGTCTGGAGGAAACAAGACAAAATTTCTTCATTTTCCATCACATTATCTGAGAAATTGTAAGCAAAAAAGTCTGAACCTTCATCCAAAGGACTGAAAGCATACAGAACCATGCCATAGAAGAGAAAGAGCAAGTGGAAACTGTGTCACTTCAGTTACTGGAGAGAAACAGTAGTTCATATCCTCTCATAAGCTTCTTCTTCCCCATCATGAAGCAAGAAGATTGAATTTTCTTCCCATGTATTTTCTGTTCTATAAGAGTGGAGTATTTGTGAAAATGTACCTTAGCACTTATTAATTTTTTTTATCCTTTGCCTTCATCTTTTCGCTCTTCCACAAAAAACAATGTCGTAGACAAGAGGAGACTGAAGACCTGAATTATCAGACCAAGCACTGGCTGTTCTCAGGTCCTCCTTAGCTCATGTTGTGCTGTTTGACTGCACTTCTCAGAAGGGTGTCAGAAACCAGGAAGTCTTGTAGGATCAAGGTGTGCTGTATTTGGGAAACTCAATAAGTCTAATACATCTGGGTATTTTTGGCTGGATCCCAGCTGACAAGGATAACATCTATGAGGTAAGAAAGATAGCAGTTAACACATTAGTTCCTTAGAAAATCAACACAGCTCAAATTAGATGGGAATCACGCTGATTATTACCCTTTGTTTTCCTATTTGTCTTCTTTTAACTGCTTATCAATAAAATGGACATTGATTTTTGAAATTCTGGTCCTAAAACCAAACAATATTAAAAAAAAAACAACAAACGTGTCTGGTCCAAAAATCCAAAGTAAAATGCTAGTTTCTTATTTCACTTGAAGCAATAAAATAGTGTATTAAAATGTTGACTAAAGCAAAACACCTCCATGATTCAAATGCGGAAGATAGAATTATATATGTGGAGAGAATGAAGCTGTGACTGGCATTAGAATGAGATTGCCAGGATCTTTTCCATAAAACAAGGAAGATGGGTGACATGTATTGTTTGCCCAGTTTACATAGTCACCTAAGTATTAATGCGTTCGTTTGATATTAGTGATCTGTTAGGCAGTGGACTGGAGAGCTGGGTTTGTTACTTGCCATGCACACTTCCTGAACTTTATCAGCAACCCCATAATTTGTCCTAAGCACTGGATTCACTTCTGTGCAAGGAACAGGATACAAAGATTGTCAGATAAATCAGTGATTGTTGATTTTTTTTTTTTTTTACCATAAATGACATTCTATTTACACTGCATTGTGGAAATATAACAAATACTGTTTTTAAGAGATTAACGATATACTGAATATACTGCAAATATTTGTGGTTAGGAAACTAACACTGACTAAGAAAAGAAAAATTGGAAAATACATGACGCTAATATGTAATTCTGATGTAAAATTGGGGCCCTTATTTGAGATTAAATGACTAGGAGAAAAATCACCCCATAAACATATCTGGACACATACAAACATATTTATATTACTGAAACACTACCGGCAGAGTAACATACTGGAAAGATCAGTAAATAGTTCTGAAAAGGAACAGTAAAATTTAGGTCCTGAAAAAAATGCTATGTTCATATCTTAGCTCTGAACCAGTTGACCAGGTAGAAAAATTGTAATCCCTTATCCCATGGACTCAAAATATAATTACAGATGCATAATCAAAGATAATCAACCACAAAACATACTTCTATAGGGAGCTGCTCAGGGAGTTAGAGATACTTAAACAACTACAAAAAAAATTCAGTGCAGCTTTGCTGGAACTATTACCTCTTGTTTTCATCTTTTAAAACCACATTTCTAAAAGAGGTCATATGTTCAAGTATATTTGGTTTGAATAGTTAATTTTATTTGAAAATATAACCTATTAAACTGTAATGGGTTTTATGTATTCTGTACCTTGTTGGGTTATGGTAATGGCCACATTATGTTGTGCCTGGTATAAATGATTCAGAGCCAACACCTTCTTAAGAAAACGAATTGGAATTTTTTTTTTTTTTTTTTTTTTTTTTTTTTTTTTTTTTTTTTTTTTTTTTTTTTTGGGAATCACCAAATAATTTTTTTATCTATTGCAAACACAGGGGGGGTTTATTAACGCTTTTAAGTGCTGGATATATGTCACTGTACAATTTGACTTTCACTTCTGAAAGGAGGCATTAGCTGAAACATCTTGCACTTACAAGTCCCCTCTGTTTGTTATGGAAATCCCTGAAAGAGAGTAGAACCCACAAAGCTGTTATTTGCAGCATTGCTTTTGAGAGTAGAGCAGCATCTTAAAGGATCTGCTTCCCAGCAAGTCAAACGATGGAGCTGTCATTCTTATTTTCCCATTCAAATACATCTCTGTTTAGAATTGTCAACTAATGATGAAATAATTTTACTGTGACGTCACCCCACCAACACTGCCAAAATTACTTTGCATTGTACTTTGTAGGAAGTCTACTGAATGCAAAACCAGAAAGGACATTTCTGTGGGGGTGTGAGGAATGCCTGGCACAATCTGCAGGTACTATTCAGTCTTGTAGTTGTGAGGGGAAAGGCAGCAAGGAGGGCAGGGAAACCCTTTTCTTGGAGTTTCATGTGTCTTGGAGCTCTTGTATCAGTGTCAGGATTTCTGCTGATACTGGAAACAGCCGAGTAACAAGCAACAAGTGGGAACTATGCAGCTCATGTAGGAGAATACAGGATGCTTGTTTCAGGGACAAATCTTCTAATAAAATTCTATTAATCTATCTATCTAGATTTCATGAAATGAAATTTCAGCCCTGAAATTCCAGGGCTGGACTGGGCCCTAACAGAGAGAAAGGAAGAAGAAGAAAGTTTCAGCCTTCTGAGTACAGGTAGGCAAAAATTGTTAAATGGTTCATTTGCAGTAAAAACAATGGTCCTACTGTTCACCCTGGAGAAGAGACTCTGTGGAGACCTTAGAGCACCTTCTGGTACTTATAGGGGGCCTCAAGAGAGCTGGAGAGGAACTTTTTCCAAGGGTCTGTAGTGACAGAACAAGACGTAATGGCTTTAAACTGAATGAGGGTAGGTTAAATTGGATATCAAGAAAAAATTCTTTACTGTGAGTGTGCTGAGGCACAGGAACAGGTTGCCCAGAGCAGGTGTGGATGCCTCACCCCTGTAAGTGTTCAAAACCAGGCTGGATGGGGCTCTGAGCAACCTGGTCAAGTGGAAGGTGTCCCTGCACATGGCAGGGGGTTCGGAACTAGGTGAGCTTTAAAGTCCTTTCCAACGCAAACTATTCTGTGATTCCATCCCACAGTGTGCAACTGGGAAACCATAAAGCATGTTGGGAACATAGAATAATTTCCACAGCTACAAATAAGATGAAGTGTGAAAATATGGATTTTAGGATTTGAGGGTGTATGTTCCAGGATAGGAGACCATGCCTTAGTGCTGATCCTGAAGCTTAATAACACAATTAAATATTGAATAATAGTACAAATCTCACTGGATTTTGCTTTGTGGATGTTGGTAGCCAATGGTAGAATAAGAATGCCATTTTCAAGAATAAATCCTGAGATACTTCTCAGAAATGCCAGTATCTCAGTTCTGGGCAAAACTTTGGGGAAAAAAATTCAAAATTGAAACAGACAGCTCATGACAACAAAATCTAGAACTGCTTAGTGAAGACTTGTGCTCATTACCATTTCCTGATATGTTTATACTGACTTAAACAGTGGTGGATCAAGCCTTGAAGTGACCTGGGGAAGTCAGCTGACACTGATAAATATGGATTGGTTGCTTTGTCTTCAAGCAAATCTTTCACTGTTTTTATTGTATGTTAAAAATGAAAGGCTATATGGAGATATGACCGACTCATTGGTAAATTATGTCAATCTGAAATAGGAACAATAGTACTCCAGTGATAACGATAGCAAAACTAAAGTAAAGAAAGGATTGCCTCAAACTTCAGAAAAGTTATTAAAGCTCAATATAGTCCTTCTTAAATCAAAACCAGAAATAAATTGACCATTGTGGCTTTATTTATATTTTGCTATATGGAAAAATACAGATCTTTGGAAGGAGTATATGATCTTCTCTTCATTGTTTTCCTGTTCAATTTGTTATGGTAACTGTTTTATATTCGACTATTTTTTTTTTTCTTGGCCAGTATTTGTTATATTGCCATATAATCAGCTGTAGATGAGCAATTTTCATTAATGAAAACTGTGATGAACTCAGTGCATTGAAATTAACTGTCTGGGAAAAAATACTGATACTCCCAAGCCAGTGATTTCTGTTTCTGTGATCTCCATTGAATGACCAGATATTACTTAAAAGAAGTAACTAAAAAGATCAGACAAAGCTGTTCTGTGAACTCGTGACAGATCTGTATTAAGACTTGTGGCTGGCTCAAGGGCATTCTGACTAATTAGTCTGATGAGGATTTTAGTATTTATGGTGCTTTTATTTGAGATGAGAGGCATTAACCATCAAGCCAGATGACCTGTTTTTATTAAAGAGCTAAAAATGACTAATGTGTATTTCCAACCAAAACAGACAAAGAAAGATGACAAAATAACTATCTAAAGACAGAAGAGCAAAACTAAATTTGCATGTGAAGCAGGCCAGATATACTCAAGTACTACCAGCCTGAATTTTTAAACTAACTTTGAAGCATTAGTTGACTCGAGGTCCAAGTGCGTGATAAGCCAACATGAAAGAACTGGAGGTGATATTGTGATCTCTTTTAAGCCAGTGTTTCAATCCAAATGTGTTTCCTGATCCTAAGTGACAGTCAGTAGTTATTAACAGTGCTGTTATTCTTCCCTCTAAAGATTGCAAATATTGGCAATTACTGTGAAGCAAAGATATTATTTTACTAATGTGAAGGTTTCCACCTTGGTTTTATGTCATTTACTTGACCCGAAGAAAATAGTGCTGGGAGAAACTGTGGAAGTTTATTCAACCCATCTTTGTACTCCACTTATACCTTGCCTATGGTAGTTGCCAGGTCTACCCAACTCATTGCTGATGTTACCATTTTGTACTGTTTACATGAACTAAAAAAACTGGAGAAAAAAAACTTCCAATATTTTAATTTCAGAACTATGAGTGTTTCTACTCCTATCTCTTTACATGATAAGTTGCACTTAACTGTATCTTTAACTAAAATCCATAATAAGGGAAGTTGTGTAAGCGAATATGCTCATACACTCTATTCCAGCTACAGAAATAGAGGATTTCCAGATCAAGGCAGTCAAGACTCTGCAAGGATGAAGAGTGGAATAATTAAAGAGAAATATTTTATAAATACTTTAAAAGATTTCTTTTGGAAATTACAGGGAGGGGGAGGGGAGTTGGTGGTTGGTTGCAACAAGTAGGGAGACTAACTGCACAGAACAGCATAATGATAGAAAAAATATCCATGCTTCTAGTGATTTGGATTTTTCACTTCACACATAATTTAAAACATGTTGAAGTGATACCATTAAATCAGAACATACCCTTAAAACAGGACTGAAAAGCAGTGAGTCAGTGAACTTTGAAGTGTGAAATCCTGCAGTATTCCTGCCTTGGCTTACGGAGTATGGCTCAGTTGTCCAGGCATAAGTTTGTACTGTCATTTGAGATGCCACAGGTGTCTTTCTTGTCTGCCTTTTATGTCTTCTGAAGGGTAGTGGTCTGCTGTACCAGCTCCAGTGTAATTTTTGCCAGCCCCATGTAGATATCTTTAAAAGCCTGCAGCATCTCCAAAGGCTGACATCTGAATCCCACCAGCTGTGTTCAGTAGTAGCTGTAAACCACAACTTGTGCTGCAATAGTGACAAAATGTCCAGAGACTGCCATTGGAAGTGGGGAGAGAGCACTTAAGCCCTTTTTCAGGGTAGGACATATGGAGATGTCTCACGTTTGCCTTGCATCTTTCCAAAATTTTATGTTTCTGGCAGCTGGGGGGTCTTCTTTTAGTGTGTTATGAGCAGTCCCCAACATCAGTGAGTCAGTGAAATTTTCAGCTTCAAAAATATTACAAATCTGGGCCAGAGTTTGCCAATGCATATGGTACTGCCTAGAAAGAGAGAGGCTAATCAAAGCTGAAGCTTTTTGGACTCTTTGACCTTGAATGTGAAAAGAGAGGGGAAAGTCAACATTCCTATAAAACATTTGAATACCAAAGGTAGCCACCCCCTCTGCAGATTTGAAATGTATATTTCTATTCTTTCTGCTAGAGGTCTCCTTCAATTAATACTTTGTTTCACTGGAGATGGCTGAGTAAGGCTTTTGATCCTAAAATATCGTAAATAATGTACCCTTTTCAAGTGCCATGCCTTATTCAATGAAAAAAAAGAAAACTGAAAAATAAACACACCCAGGACAGACATAGTTATTGGGTGCACATTCATGGTTTACTGATTGTCTTTAACGTAAAAATTCCCTAAGGATTATGTAGAAAGTTGAAAATATTTGTCATCACTGCAGAGGTAATAGAACCAAAGTAACACTAACAAAGAAAGTAATCCTAATGTGTGCTGAGCCTTAATCTAGTGAAGTGGCTCACACAAGGAAACTTTTTCAAAGATTGAGCAAATGTACTCAGATCTATATGATTCAGATCATGGACATGAAATCACACCCTGGGTAGGTCAAGTAAGCAAAATATTTAGGACACTAAATTAAGTAACAGTCTCAGGTAAGCAGGTTTTCCTCTTATGTATATTTCTTGCAACCCACCACCAATATTTGCACTTCTTAACTGATGTCTCAACTAACAAGATACAGCCTCGAGCTTTCTCTCCTTTACCCCTATCTCCTGTCCTGCCCCTGGTGTAATAAGTAATTTTATATACAAAAAAGTGCAGGTTGAATAGGTGAAAGAGAAGATGGTCCTTCCTAGCTCAGCCAATTCTCTTGGTATATGGGAAACAGAGGTTCAAATGCTGTTTCTGGAAGTGATGCAATTGTAGCTAAACTTATCACTAGGAGAATATTTGGGATTGGACATTAATTAAATATAAAATAGCTAAATGAGAGAATGTCTAGCTTGAGGAAGTTTCAACTAAAGTTTCAACTTAAGCCATGACTCTAAGGTGCTAGTTAGGTAGCAGTGGAGTAGCATTTTGACAGCCTGAATGTAAGTTAACATACAAATGGAAAAAAAAAAGTAAATCAAATGCTACAGTACAAGATGTCTGATTTACATGAGGAATGGGTAAGAACAGCAGAAGATGAAGAACAAGCCAAAAGAAGAGATGTTCTGAACAAATTATATAATTAAGTGTATGTGTAAAGTGAAGACATGCTTATTGACTTGCAAAAATCATTTATGAATATAGAACACACTAGTTAGAATATCTCCAGAGACTAAAAAAAAAAAAGGGGATTTTTGGGAGGGGCTGATCAACAAAAAGTAACTCTGTTTTTGAAGCAAACTGCTTCAAAAGATTGTGTCATCCTGAGCCTATAACTCATAATGACAGACAGTGAGGGCACAACTTACAAGGAGATATCATAAACAATATGTCAGGTCTAAATGGAGCTTTATGCATGCTCAGAAATACCTTGAGTGTTAGAACATTTTGAGTAAGCTCAGCTGTTAGAGCAAGATCGCTCCAATCAGTGCTGTGCCAGCCCATTGCACACCATAGCAACACATAGGGTAGGTTACACAAATGCAAGAGGAATGCAGAAAGAGAGCTGAAAATTCCTAATTCATAAGACAAGTGTAATTTAAGAAACAAGGGTTTTTATTGGGATGTAGAATGGTCCCCACAGAGGAGAGACCATTTCCCTGTTGGCGTGCTCCAAGCTCTGTTTGCAAATAGATAATAACTGTAGAGTACTCTCAGTTCAGTGCTGAAGACTTGAAGACTGTCACTTCAGAAGGCTTTTGGGAATAACCTTTTCTCACTTTGATCCCTCTGAATCCCTTCTATCCTTTTCTATTTGATCTGCCTTACGCCTATTTTTTTTTAAAATAAGTGCTTAGGAACACATGAAGAGATGAATCTGTTACAAGTAAAACTTTCACTCAATACTCAGTAGATAACTATGCTGGTTTCATAATGCTTGTCAGTGGAGGTGATCTAATTCAGCCTATACAAATCTAAAATGGAGGAGACATTTCTTTCTGAACTGAGTGAACTGTCTGATAATGAAAGAAGTGCAAAGAAATAGATTCATGGGTCAACAAGAAATCCATCCTCAAAAAAGTTGTCAGCCAGTTTTATCCCTTGAGTAATTTCAGTGATGACATATCAACATTATCATTAGCACGATTGTTAGCACAATATATTAACACAATGTTATACCTATATTGCTGCTTGAATAGGGGTTTGGTCCCATGGAGGCCAACGGTAAGCTTTCACTTAGTTTCACACGAGCTGATTCACGTTGCTAAACAGCCATGAGTAAGCTGTTGGAATTGGATTTATCTAACTTTAGAAATCTAAAAGTTAAGCATAGTATCTAAGTTGCACATCTATGTTTCCAATGCAATGACTGACTGGATGCATCTCCAGAGTGCATTTCATTTCATTCTGAATTATGTCTAAGAGAGGTGGAAGGAATTACCCACCCTCCTTCCCCTGACTATAGTGAAGCCTTGATCACTGCCTTGACTTGCTGCTTAAGTTTTGGATTACTAAAGATGAATGACTTCTGTGGAATACAAATCCAATCCCCACGGCATCACAGCATCACTGTAACATTAGTTTCTTCACACAGCATGTGCTGGTTTTAGCTGGTATAATGCCATTTTTCTTCATAGTAGCTGGTATGGGGCTGTGTTTTGGGTTTGTGCAGGGAACAGTGTTGATAATTCAGGGATGTTTTTGTTATTGCTGAACAGTGCTTGCACAGAGTCAAGACTTCTTCCTCTTCTCACACCTTTCCGCCAGCAAGGTGTTTGGGGGTGGACAAGAATTTTTGAGGGAATACAGCTGGGACAGCTGACCCCATCTGACCAAAAGGATATCCCAGTCCATATAGCATCATACTTAGCATATAAAGCTGGAGAAGAAGAAGGAAGGAAGGAAGGATGGTCAAAATAAGGTTGTTTGTCTTCCCAAGACACCATTATCTGTCACGGAGTCCTGCTTTTCTGGGGATGGTTGAACCCCTGCCAGCCCATGGGAAGTAGGGAATGCACACCTTGCTTTGCTTTGCTTATATGCACAGCTTTTGCTTTACTTATTAAACTTTATCTCAACCCATGAGTCTTCTCACCTTTACCCTTTCAATTCTCTCCCCCACCCCACCAGGGGGGAGTCAGTAAGCAGCTATGTGGGGCTGAGTTGCCTGGTGCAGTAAACCACTATACAGTGGAAGAGGTAGACAAGCAATTTTCATATTCTCTTTGGCTTATCAAATCAAAAGAGACTAGCAGAGATGATTTGATGTGGCAGAGAGAAAAAGCCTGTATCAGAAAAGCAACCAACAGTAAGACAAATTAATTGCATTATGTATTTTTTGCTTACTAAGGTGAAGATCTTCAGCTCATCTGTTGACTGGCTGCTAGTGGTAACAATTATATTAACAGAATTTCTTATGATATGTAGTGTAGAGTTATGTCAATACATCTCACTCCATTACACTCTGTAAAGCTCTATGAAACAAAGAGAAGGTTGGTAATAGGTCAAGTTGGTAACTTTTCATCAATAGTATGTCTCTAATTAACCAGTGAGTGACTTCCAAGATTTGCAAATGGAGTCAACACTAAATGGATCTCTCCATCTCCCATCATTTATTTTATTACCAGGTGGAGCTATCATAACGTATTTCCCTGCAACTCTACAGTTGTGACAAAGGCCAAAGTAAAAGAGAAGAGCCTAAAAAGGGGTATTCGAGATTTGCTTGGAATAGAAGAGTCGATCAATTTGTCTATCAGACACATGCCAAAGTGAAGTGCTGTGATCAAGAGGTGATATATGAGGGACTTCTGTCATAGATTTATAGATTCAAGTACAAGTCCTTGAAATACAATTATAAATGCTTTGTATATCCCTGGGGCAAATCTTTCCCTAGCCCTGAAAAGAATATCAATTAAAGCACGTGGAGGGCATGAAGAGGGAGTGGGAAAGGGAGTGGTTCTTCACGCAGGTGTGAGTTGGTGGGAATCTAATGACAGGATTATCACAGAGTGCTTTGCTTTCTCCATCAAACCCTAAGAGGACAAAACCAAGCACGAAGTCTAAGCACAGACAATGGAGCTTCTGCAAGGGTAGAAGCATCGAAAGAAAATTTACACTTTGTAAATGTGTGTTGTAGCTGGTTAAGCAGCTAAGTAAGATTTTAATCTGTATCCAGATAGCTGGGCCTGGTATCTCCATTGTGAATGTCCCATCCCAGGAAGTTGTTCAAGGTCAGGCTGGATGGGGCTTTGTGCAGCCTGGTCTAGGGGAAAGTCTCCTTGCCCATGGCAGCGGAGTTGTGAATAGATGATTTTTAATGGTCCCTTCCAGCCCAAACTATCCTGTGATTCCATGATTATGGCCCTGTTGGAGGTTTTAAATTGTTTGGGATGGTCAATAATTGAAAAAATATATGTCCATTAGCAAGGAAAGGTAGCAAGGAAGGTAGAAGCATTGTGTGGACTATTTTCTTCACATTCTAAGGTATTTTTCATTAATATAAATATGTATCATGTACAGCATTCATTTTTGTATTTTTATAAATGGACATATTTTGTAATTTCTTCTTGAAGTATATCACTGCAATGAAGAGGGAGATTGTGTTGGAAGCTGCCTTAGCCATGGAACCTACTGAAAGGGACATAAATCTCCTACCAATGCAGAAAAATTCAGACGTACCAAAAGAGAGGAACAGCGTACCACCGAGACAATTAAGATTAGCTTATTGCTCAAGACCTTGCTGGTAATGATCAGTGATTTTCTTGTTCTGATACAAAAGTTAACTAACAAATATGAGATGGGAAAAAAACTGGCCACGTGACAGTGAAAAGTGAATAGTGTGTTTTCTTCAACAGTAGTATTTTTGATCTGTAAAACACATGGTCGCATCACTAGATGTACTCAACATCAGCCCCAACTACTTTCCAATCCATGCCCCCATAACACAAACTAACGTTAGTACTGACACTTCTTTGAAATTCCCATTCCGTATTTTTCCTCTCAGTAAACATCCTTCTTTGATGTAACTTTATTTTAGAAAAAACACTTTAGGGCTTCTGCTCAGTATTCTAAAAGTTTATCTGTGCATCTTTATGTTGTTTTTGGAACAGTATGAGAATAACTTAAAGTCTCCGAAGTATTACCCTCTTTACTGAAGTCTCAAGGGATAAGAAAAGCTTAATACATGATCAAAATCTAGTCCTACTTTTTGAAGTGTGCATTTCACTTTTGATGTAATCTATAGAGAGAGCAGGCTTTTAGAAATGATGCAAGCTGACAATTGATGTCTAGCTTATTGACATTTAGAAGGGTAATTGTTTGCTGGCAGCTTGTCCAGGAGAAGTTTCTGAAGCCTCAGTGTACATATCACCCAAAGCTCTCACTGAAGGCCAATCTTCAAATGTCACTGTAGAACATAAACAGATAAAAGGTTATCCTAATTAAAGCTGTGATGAGATAGTCAAGATTATTAAAAAGAGGAAAAGAATTAATATAAAAATAGTCCAAATAAAATCTTTAGTAAGAGAGGAGTCCTTTGTTGCTGGTTTGTTATGTTGGTTTGTTTTTTAATTTGCAAACAACATCTTTAAGAAACATATTTCTCTTTTAATCAAGTACATTCATCTTATTTTTTATTAATTCTTATTTTAAGTAGCCCTTCCTAAGCTTTTAGAAAAGGAATTTTCTTTTTCGAAAATTTTGACAAGTCTTGCAGGAATAACTGAGATTACGGGGAGCACCAGAAGAGGCTACATAGGAAGGCCATCTGAAGGATTGAAACAGTGCCAAGAAGAGTACTGGCAGCCTCTCTCCTTATTCACTGCTGTGTTGAATCCCTGTTCTGTGTGAAATAAAATCTTACTACTGGGTACAAAGACACATCTGCCATCTTGTCACAAACACTACTCCCTTTATCAGCCCCCATCAAACTGTGTGAAAGAAGCTGTTCTGTTCTGATATGATGGTACTGTATATGAGAACTTGAAAATTCAACATATATCTAATGACTTAAAGAGGCATGGCCTGAACAGTAAGAAACACTAGGGAAGATCCAGCCTTGGTGAGTCCACCATCTCCCCAAGTTCCCCACTATGGACAACAACATTTGGCTACTTTTCCCCTTGTGTCCAAATAACTCTGCAGAAAGGAGTTAGGAGACATCCTATACGAACTTATTGGTTTTTTTAATAAAGCTTGTGGTTTTTTAATAAGTCTTATGCAGAGCTATAAGAATCACTATAGATTCTGTGATACATCTTTTCATGGCAGTCTCTTCTCTTCCCCCTCACTGCTCCCAAGCGAGTTTCTGTATCTCCCATCACACACTGTTGCACTGCCACCAAAGGGCTGCTATTGCAAGAACTGAAGGTTTGGGTTTTTTGTTGTCATAAATTGGCATGTTGGTGTTAGCCCTGAACAAGCCATAGGAGAAATGAAGAAGTTCACAGGATAATGCCTAGCGACTCAAAAAAGGAACAGAGTTGACTGAACACTCACTACAAGGAATTTTCACATGAGGGTAGTTGCTTGTCAACCCCTCAGCATGAGTGACTGGTGTAGCACCCACATTTAGAAGAATTAGAAATGTAAATGTATGTAGCTTTCCTTTCATATACTGTGATTAGATGAAAAATAGTAATTAAAATACCAGGCAGGTCAGCAATGCACAGGCTAATTAATTCCTCACCACTACAACCTGTCCATGTGGTGACTCAACAAGAAATTCTTTCTGCACTGCAGCCATTTCCCCCAAGGACAGTGCAACAGCAGAACATTGCTCTGAGTTAGAGAACAGGATGCAAATACATGTACAGTTTCTGCTGGAATTTTAGATCTTGAACACATTCTTCAGTGTATACCCTAAAACAGACTGGAAAAGATTACTACAAAGGAGCAGAAGCTGAAAAAATAATTCCTGAAGTGACCTGAACTTAGGCTTCAAAACCTACATGCTCCATCTTAGAGCTCTAACTGCATTCTGAAGAGTGTGCTGTTACAGAGAGAGTGGCAGCTCCCAGTCTTTGATTAATTCTTTTAAACATACCCACAGCGTGGAACGAACTGTCTTTCCCATTCTCAATGTGCGATACTGTGAGCAAATACGCCAATACTTACTTTCCCCCACCCACTCTGTCTGCATCCTGTCAAGACTTCCTCCTCCAGAACTGTCATCCATCTCCTGCCCCATGCATTTTCCCATTCTGCTCCCCCAGATGTGAATGAGATGTCCCACAGCTTTACCTCTGCTCCACAGAAGAATGCTGCAACGCTTTCTTCTTCCACTCCACAAACCCTACCGAAGTGCCAGTGGTGCCCTTACCCAGTAGGCTGCTGATTCCAGGGGTCTGCTTTGTGCCTCCTCAGCCTGCTGCTCATTGAACCTGGTGCTGCTGCTCTGTCTCTTCCCTTTGGAAAGCCTTCATCTCTTGGTCACCCACCTGCAGCATCAAGGCAGGGAGTGCACAGCAGCAGCAAGAGCACAGTGACACTGTGTGGAGCCACCCCAAAATGCCCAGTTCTATCAGCCTTCCTGAAATCTACTTATTCACAAAATCCTTCTTCATCTATGAGGTTAATCCATGGCATTAAGTAAGAGTGAATATTACAGATCTGTAGCCAGCTTTCTTTGCAGGTACTAGAACTTCTAACTGATTTCAGAACTTTGTCTTTGGGCTGAAAACTCCACCTTTGTCCTCTCCCCCCAAATGCAGACTAGCTTCAGATCTGTCAGCTATGTTTCTATGGACCTTTCTGTATCCTGTTTTGGATCAAGGATTCACAACCCTTTTTTGCCAAATATAGGTCTGCTGCCTACACAGCAAGAAAACATTTGGAGAGGTGACATAAGAATCAAGACAGGAAGGTGCTTAAAAAGACTACGAAATTATGAAGGGAAAATATTGCCAACAAGACCTGTTCATGTAAACTGGTGTATTAGATTGTGCTGGATTGGACAGCCCATAATGAAGGTAAATTGCTCATCTAGTAGCTCTTATTTCTATGTAAAGGCAGTGTAAGGATAACAGGAGGAATTCTGTGCTATCAGATAAGCAGCTAATCTCTCAATAAATGTAAGACAGCATTCCTGCACCTCTTATTTAGAAAAAAAGAAGGGAGGTCATGAGGTTGTGTCAGTGATAAGTGCAGAACTGAGTACAAAGCATGTTTGCAGCATGGCTTCTCTGCAGATTTTGCCATGAGTCTGAACTAAAGCAGAGCATTAACATTGCCACGGTTTTAACTGCATTTTGTGCATGTATGTGTGTGTGTGTGCAGTTTCTTCTCAGAAACTGGTCTAAAAATATTTACAACAGCTTCTGAAGAATGGCTCAATTATCCACTGAATTCAAACTTTCATAAATTGTGAGAGCAGCTTAGTGCCTGACTCCAAACCTGTTGAAAGCAATGACTAGTTTCTGACTAGTATCAAAAGGATCTAGATAAATATAGAAAGATCCACTTTAAAATATGTATTGCTACTGGTTTTATTAATCACTTCAGAAGAGGTAAAATCCTTTCCTTAATCCCCTACCAAACTGAAGTGATGACTATTTTATACATTGCATGGAAATTTACTGACATTTACCAAAGGGCAGAAAGGTGCCTTTCAAAAAACCGCTCTTTTGCATGTCATTTCTCCTGTCAGATCAGAATACCTCAGAATGTGGAAGAGGATGAGGTAGGTCTACAGTGCTATTAAAAATCTAGGTGTAAAAGAGATCAGTGAAATGGCAGGATAATGAATACGAACATTATCTGTATTTAATCTGGCTAGCTTAATGCCTTAATTAATAATTCAAATTAATTTCTTCTTCAGTGATATTTCTCAGGAAATATTTATTCTGCACCTGCTAAAATCTCCCACCTACATAACTTCAGCTAAACCAATATCGTGAATAAAAATATTCCATTCTCTCATAGAAGGTTAGCAACATAGTCTGTTATTAATCTTGCCTGGCACTTTGCATTATAAGACTCTGCTTCCAAGTACTTATAACTGTGTTAGACTTTCATTCTCATGGTTGCCTGCCAGGTGCTACTTCAAGATGACATTTGGAAATTTTCATTCAAAACAGTCAATTATGAAATTAAGACAGGGAAAGAAGAGTTCCTTCACTGAAAGTTTCGCAGCAATATTGTTCTAGGAAGTCCTTTTAAATGAAGACTTCAGTTAGCAGAAAGTCTTTCAATACTTGAGCAGATTTACATGCAAAGTTGATGGAGTCAGTCTGACACTACTGGTCACGTGCTACAGCAGTGACAGGCCATTTCTTAAAACAATCTTCAGGCTGTCAGACCAGAGCATATGTGGTCTGCCATAAGGTTTTTACTACAATAAGGGTATTTTTTGTCCCCAGAGACCATATTCCCTGACCATTTATACTGGTTTCATTTTACAATTAGCTGCCTTTCTGTGTGCAGGTGAAATGAGAGCAGTCCAGATGAACTGACTGCTCAAGGGCAGTAGCTCTTGCTAAAATCAAACGCTAGGTGTTTGGTTTTCAGATGTGTCCCTTTCCTTTGGGACACCACAGGGTTCTGGCCCAACATTTGTAGTTGAGAAGTACAAAGATCATTGCTAAGCAACCCAAATTACCTCATTAACAGTTTCATATGAACCTGGTCAACAGGAAAAATTGTGGAATGTTTTCATAGTACATATGCACACACCGCAACCTGCTCAGATGCCCTGCATGCCTCTTTTATCAGTCAGCCCACACTGGCCCTTTGGAGTAGGTAGCTGTGCTCTCATGGCCAATTTATAAAGATGCATAAGCACACAGAAAGATAAAAAACCTGTGGAAATTATCCTTATCTGGATACCAAGCACTTTCATAGGTACATACAGCTTCCCATACCAACCCTCAAAGGCAGCTGTATTTACAGGTCCAACCCTGGCTGTGCTCTTCTCATGCCTTGGCCTTTCCAGCCCTGAAGTTACTCACTTTTCTCTCCCTGTGTCCTGGGCAGTGCAAAGATGCCCCTGCGGTCAAAGCTGGCAGGCTGGGCAGCTGTGAGGGAGGACCATGTGGGGAGGAGGAAAGAGCAAGGAAGGTTTGTCACTGGCTTCACACTGAGGACATCTGCTTTGTCCCCTTCCTAATCACCAGTATCTGGCAAGGACCCGTGCCTCCCCCTCTCACAGCCGCAGCTAAAGCACAATGGCCCACAGCCTTCTACACCTTCTATTCCTGACAAGGAGCATTTGCAGAGCTGCAGTATATCCTCCTCTGGTGATGTTTTGTGCTGCTCAGAAGCAACAGCTCTTGAAATCAGGTGGAATTATTCTACAGGGCTCTTCTTCGGCACTATGGATAAAGAGGATCTTCACGGAATCTCCTGCCTTCCACAGACCTTGTTTCAGGCCTCTAGGCCAGCTCTGCTAGCTGTCTGGTTCAATAGAAGGCCAGGAGATGGTGGCTATGAGAAACCAGCAAGGCTCTAAATGCAGATCCCTAATATCAGATTCTAGGAGGATTTTTAGATACCCATGCACAAAAGTGTGACAACATCTAACATAGAATAGTCTCCTTTTTTTAAGTGTTCTTCACTCTTTCCTATCCCTGAAAGAACCATCGGAACAACCCTGGCTGGCCTAACCTCTCCCACCACCCGTGATAGATACAGTGTCCTAGGGTAGGGGCAGCACAATGCCTGTCCCCATGCATTGGCCAGCTGTGCAGAAGATGTCTCTCTCCTAGAGAAACTCTCTCTGCAGAGAATGAGTACTAAACATGCTGGATCCTCTCAGAGCAATGGTCACTGCATATATGTGCATTTGGCAGCCAGTCTGTGTGGAAGACAAGTCACAGGGATGGAAGGGAGGGGATATGCTGTCAGCTGGAGGTGAGGAAAGCTCACGAACACCAAGGGTTGCCCACACTTCCACTCAATGCAATCACAGATTATTCTGGGTTGGAAGGGACCATAAGGATCTTCAAGTCCAGCTTTTAAGTGAATGGCCTGTACAGGGATCAAACCCACGACCTTGGTGTTATTAGCACCGTGCTGTGACTGACTGACAGCTGCACTGCCGATGTGCGCTTGCTGCCAGGCCGACATCTGCCTCCCAGCCAGGACGCACTTGTGATTTCATGGATGCCGCACTGTCCTGCCCCCCGGCCAAGCCCGCCTGCTACTGCCGCCGGTGGGGCAGGGGCAGCACAAGGACACTGCGGGGCTGAGGCCGCAGGCTCTCCTCGCACGGTGCAGCACACATGGCATTTTGCATGCAGGGAAAAGCTATCCCTGTTTCTCTAACGATGTCTTATAACATATGTTTCTGTTGGCTGCAGGCTGCGTTACTCCCTGTAAGAAGCTGCAAGGCTGGTTGGGCCATGTCTCATGGCTGGTGGGGAGGCAAGGAGGTGTGTGGGCAGCCACTGCCATGCATAGCAGCTGCTCTGGGACACAGCGGCACCTGGCAGAGCTCTGCTCTGCAGGCAGGTGCTGTCAGCAACACGAAGGGCTTGGCAAACCCAGGCCAGCCAAATGCTGATCCGCAGGCAGGGGAGGAGGAAGGGGACCGGCAACACAGGTGAATTTCTGACATTGGGAGGTGATGCCTCGGGTTTTCACTTTCATATTGTTCAAATTCTGTACTGCCTAGTGTGTAACTCTGAAGTTCCTTGCAGCCTGCTAGCTGCTGTTCTCTCAGGCCAGGCACTTGTAGCGAAACCCCTCTAAGCCTGGTCTTCAAGGACACCCAGACTGTCCTAGGCCCAAAATGTGTAAAGCAACATCCTGGGAAGGGGGGTGAACTTGGGGAAATTACATCATTTAGCTAAAGTTTTAATTAGTGAATTTATGCTGATATGCAAATGGACCAAACCTATAAAAGGATGAAGAACTTGTGACTCATCATCCATCCTGGGGTCCATCTTGGGGTCCATCTTGGCAGTAGCCTTTGGCTCCCCAGGCTGTACCTTTGAAGGCCTTTCAAATAAATACCTACCTTTATTCCCTTGTTCCCATCTAGTGTCTGTTTCTAGGTAGCCTCTCAAGGCATCAGAGGTATGTGGAGCAAACCAGGGCAGAAGCTGTTGTGAGATAACATTGACAGGCTCTGGCCTTGCTTTCAATTGTGGAGCTTTATGAAAAGCATGGAGATCTCCACGGGGAGCCTTTGGGAGCATGGCAAGGGCAGGACCCCACAGGTGACCTTCTCTACTCAGGTTAGGGTTAAGTTAAGGGGTAGTGTTAGGATTAGAGTTCAGGTTAGGGTTAGAGTCCTCTCAGCTAGAGCTTAATGAAGATTATTTGGAATCACTGCTGAATAGTGAGGGGACTTAAAGGAGATATTCTTGGGATGGATTAAAGAAGATATATCGAGGGAAGAGTATCCTTAAGGAGATACTTCTGCAATTTTTAAGAGTGTAGAAAAGACTGAGTTTAGGAGAAAATTAGGATTGTGGATCAAACCAATAAAACTGCAACAGCAGGAAAGAGGTTGTGCCTCTGTCTTCTGAGAATTGAATGCTGAACGCTTTTTGAACCAGTTAAGAAACTACTCACTGTCTTGTTATCCATGTTCCTCAGATCTTTATGTGTTCCTGAACAAACTGTAAGGAATAACTTGAATACTTGCATTGCTGATATGACTGTGGATTGTTGCCAGTCTTGAGTTATTGTTAGGGTTAATGGTAGATGAAAAAGGAAGGGTGTTGGGGGGAATTTCTGAAGTGTGTACTTCTGGACTGTGCCTGCTTTTCTTTTTTTTTTTAACCTGACACATAGACAGTATATGTCACTAGGCTTTTTCATAACTAGAAAATGAGATACTAGGACAAAACCTAGTGTGTCTGATAATGCATATGTTCAAATGTTATCACCTGTGCTAGACTGATCTAAATTCAAATCTTCACACCAGGGGCTTAATGGAATAATGTTTTTCCCTGTCACATGTATATGTAGTGAAGTGAGCTGAAAATATTTGTAAACTGATCCTCATTGTGAGGTACATTAATTTCTAAGATATTGGGTGGGTTAATGGGAGGGAAGGGAAGACAGTCTACAGGCAGACTCAGCTGGTCCCTGTGGAAAGCCCAGACTGTGTGCTGTCTCCCTCTTATCCTCCAGAGACAGAGAGCACCAACAAGGAGTGGCAGTGCTTGCCTTCCCACTCCGGCCTTTGGGAGTGCCACAACACAAGTGTGTTCAATGGATATAGAGCTGAGAGGAAAGACCCTGAAACTTTTTGGTGAGAAATGTACACACTGCTGATGGTGTTTCAGCTGCATGGTCAGGCTGAAAAAGGGGGAAGGGGTATGTGCTAAAATTGGAAAAAACTTAGTATGGGAAAAGCAGTGTAAAGTCACTTTACGAGCCTCTGTTTTCATTTTGCTCCTTGAAGTCATAGATTTTCTGGTGTTTACAACATTTTAATGGACTTGGTAATGACTACACATATGGATTTCAATAATCAAATAAAAAATCCATGCCAGAGAAAAAGTTATTTAAATGCCTCTTAAAGCAATACTGGCCTTACCTAACCATTGTAACTTTTAGTTTCTTCACGTACTCTTTCTCTAATCTTTTCTGTTTTGATTTATGTGGGATTTTTACACTGCTTTCAGCTGCTTTTCAGTATATGCATTATTCTAGCTGTGTTCAGTACAGAAAACCAGTTAATTCAAAGTTCAATTGTTCTCTCACATCAAAGACTATTTTTTACACAAACATCTCCATCCAGATGCCCTCAATGACAACGCCATCCTGTGGCTGGTATTTCCTGTGCTCTCAGAACCACAGCGCTTAGATTGAAACTGAATCTTATGAAAGAAACAACATGTGTTGGATGAGATTGTAAGTGTAAGCAGAAGTTGGAAACTAATTGTTTCACAAGTCTCCGCAATCTCATATTAAAGGAGCAAACAGATGTTAAAACAGCCCTATACCTAATATTGATTTATTTTCCAGATGGTTCTTACTTAACTGCATCTTATGATACATCAGTGAGTCACCAATATATTATTTATGAAAGCAGGATGCATTCAAGTTATATTTAGAATGCAAGAGTACCTTACTAGAAATATAATATTTAGCAGCTTGTGCAAAGAATACAGAGTAGAGCAATTACTGCTTATGGACCTCATTTTTACAAGATGGAAAAGAGGGTAGTCATTTACATGCTTGTATAGAGAGTGCAAAACACTGCTACAGCAAAGATAGTGCTTTATCTACACTGGTGTTTGTGGCTAAAGAAAGTGCACACGTCAATCTTTATTTTTTGGTTTAAAAGTGATTAATAATGAGAAAAGGTCTCTGAGTAATAGAACAACCAAAGAGCTATGGCATATGGTAAATTATATTACAAAATTAACGTGCATACAGGAAAACTTCGCAATTTTTGGCATTTCTGTTACAGGATGCTTAGCAGTGACCTGCGTTGACTTGCAATGTCTTGTGACCTGATATAGGGAACCACTACACAAACTGTGCTGGACAAATTATTCCTGTGTTCTTCTCATGTAATCTGCAAATCTGGCAGGAAGTCACATGCTCTGAAATATATTTTAATGCAACATGAAATACATTAACCATAGAAAGGCAGATAAAATGCATGTAATTCTGCTAGTGTACTTCAAGAGTTACTGGGAGTTGAAACTCTTCAAAAATAGTCTCCCAGTAAAACAACCTTCTAGTAAGGCACAAGACGAAGGGTTAAATGAGTGGAAACTGGTCCAAAATGTCTTCCTATACACAGGACTGAGGGTGAGGGGGAAGAAGGAAAAGTTAGTTGGTTCTTTTTCATTGTCAGTGATGAAATAAAACCTGAGGGAACAGCAGTCTTGCAGAAAACATTTGTATAACTTTCAATCTCAAGAGATGCTCAGCAATATGATTGCTTCTTCCTATATTTGGACCCTACAGATTTGGGTTCAAATCCTACAGATTTGGCAGGGATTTTTTTATGTTAGGGGCTAATATTTCTGCCTTTAAGCTGCATCTTATTGCTTAGAGGAATGTGAATGAGTGAAGGAGAGTGGGTCTGGTGAGCACTGTATGGGAGCAGGGCAAATGTATCTTTCCTTCTAAGAGGTTGCCTCTGACAAGACTAAAGAAAGAATGAATCCTCAGCGTTATCAGAACATTTTCCTCCCTATTACTTCTATTAAGATTAACCCAAGAATATCATGCTTGTTTGAAATTTCTGTAAAGGAGGGTTAAATATATTTTCTCTTAGCATGTGTCAAGTAGTCCCTGCTACTGAAAAGACTGAAAGCTACATGCATATTATAAAACAGACAGTTATTGGGAATTATCAGTGTTTAGTAAATTCCAATATGAATTATTCAATAATATAATACCTGTGTAAAGTAACTTTACATACAGCTTCCACTGATCAAGACAGTGTGAAATTAGTCTTACAAGAGTAAAATTCGTTGTTCATTTAAGGGGCCACTAGAGCTATGATTCTATGATAATATATGAAATTGCTATCCTTTAAACTGGTGCCTTCAATAATTAAAAGTCACACTTTTAATTTAATAGTACAGCTATCTGCTCACAGTATGTCACGAGCAACTGTGTACCATGTTGTTTTCAGTTTGTACCATTTGCCAAACTTTAGCTTTGGTCTGGCACAATATAATAAGATTTAGAGGGAGGTTGTTTTCTTTTCAAATTAAGATAATCAATCTGCTCTTGAGAACAAGGCAAGACAAAAGTATATATTCTCACACCTGAAGAAATCTGTATCTAGAATTTAAAAATGGATCTGAAACTTGTCCCAGAAACCTTTGCATGAGGAACAGGATTTTGAAGAGCAGCCCACACCAGTCCTAGTTACAAACTATTCAAAAATATGTGTCTCATATATTCACTGATTGACAGAGCTACCCATAAATTGTCCAAGTATTTAACATCACTGGGTGCACTGTAAGGGCAACAAATCATATTAAATTTCTCAGATTCAGAACCCTTGGTGCTACTGCCTGTTCCGACTCTGGAGACCACTGGGAGCATGGGACTTTTTCCCAAGGATGCTTATCTTTTCCAACCAGATCTAGAATGCCATTGAAGGATGCTGCCTTAGAGAATCAGAAATGGGATATGAATAGGAACTGCAGAAGCGGGTAAAGGAGCAATTGTAAACTGAAGAAGCAACTGTGACTTCTGCATGCGAGAACCTCTCCTAGAAAATATCCTTTTTAAGGAGGAAGAGGAAAAAATTCAAAAAAAGGTCTCTCCCACTTCTCTCATATGAATGAATGAGGGTCTTAGTGTTTGAAATTTTTATGTTCTCCTTGAAGGAAAGATATATGTATCCATACATTCTGTGAAATGTTATTTATTTGTAATTTGCTCATGTCCAGATCTCTAGCCATTCTTGGAAAGAGTAAAAACACGTTGGGCTGACACTTATTTGACATGCACAAAGAATTAAAACATAAGCTGTCACTAAGTAGGAGACTGTCATAGTTCCTTCAGGGTTGAATCTGGGAATGTGCTGGGCTTTGTGAAACTGTCTGTACTGAGAAGGGAGAGAACGAGGCTTGCAACATTTGCTGTGAGACTTCACTAAATAATGCAGTGGATTAGATTCATGTTTCAACTCCATGATTACCTTCACGTATGACACAGAAAAAGCATGATGTTGCATGAAAGGTGTAAAGTAATGAGAGCTCAGCTTTAAAACAGGCACTGCATAAAGATCCAAGTGTAACTACTGCAAAGATGCTTTGGATTAAGTGTCTTGGTACTGGCATTTTATTAGCATTAATTGAATTTTAACTTTCAGTAAATATCAACTTCATACTGATGAACCTTATTGCCAAAATATAGTTTATCACTATGCAAGTTTTGCATTTACACTACAAAGTTTACTAAGCTTTTGAAAAGGCAGGAATCTTCCTGATGACAGTGTAAATATGATCTTTCCAGCTCTGGCTCTGAAATGTTAGTTTTGCAATGTCTGTTCTCTTATTTTAGGTGTGCTTGCTGAAGCTGAATGATACTGGATAAACTGCTGATCTTTCATCTTTGGTTCACTGATTCAAGCCTGCATTGAATTGCTGAGTAAAGTGAGGGGTTTTCAGGTCAGGCCATATTGCATAACAATGAAAAGTTGCTCATGTCAGAATCTCTGCATGTAAACTCTGTCTAGACAGAGTAAACACAGAGGGTCCCCACAGGTTTTGTTTTCTCTTTATTTGTCAGGACTGAAGTCTTGTTCTTCCCGCTTTTTCAGTGCTGTTGTCTATGGTAGCAGTATTACAGCTATCACAGCTACATTGATTCTTTCATCCTGCTATCATCAGATTATAGCAATACTTTCCTTCATAGCAGTTTTTGAGTTCTTAGAGAAGTGACTTCTTTTTATCAGTAGTGTTAAGGCTTAGGGGTAGCTTGAGAGTGTATGAGATGAGCTTTCGCTGAAAGCCAATGTAATGACAAACTTGAACATGGGAATTACTCCATGCAAATTTGCAGTCGAACACTGGAATGTCTTACATGCTGCACCTGCTCTCGTCCCAGGTCACTCTCAGAATGCTCTCCACAACTCCTCAGCGCAGTTTCTGTTCTTTGCAATATTGTTGCCATCCCCTAAGGCAAACCCAGATGAACTAGGAGACAGTGCCCTTAAGTTCCTATACCACTGCTGGGATAGATTAATCATGCTGCCTGAGAAACCAACTACTCCTTCCCTGCTTCCTAAAGCACTGGTTTAGAGCCAGGCTTGAGTCAGGCTATTGGTTACAAAGTAGCAAAGAGAAAATGCTCGTATGGTAATCTTTCTGAAGGAAGGAGATGTGAGGTCAAAGCAAGATGCGTGCTCTGCACTGAGCTTACAGACCATGGGTGTAAAAGCTTGGCTCTGGAGGGTCATGCTCACTGCCTTCCTCCAAGAGCCTCACCCTGCCATGCCATCTTACTCATCCTCATGCCCAGATGTGCAGCTACCACCTGAACACCTGGATTTTGGCTATCATCACCAGGACAGTGGCTTGAGACAGGGAAATTCACTCCTCAGACCAGACTTGGACACCTTTAATCTAGTTACCTGCAGTATCTTGGGCTTTTCAAGGCAGTCAGTAGTGCTGATGTTCCTTGGGCCAATGGAAGTAGCAAATTGATTAGCAAAGTCTGATCTGATATATCTGAAATATATCTGATCTGATCTGTATATCTGAAAGTTGTTCCGCTGTGACTTTATGGTGTATTGCTAATGCAGGTCCTCCTAGATCACAGTGGGTTCATGTGCACTGGATGACTACACAGTGTTTGTTTGCCACCTCAGAGAGACAGCAGTAGGCCCTACATCATCTACCTTGTCAGGGACACAAAGTTAGTAGCATTAAAGAATCATAGAATCATAGAATTTTCTGCACTGGAAAAGAATTCTAAGATTGAATCCCACTGTTAACCTAACACTTCCAAGTCGACCTCTAAACCACGTCCCTAAACACCACATCTGCAAATCTTTTAAATACCACCAGGATGGCAACTGAACCTCTTCCCTGGGAAGCCTGTTACAATTCCTGACAATCCTTCCCATGAAGAAGTTTTTCCTACTATCCATTCCGAACATCTTGTGACATAACTTGAGGCCATAGCCTCTTGTTCTATTGCTTGTTACTTGTGAGAAGAGACTCCGCAGTCACCTCGCTACAACCTCCTTTCAGGTAGATGTAGACTGTGCTAAGGTGTCCCCTGAGCCTCCTCTGCTCCAGGGTAGAATACTCCAGCTCCCTTAGGTACTCCCTGTAAGACTTGTATCTGAGTTGATGGTGCTTGTTTTCTCTAGGACTTTATCATCCCTATGCAGATGACCGAAGTCCACAAAGAAGTTCAGGGTTAATAAATATGTGAAGCATCTGGGCTGTAGACTTCACCCAAGAGAAGTTTTGACGATTACTGCTCCACTACAGTCTTGTGGGAACAGATCAAGTAGCAGTTCTGCTGAAGCTAAAAGACCCCACAGTGTGCTTTGCATTCAAATGCACACATCACTGTTCAGCAAGTCTGCAACAAAAGCTGTTCTGAACAGATAGGGATGCAACAAAGAAGGGAAACAGCTGTAGGTTCTCGGAGAAAACACACGGAGACTTGCTTGTGCTGCCCCATTTAAGGTGCATTTTGTTGCTTGTGAGAACACCCTACTTGTTCACACCTACCTATGCTGTTCAAGCACAGGTATGTGTGACCCATTGTAACACCCCAAAACATTTAAATGCAAGGAGGTTTACTGAGGTTCCTTTACTCTGGGTTAAGTGCACAGGAAAAATACCCTCCAGATTCTCTCAAGAGGTCAAAGTTATACAAAAGTTTACTGGAAAAATATAGAAAGTCAAGGAACTTTATCAAGGGATTTAATATAACATCAAATTAGCATAAACCACTTATCATAGCGTTAACTTAGTCTATTCAACTTAGCAAACTTTAAATCCATTCGATGTTAAGTTACCCAAAATGTTCCATGAAAAGAGAGTTAGAAGAAGAAGAAAGAGAGAAAGACAGAAAAGATATAGAAAAACACACACATAGCTACC